>JAODKC010000187.1:0-17603 GCA_026777985.1 Mormyrops attenuatus | reverse complement strand
TCTTTGGAGGAAATAAAACATCTTACAATTTAGATTTTTTCAAATTTATTTTTATTTTTAATTTCACAGCATGTCCTGTTTAGTGTACAACAGGAATAAATAAGTCCTTACATCAGTGAAAAGGCAGATGCAAAAACAAAATGTCCACTACAGAGGACACAAATGAATGGCCCGGGTCTCAGGAGGATATCAAGACATCCAGCAATATTACTATAATCAACCTAAATGCTGACAGACTGTTAAAAGTCTTTTATAGACAAATCATCAAAGAGAGTTACACTGACCAAAAGTGTATGTTTAAAGTTGATTTAAACAAAAATAGAAAAATGACATTTTAAACAATCTCAGCTTATTGGTGCCGAGTTTGTGCTGGATAAAGCATTTGTAGCACTTTATGATAAATGTCTTTAGATAAGTGAAATATTTAAAAATGTTATCAGCAGTTTCCCCATAAATAACCACCGGTCTTCACATACACATGAATAAACAAAGATATAGTCAATGAAAAAGTTAGCTAAGATATAAACTATTCTCAGAAACATAAAACCCAAAGATCGGTAGGAATGATTTGTCTGACAATTTACTTCACAGACAGTACAGCCAGAAGAGTTATTGACACCCGACTCACCAGACTATAAAGCAGAAAAGGAGAAGTCTCTTCAAATGAACTGACTTTGCTTTTTTTATCTGTCAGATAACTTTGATTATGTAATAGTATGCCACCTACGGCTCTTTTTATAACCTGATAACTGAGGAAGGCTGAAGTGCAGGCAGATCTTTATGGAACATGACAAGAACAAGAGACGGCATTCAGGACTAAAATTCAAGTAGTTCATAAATACAAGCCAGGGGATTTAAGGTTATTTATCCTCTCCTGGTTAAAACAAAGAAAAAGTCTTCAATCACGATTGAGCCCTTACCCACTCCTCAAAACCAAAGAGGTAAAATGACCCTGACGCTCTCATTAGACGAGTCTTCCGATGAATAAAACAAGCAGATATTTCACCAGAGCCAGAACTCAAACTCATAACCCTTATATTAGGAACTTACTTGGAGAACCATGCACTGTAAAAACTAACATGTCTCTACCATCTTCCCTATTAATCCATGTATTTCTTTTCATATCAAAGAAAGCTTAACTCTTGAAACGACTGCAAAACATAATCCAGAGACATCTATCCATTTTCCATTCCCACTAGTGCTATGCTGGGTGGTGGGTGGTGCAGAGTCTATCCCAGGAGTTACAGGTGCAAGGCAGAGAATGGCTCAGGATTAGATCTCTTATCTATAGATTAAAAAAAAGAGAAAAAAAAGTTTGGACACTCAAAGTATCTTTTAGTGACCAAGGAGTTTAACCTGTTAGTAATGGCTTCTCCGCTGGCTCCCCTTAGGGTTACTCTCTGGCCTGCTGCCATTTTTTCTGCCACATTTGAAGTTTCAGTCATGCCCCAGACAGAATCAATATTTTACCTGAAGCTGAAAAAGGTCCAAAACTACCTTAGATGTCTCCAAAAAAATCATAGGTAGAAGAAATTTCATATTATAATTATATAAAAACATTGGATAAAAAAAACAAGATAGAAACCACAGGTCAATTATATGTGATCCCCAACTTCTACCCAAAAGACCACATTTATTGAAACAAGGCCATAGCTTGGAGTTACAGTGATCAGTCAGTCCAGCTGGTTCACGTCTCCTCTTCCAGATAACGAGCCTAACGCAGTTCAGCAGCACCCCTCCGCTACAGTCCAAACTAAACAGAAGGTACTGAGCTTCTTCAGTTCAGCGCCAGCCTTCCAACAAGCAGTCTCTTTGGCCAGACAGCTAATGTTGTTTCCTTCTGAATGAACATCCTGCATCAAGGAAGAAGATTTCTGGTTAATGTACTGGTTGTCCCATAAAAATATAAAGTGATACTTTACTTTTTGCACAGCTTTTTACATAAAACTAAAGAAATTCCCTGACTTTTTGCTTCTTTGATACTGGCAGGACACAGTAAACATAATTGCAACATTCCCTTCAGGTGTAAGAGAATGTACTCATATATAATCACACATTCCATAGACTTCGTTCAAATGACTTTACAGAAATCACAAAGATATCGGTCATAAGCTAAAAATGAATATAGTGCAATTAGGAGAAAATGTTTTTTTAGGTTTATCAGAAGAAAATGATCTTGATAATGGAGCTCCGCATGAGCTTGAAATATTATCCTGAGCTGAGCCCATAACATTTAGGCCTGACGGGAGCTCAAATATTAATGGAATTTCTCAACCGAAGCCCAACTTAAACCCAAGGCCAACTTTTACAAAATGGATTGATGTCGCATAGGCTTAAACACACGTGCGTGTGGCGCGCGCACACACACACACACACAAGGGAGGGGATGTGTGATTTAATGATATTAGATCGTGAACCATTAAAATGTCTCCACAATCTGCCTTTACGGAGAGATTGTTAGTATTTTGCCACAATACCAGGGCTGTAATTATTGATTATCGATGAATCTGACAATAATATAATATAATAAGCACAAGGCAGGAGTCAACCAACCAGTTGGACAGTAAAAGAAACCACAGGATCCTCAGAAAAGCCACAAACATGCAAGGTGAACATGCAAACTTCACACACACAAAGAGGCGGTGTGCAGCAACACTGCAACCTACCACTTGAAACACAATTGTACGGTTTCAAAAGCATGACTAGGTAATTACAAAGTCAAATTTCCCCACACTGTTGAGAGGTTAAAAGCTCTGCCCACGACAGACATTAGCTAGCTATAAGCACATGAGATGAACTCCAGTCTTTCCTATTTACTTTTATGTTGTCTGCCTTAGTACAACGAATACAAAATAAAATCATGATGTTATAATGAACCTGACTTGAACACGACTGACGTAAAACTGCCCCGAGCCCAAATCTGCTGGCGAGTTCAGGCCTCATCGGGCTTGCAAAGGTATACTTGACAGGGCTAGAGGTAATCTATGAAGGCCCTGATCAGCTGACAGATATGGTCTGTAACTAGGATGGAATTGGCAGGTAAGTGCATTGACTGGAGGAAAGGGCAAAAATAGGCACAAAAGGCTCCAGATTCAACTTACCATTTTTCTGTCCAGAAATGTCACATTTAAATCATTTTTCACAAAAATAAAGGATATTTCTTACCGACCTATGTCTTGTCATTATTTACAGTCGAACCTTGGAACTCGAATGCCAACTTGGACATCAAACAGGTCTGTTGAATTTTTTTGGTCCTGTACCTCAAACTAAATCTTGGAACTTGACTATTCCTGCTAAGATTTGTATGGGTTGAATTTGGACCTGGAATAGGTCGGTTGAGAAAAATCTAACCACAACTCATCCGGAAACTTGGAACATGACAAAACAAAACAGACCTGCTAAAACAGATCGAGATGCATCTCTGATTGGCTGAAACAAAGGCAAACGGACCTACTGGGATGTATGATGCCTATGAATCGCTCTCAGTTTCGTGGCACCTCACGACCAAGTTCAACGTGTGAAAACTGTGTTCGGAGTGATTTTTTTTGTGCTTTATCTACAGTATAGTACATTTACTGGTACAATAATCATGGCCCCAAAGAAAGTGGGCAGTGACAGCAGCAAACCAAAGAAGAAAGCAGTGAGAGTAACCGTAGAATTTAAAAAGGAGATTATACCGAGACTTGAAGGTGGTGCACGTGTGTCTGCTCTCGCTTAGGAGTAGGGAATTGTCATTTATTTCATGTTTATTGCTTTCGTATGTGTGCTTTTTCATGTGCGTATTAGTTTTACATTGCTTTTTTATCATTAGCTGGGTAGGTTAGGTAAGTTTAAATAGGCATTCATTTGGAGTCAATGGATCAAATTCATTTACATTATTTCTTATGGGGAAATTCAACTTGGAACTTGACCAAATTGCAACTCAACTAGCTTTCTGGAACAAAGGTACCAAGGTATCATGTTCCAAGGTACCACTGAATTTCAAAAACCACATTGAAATTACCAATTTTTCAGCATTTTCCAGCTAAAACATTTGTTAATTTCACCCTCAATAATAAATAAATTTTAATGCTGCAGGAATATCCAACCTTTATAGTATCAGAGAGAGCACTGAAAGAGAACAGGCTCTTAGTGTACACAAAGGATTCATGGACTAACCTTCAGTGAGGCGTGCCTTTCCTCCTGTGGGCTGACAGAGCACTGTGGAGCAGCCCACACACAGCACAACAGTCTGTGCGTGACTGAACACTGTGGTGATCTTGTAGCACCCTAGGACAGAGATCACCAATAAGCACTGCTTACTTCACCAAGAAATAGTCAAAGTTCATTCTGGGAAAGTCTTGCCACACTGCAGCATGTACATGAGAAGTACATGCTATCCTCTCACGAATATGCATAGTAAGCATATCTGTGAGATATGTTTAAGATTACTACATACATAGATAAGCTATGAGGATCAGGAGCCAAACCTGGACACTTCACATCCATGAAGTAAGAGTTAGGGCTTTGCACAAGCCTCTTCTTCTTGTGCCTCCTCTTCTCCTCCTCAGGGGATGGGTGCAAGAGATCTTTAGCAAGCTGACAGGAAGAGAGCATAGTTGAGAGCATAGTTTCAAGGTAACAGTTGCTCTGAAGATGTGGTCTAACCAGCCGTGTTTTTGTTTGACACTTGGATGACATTCTCACTGAACTGGCATAAAATAAATCAGTAATCACTTTGCAAAGACATTTTCTGCTTTAATTAAAGCATAAACAAACTCAAACACACGACACTGCCTGAGCCGCATTACACTTAAAGACTGAATGTTCATAGTATTTAACTATAGTAAAATTAAAGCAAGCGTCACAATAAAGTTAATTTTAAATACAAGCATCGATAACAGACCGTCACAGTAGCGTACCTGGCTGACTTTAGTCACTCTGATCTATCTAACCGAAAGATCCGTGCGTGACTTGCCTGACTTCAGTATCCCAATTCACCTGTGGTGTATATTTCAGTACTTCCTCAAATACGAAACACACATGGTCATGCCGTTACCATTCCTCTTTGTGATAGCTGCCTGTTCCTACGCACGTCGCCATTTTGGCTTGGACCCACGCTCCCCATAACACGCGCTCAATCTACCCACACTTTCCGCGTAATTTTATACACCTGACACATATTCCAGCGAAACGCGCCCAATTTCCTTGTATTTCCTGAAAACGGTAACTTAATTACACACAAACAACTCCTACAAATTTATCTGACTGCTTTAATGTGGGCTCTCACACTCACAGGCATGCTCGCAACTCCGTGACTCTTCCAAGTAGGAAGCAGGTCCACGCGTAACTGCAGGAAGTACTCAAAAAGTGACCTGGTTGTTTTTATCTAAACTAATCCGATCTATTACGGGTAAACATTAACTACAATAAAATTAAGATAAATATACATTTAATCATAGGCATGGCATCTGCTTCTGATGTATCAATACTACCCAAACCGGGCACTGGAGCGAACTAAATAAAAATGTTCAAACTGAAGTACATGTGCATCCAGTTTTGGTACAATGATGCACACTCCATACATCAATGGCTGTTATTCGGGTTTAGGAAATAGTGTAGGTAAATAAATTTAACAGTGATATCAGTACCAGAGTGCATACTGTCCAGAGTATGTCCCCAATCTTAACTATACAGACATATTTGTAATTTAGGAAGAAAAACACTTTTCTTAATTGTGTTGACAGGTACAACTCGAAATTGTAAAACCATGTTCAGTCTACTTGAGTACTGCAAGCAATGAGAAATTGGAAGCAGTCACCAAACATACTAGAACTTACTAATGGCCAACTGTTTTACACACTTCTGAATCTGTTGTATTAAGTTTTTGTAGTTTTACATAAGGAAAGAAGTTGTTGCCCATATGCTCCTGAAATCGAAGGGAAAACAGTTTTTAATGTAGATGTTTTTTTGCGTAAATAAAGAGTTGGGATAGTAAAGAGCACACCTCACACACGTGACATCATCTTAAAGCTCTAACTGTCCTCTTTAAGAAACAATTTAGAGGACAGAAACTTGACAGATGGGTCATTCTCCATATGGGATTTGGGAATGGGAATTGAAATGAATACATATTTAAAAATCAATTTCATTAAACCTAAAAGAAACCAATCTAATTTATGTCTATGACAATGGTCTATTAGCATACACTCAAAATTTAAGAGCTCAGTTCCAAACATATTGTAATATATTTTGATGCAAAAGGCAAAGTTTTGGTCAGGTTGTCACTGGTGTTATCACAAGATGAGACATTCATTTTGTCATAATTTTTTCATTTTCAGTGTACATGACAACATGACAACCATGACATGACAACCAAAATGTGTGTGTATTTAATGAAGAGATTCCTTTCAAATGATTATGCTACCTGTGATGTTTTACAGACATATATTGCAAAAATATAGGGGGTCTGTTATCCATTTTAAGGTATATACTTGGCAAAAAAAATTAATATGTTCTTGTAGAACAGACATGCAATTTGAACAACAGAGATAAAGAGTACAAAAACTGATCATTCTAACAGTTCAAGTAAGATACTATATAAAGACAAACTTTTCATAAAAGCACTATAACACAAGTGACACCTTGTACTACTAGTGATGGAACAAGTGATTCTATTTTATTTTACAAAATGACAAAATTTACAGACAGAATATTAATAAAGGTCTAATTTCCATAACTTTTTAACCAGTCATATTCTGATTAAAATGGAAGATTTTCATAAATTTTTGATAAAATGACTGTACCAGGGGGGAGTGGGTAAGGTGACCTTGTGAATCTATTTAAAACCAACCATATAAAAGATATATGGGATTATTTTGACAAAATTTCAGTTGCCTAGTCCAGTGTTTCCCAACCCAGTCCTCGGGGAACCCCGGACAGTCTACGTTTTTGCTCCCTCCCAGATCCCAGCCAATCAGGAACACCGAATACCTGGTACAGGTGCTGGGAGCTGAGAGGAAGCAAAAACGCGGACTGTCCGGGGTTCCTCGAGGACTGGGTTGGGAAACGCTGGCCTAGTCTATAAAGTGGATTTCATCAGTGACATGCAGAACTTAAATGCTGCCTGAGAAACAAAATGGTAATTTTATTAAAAAAAATGAGCAATTATGGACTCTGCTATGGCTGTAAGTAACGACAAAGTGAAATGGACTGATTCCTACGGATTACGGTTATTAAGCGTGGAACATCCAATATTGTCAGGGCTGTGACCCAGAACTGCACATAATTCTAAAGCACATATACTTCCCCTTATTTCTTTAATACTAAAATGTAATTTCACTGGACATAAGAGACTCACCTTCTTATTCCGTGTGATACTTCCACTATGATGACCCTTGATCAAGGAAGCAGTTTTATAGAGCAAGAATTACTAGGTTAAAATGTAATATGTACCAATAACACCATTGACTTAAATCTTTGATATATGTATTTTTTAAATAAATTATATATTGTTTAGTGTAGTATAATTATGAGCCTATTGATTTTAATGAAAAGGCCCATATTACTCTCCACCTAGTAAAATATACTTACCGAATTTGCACTTACCCATTGAAATGAACGGAACTCACTTTGGTGCCAAGTTGTAGGGCTTGCCTAGACAGATGGACTGGCGTATCGTTTGTCTCGTTTTAATGATGTTGCGCACAAGTAAATGTGCAGAAGACAACGTTTTTTTCATACACTTTGACTTTTACCTTTTAAAAATTTTAATTTAATTTTAATTTAGTTTTAATATTAAAAATGGTTTCTCAAACATTGAAATTTGTTATGTGACGAACTGTTTTACTGTTTCAAAGAACCATGATAAAACATGATAACAATTGGAAAAACAAGTTATGTAATCATACACAACTGTGTGAATGTACATGCTGATTTTTGGAGCTGTCCCTTATATTTGTACTCCCCAGACTTCATGGAATACATATGGCTTATTATTGGCTGCCACTGCACACACTTTGCTCGTCAAGACAATAACTCAAAAACTATTTGACAAATATTTTTCAAACTTTGTACTGGAAATGTATGGGTGCCAATTTGGAACTGCTCAAATTTTGAGACAGTTTGCCCTAAAACGGAAGTGAAGCCACTTATTGGCAGCAAAGGGAGGGGTGAAACCATTCGACATTTGACCTTGTGAATGTGACAAGTCAAAAAGAATTTGATGGATCTTATTACTGCTTCACAAAAACATTTTGTGGATGAAGATATACTCCTGGTTTCATTTTCAGAAAAGTGTCCTAAAGCACAAGTGCTGCGTGGTAGCAAAGGAAGGAAACGGCAGCTGTAGAAGACACTTGCTCTTGTGAAAACAGTAACTCTAATAGTGTTGTATGGATAATTTGCAAACCTTTCAGGCACATTAAAGGGGTTACAAACTGGAAGTGATCAGTGTCGCATAGTGATCGCAAAAGAGGGTAGTCTCTGAAATTTGATCCCATTAGCACAATAACTCAAAAGTTATTTGAGAGATATTTTTCAACCTTGGTAAACATGTTGTAAAGTTGAAGATGAATCTGATCAAATTTTGAAACAAATCACACCAAAATTGTAGCAGTGCCATCATAGTGAAAGGATGAGATGATTACAGGCTTAACCTTGTGAACAGGGTCAGTCTATTTGTCATTATTTACCCTATTTGAACTTTGATGGATCTTATTACCAGTTTAAAAACATTATATGGATGAAAATCTACACTTAAAAATGTACACTTGATCAGATCCAAAATTGTAACTGCAATGACAGAGGACAGTGAAATTCGATTTGCAAGACAGAGGGCAGCTGAGAGTGAAAATGGAGCCTCAGCCACCATCTTGTAATCATGGCTATCTGCCATCTAAACTTAATCCATGGGTCTTTTTGCAAGCCTTCCAGAAATAAGTTTACATTGATTTCTGGTCACTAGCCTCCCTGTTTGGCATGTTTTATCCATAGCAGTCCAGTAGCTGGTCAGTGAAATTTATTTTGGGAAAATTTAATCTTGTCACTTTTTTTTGGAGAGGTGGGGAGAGTGTGTAATCTATGCCTATAATATTTTCATTAGACGGTGATATTTTCATTCAGTGAAATTTATCACACAAAGTGCTCTTGGGTCACAGATAGATGACTTTGCCATGCATTCAGACCCCAAGCTTTGCTCTCAACTGTGTGAATGTGTGTGTGTGTGTGTGTGTGTGTGTGTTTGAGGATGTCTGAAGAGGAGAGCCATGCAAGGAATGAAGAGGTTAAACCACATTTAATCATTCAAAATGACAGCTCAGCCATCAGACAAGATAAAATGAGTTGTACGCCAGTCTTTTTGGATGAAAGTGTCAGTTAAACATAAATGAGTTACATGTGCATCGTGCGGAGAACCTCTGTATATACCATTAGTGTATCGGGTACAGTTCTTACTGTTATGTCACAGACAATTTTGGTCATAGTGCAAAATTTTATAATATAAATATTTAAACATATAAAAATATAAATTATATAAAATTATATTTTCAAACATAGACATTGAAATCATACAGAAAGGAATATTAGTAACCACCTAATTGATGGGGAAAGATTCTGCAAATTTTAATATAAGTGGAACGTACAATAAATGAATAAGTATACTTTCAGACTTACACAGCATTCAGGTAAAAACACTTGGATTAACTTTTACATTTCAAGGTGATCCATCCAGTACTTCTAGAATTTGTACAAGTCGGTGAGTGTAGGATGAGTTCAGAATAGATCTCAACCGGATGGTTTGCAACTCAATAGCAGGTCATGGGACCAGCAGCCTGAGCCTCTGTGCCTTTTATCAGAAGGTTGCCGGGTGAAACCCAGCATCAGCACGTCTGCAGGTTCAATAAAAAGTATTATTATTATTATTATTGGCTCACGGAATGTGTGGTTTAAAGAAATGTTTTTTTTTTCTGTCGGACTTTTTTATACAATGCTGTCATCTCCAGTCCATTAGATGTGGCTCCTATGTCTCCTTCACATTCAGAACTGGCTCTTCACTAATCTATGCCCTGTATACCTATGAATGTATTCCCACCCATCCCACCAGCACCATCATTAAAAGTGTGGATGACACCATGGTGATCAAGCTCATCTCAGGAGGAGATGAGTCAGAATGAGCCTATGGAAATGAGGTCCAGAAACCGACAGGGTGGAGTTCAACAAACAACTTGGTACTAAACACCACAAAGACAAAGGAAGTCCTCATTGACTTCAGGAAGCACAGAGGTGATCAAGTCTGTGTGGGAAGGGTCCAGTCCATCAAATTCCTGGGGATACACATCTCTGAGAAGTTCTCCTGGTCTACTAGCACCTCGACACAACAGTGACTCCACTTTCTGAGAGTACTCAGGAAAAACAAGCTGGATCAGAAGCTGCTTGTGGCTTTTTATCACTTTACCATCGAAAGCTTCCTGGTGTACTGCATTACAGTGTGGTACGCCGGATGCTCATCTGCAGACAGCAGAGCCCTGCAGAGGGTTATTATTCTGCCCAAAAAACCATCGGCAGCTCTCTGCCATCCCTGGAAGCCATTGCCAGCTCCTACTGCCTCTCTAGAGCCCAAAACATCCTCAGAGACTCTGCCCATCCCACACACTACTTGTCTGACCTGCTGCCTTACGATAGGTTCCACTGGTCCATTGAAACATGCACCTCTAGACTCAATGACATTTCTTCCATTTGGCCATAAGATCACTAAATAATAACAAAAAACAAATCTGTGTGCAATATTGGCTTCAGGTGCACTGCATGCTGGCTAATCCTGCACTGTGATCCCCCCCGAAGATTGCTTTCACCCATATGTTTGTGTCATGGAGAGCAAGAGCAAGTTCGTGGAAAAAGAGAATTTTCCTACTGGAATTAATTAATAATGTGGCGCTATTCTAAAAAACACCCAAGCTAGGAATTAGCTTCAGTTTCAATGCACAGGCTTTAGTCTGTTACATGTAAAAATTAGATCTGGGGACTGTGCTGCCCAGTCCATCAAAGACAACGTTCCAGCCTTCTGTGTCTCCTCCAGACACTGTATGTTGGAATAACAACAAGAATTGTCCATGTTTGATTCACATATTAGGAAGAGATACATTGTTGTCTTCATAGTCTCTACAATAAAAAGCAAGCTTGACTTCAGGTCTAAGAATGGGAAGAGCCTCACAGCATGATAGCAGACTGATTTTGGCATTAAAGAACAAAATATCGAGCTTGATTGACCGGCATTCATGCAGTGCATGCCACAACAGAATACAGCCCATGAAACATGTATGTTTCTTTATTTAGCAGACACTTTTATCCAAAGCAACATACAGTTGTTCGAGGACCCAACAGTGAAATCACTTACCAGTCACAGGATTTGAACCAGCAACTTCCTGATGAGAACCATTGCATCCTAACCTGCTGAATCACACACGCAAGAATTATGAAGTGCTGCCATAATCATTCCACATAATCCCATCCATTAACGATTTGATACTTTTCAGTTGTGTTTAGGCTGATCCTCTTGAATTGTCATGCGGCACTTTGCACTGTTAATTGAAAAATTCAGGAAAAACAATAGGAGACTGTGACGTCCCCTTGGTTTAACCATTTTTTTTTTTATTATGTCCTTTTGCACTTCTCCAAGAAAAGCCCTACATGCAAAGCATAGCATAAACATCATTTTCAGTTTTGATATAGATTTGCACAGTGGTTCAGCAGCTAGCAGTGTGGCCACACACTTTCAGAGTTGGAGCTTCAGTTGCTGTCTGTACTGATGTGGAGATTGCATGTTCTCTCCACATGTATGGGTTTCCTTTTGGTATATAAAAAAACATGCAGTTAGGTCAACTGGTGTCTCTAAATTGCCCATACTGTATAGTGTGAGTTCGTGCCCTGCAGTGGACTGCCATCCTGCCCAGGGTGTCCCCACATGTTCAGTGTCTCCTACGATAGTGCTGTCAGCCATGACAGAAAGTGTAAAGCACTTAGTCATTGTTGAAGTGAGCCTGAGCCAAGCGCATTGCCTCCAAATCTTGATTCTTATTTGGAGATTAGAGGTTCAGCTGGTTTGGAAATTAGGTGGTTAAAAATGCCATTTTCCAGCAGTGCTTCCCCTGGGCAGTGTAGTGGCTGACAGTATAGCCATATTGTCTCACACCCCTAAGGCGTGGGTTTGATTCCCACCTCTGGCTATGTGTGAATGTGACATTGGCTTGTTACTCAAGCATGGCAGGATATTTTTGAAACACTAGAGAAATAGGTTGTGCAATACGGTACATGAATGGTTTCAGCTGTAGAAGTTAAGCATAGATCTCTGGGGATGGGTCGTCTTCTGATGCCCCGAGTTAGAACCAAACATGGTGAAACTACTTTTAGCCATTATGCTGTCCACAGCTGGAACCAGTGGCCTGAAGATTTCAGATGTACACCAAGAGCAGAAACATTTATATTTAGATTACAAAACATTTTCATTCATTATCCATGCCTTTGATGAATTCAGGAGCTGCAATTAACTTTACTTTGGCTGTATTTGTACCATATGTAATTACCTGTCATCATGTTTTTTTCCATCCATCCATTTTCTGTTGCTGCTTGTCCTATGCAGGGCTGTGGGGGTTTTGGTTTTTACTAATTACTATAATTTACTATAATTAATTACTTTCTTGTATTACTATATATTTTTTATCATTTTCACTGCCTCTGTGTATGAAATGTACTATACAAATAAGGAACTGGTCTGGTATTTGGTGTTTTGAATGTTTTATATTATGATTTAATGATTTATACAAGTTTTTGGTGGATAGTTATATAGATGTTTAAAAACTGGGGAAATTGTTTCTGGTTTTGGGATGGACTGGTAACCCATTATTTTTCTAATCAATATAATGAAATATAGACTTCTACTATCCAGCATATTTTCAGAAATGGATTAGATATGGATAATGAAAGATGCCAGTATATAGTCATGGGAAATGAGTTATTTTTCCTTTAATAGTAGTAAGTGCATTTATTTTTGTTGACCAGCAGATGCCGCTCAAGTCCTGAAGTTTTTAGTTGAAATACACTATATTGGCAAAAGTATTGGGACACCCCTCCAGATCATTGAATTCAGCTGTTCCAATCACTTCCATAGCTACAGGTTAACAAAATCAAGCACCTAGGCATGCAGATTGCTTCTAGAAACATTTGCGAAAGAATGGGTCGCTCTCAGGAGCTAAGTGAATTCAAGCGTGATACCGTGATAGGATGCCACCTGTGCAATAAGTCCATTCATGAAATATCCTTGCTGCTAAATATTCCACGGTCAACTGTTCATGGTATTATAACAAAGTGGAAGCTATTGGGAACAACAGCAACTCAGCCACAAAGTGGTAGGCCACGTAGAATCACAGAGCGCGGACAGTGCATGCTGAGGCGCACAGTGTGCAGAAGTTGCCAACTGTCTGTAGAGTCAATAGCTACAGACCTCCAAACTTTGTGTGATCTCCAGATTAGAATAATAGTGTGTAGAGAACTTCATAGAATGGATTTCCATGGCCAAGCAGCTTCATCCAAGCCTTACATCGCACAAGTGCAATGCAATGCGTTGGATGCAATGGTGTAAAGCACGCCGCCACTGGACTCAAGAACAGTGGAGACATGTTCTCTGGAGTGACGAATCATGCTTCTCTATCTGGCAATCCAATGGACGAGTCTGGGTTTAGTGGTTGCCAGGAGAACGGTACTTGGCTGACTGTATTGTGCCAAGTGTAATGTTTGGTGGAGGGGAGATTATGGTATGGGGATGGTTTTCAGGGTTGGGCTTGGCCCCTTAGTTCCAGTGAAAGGAACTCTTAATGCTGGAGCATTAAGAGTCATTTTGGACAATTTCATGCTCCCAGCTTTGTGGGAACAGTTTGGGGATGGCCCCTTCCTGTTCCAACATGACTGTGCACAAAGCAAGGTCCATATGGACATGGACGGAGCGAGTCTGGTGTGGAGGAACCTCACTGGCCTGCACAGAGCCCTGACCTCAGCCTGATAGAACATCTTTGGGATGAATAAGAGTGGATACTGCGAGCCATGACTTCCTGCCCAACATCAGTGCCTGACCTATTCCTATAAACATACTCCTAAACCTTGTGGACAGCCTTCCCAGAAGAGTTGAAGCTGTTATAGCTGCAAACGGTGGGCCAACTCCATTTTAAAGCTTATGTATTAAGAATGGGACATCATTAAAGTTCATGTGTGTGTAAAGGCAGGTGTCCCAGTACTTTTGGCAATAGGGTGTATGTCAGTGCCAGTGTTTGGCATCCTTCCCTGAAGAGGGCAAAAACTGTTTAGGAACCCTAGAGTTAAAGTGTCCGTATGATCAATTGCATTTTCACTGGTCAGTGAAAGAAAATAATAAATTAGAAAGACATCTGACACAAACATACAATATATTAAAAACATTGTTAAAAACTGTCAAATTCCTGCTTACATGGGAACGATTGTGAAAATGAGCAAAGTAACTGAATGAAAAGGAATGTGCAATGAATAGATATGAAAGATTTTAGTCTCAGTGTTATGACTCCAGTCCATAGAGGGAGAAAGATAGTTATTTTAGCAGTTCTAGTGTAAGACTGGAACAGGACAGGCTGTTCAGCTGCCGAATAGCCTCCCTATTTCACCTTTGAACACGCAGAAGGTCCTACCAGATGCCAGCAGGCAGGCAAAGGGGCCATGTGTGTTTGTGTGGGGGTCTGAAACTAAACTGGATGGAGTTAAATAGCAAAACTGTTGAAGTGACATGGGAATTTTTTTAAAGCACATTGTTGCAAGTGCCAGAGGACTTCATACTTGTTTCCAACAAAACTAATTCTAGGAAACTGCAACCAAGGTGGTTTACTATGGAAATTAAGAATAAAGTCAAGAGGAAAAGGGCTCTGTTCCACAAATGGAAAATAACCAGTGATTTCAAAATCAAAGTAGTAGTAACTAAGTCTACAGGTGGAGTTCAAAATAACATTAGATTTGCTACGAGGAATGTAGAAAGGAAGATTGCATTGGAGGCTAAAGATGACATTTAAAGTTTCTTACAATATTTTAAGTCCAAAAGAGCTCTAAAAGCTGAAATCACTAATTTGCAGGATAGGATAAGGGCTTTATAATTGAAAATGAAATTGATATAGTAAATGAGTTTAATGGTTATTTTACACAGGTGTTCACAGTAGAGGACATGAGTAACTTACCACCATTTAGTACAAATACAGCGTCGTCTATGACCAATATATGTATAACTGAGGCTGATGTAGTACAAAGTCTAGCCAAGCTCAAAATACATAAATCGCAGGGCCCTGATGCCATCTTACCTATAGTTTAAAAAAAAAAAAATAAATAAAAAGAGATGAGGGTTAGGGTTAGGCAACCTTTAACTTTACTATTTCAGAAATCCTTATCTGCTGGTGTGGTACCTTTTGATTGGAAGCATGCTAATATAACACCCATATTCAAAAAAGGGGATAGACGTAATCCAGCAAACTATAGGCCAATCAGTTTAACTTGCATAACTGGAAAAGTAATGGAAGCTATAATCCAAGTGAAAATGGTAGATTACCTGGATTCAAATAACACTGAGCGTCAGGGACTCGGGAATTTTGATCTCGGGGACAGGGCATCATGCAGGCGGGGAAAAGGAAGGCGCATGATCAACTTGCGGCTCACAGGATCACAGGGGTTTATTAACAGAAACTGAAAACACTGGGAACGCTACAAAAAAAAAAAAAAACAGACCACAAGGGGTCAAAAAGCAAATGGGTAAAAACAAAAAGTCAAAGGAACAAGGCATACAATGTCACAAAAAAAATTACATAAAATACAATGATACTGAGAAACTGAACCAAGGCAGGAACCTAAATACACAACCAAACTGGGTGACGACACAGGAGGAGTGAGACATGACACAATTAACCAATCAGGGAGTGTGCAGGACAACGAGCAATTAGGTAACACACAAGGACTGGCACAAGTAAACAGGTAACAGGTGAAACTAATAATTAAATCAAGGAACTGGGAGGTCAAACAGGGAAACTAAGAAACTGACAGGAACAAGGAAGCAGAATCTAACACTGGGGAATAACAAAGACAGGTAAAACACAAGCATGCGCACAAAACAGAAAACCAAAACCAAATACAAGTCATAAAACACAGGAACTAGAGAAACAAATGAAACACTAGGGAACAAAATACAAAAACAGAGGACATGGGATTTGAACACATGATTGATAGGTTTGCAGGTAACCACATGCTCAGCTCATTGAGCCATGCAGTCATCTAGAGAGCTGGGGAAACACACTTAAGACTGACAATGGGGAGGACAGGATGGCCAGCGACACCTGCTGGCCAACAGGGACAAGACACGAAAGACTCAGACAGATGGGTGCTAACCCTGACACAGGGATAGCCAACATGGATTTAGGAGAAGTAGATTCTGTTTAACTAATCTACTTGAGTTCTATTAGGAAGCTACAAGAGAAATTGATCACAAAAAGGCTTAAAATGTGATCGACTTAGACTTCCAGAAGGCCTTTGATGTTGTCCCCCATAAACGGCTCTTGCTTAGGATCAAAGCTGGAGGGATTTTAGGAACTGTAGCAGCTTGGATCGAAAACTGGTTAACAGGAAGCAGCGGGTAGTTATTAGAGGCACAATGTCACAGTGGGCCTGCATTCATAGTGGGGTACCACAAGGTTCAATTTTAGGACCACGATTGTTCCTCATTTACATTAATGATATTGACACCAATACATACAGTACAGTAAACTGGTTACATTTGCAGATGACGCCACAGTGGGTGGTGTAGCAGATACTGATCTAGCGGCACAGAGACTAGAGTGGGATCTTGATTTAATTGGCGACTGGGCTGATACCTGGCAGATGAAATTTCACGTAGATAAATGTAAGATAATCCATGCAGGGTGCAGAAATTTATTTTTCAGTTCCACTGAAATAAAGGTAGCTGATTATGAGAAAGACCTTGGTGTCTATGTTGATGCTTCCATGTCCCACTCTCACCAGTGTGGAGAAGCAATTAAAAAGGCCAATAGAATGTTGGGTTACCTCTCTAGGTGTGTGGAGTTTAAGTCAAGGGAGGTGATGCTAAGACTATACAATTCCTTGGTAAGACCTCACCTAGAATATTGTGTGCAGGTTTGGTCACCATACTTTAAGAAGGACATTGCTGCCTTAGAAAGGGTTCAACATAGGGTTACAAGAATGATTCCTGAGGAGGGGGGGCATGATCCAGGTATATACTGTAAGATTCTAACAGGTTTGGATGCAGGTCAGCCAAATGGCTACTTCTATATTAGTTTAAATACAAGAACTCGTGGCCATAGGTGGAAATCAGTAGAAGAACATTTTAAAATGGATTTGTATTGGAAAAATCTTCATAAAACCGTACAGAAATAAAGTGCACGCAGTCTTTGGTTCTTATTCAAAGCTTTTCTTTACTTAACATGGCTGCAGCCTGCCATACCTTTTACAGCAATCAGTTTTTTTTTTTACTTAAACCAAGAGGATATTTGCATAGCACTTAACTTAAACAACCTTCACTACAATTAACATCGCCATCT
>JAODKC010000186.1:0-17739 GCA_026777985.1 Mormyrops attenuatus | reverse complement strand
CTAGTGACACTTCTCCCTTTTTCCTCTGGCGGCAGTGCACCCACAGCCAGCCCCACAGCCAGGAAGTGTCTTCCCTGGACCAGGAGATTGTAGCTGTGCTTTTGGTGCAGGTCAGCCCTGTGCTGTTGGTCCTGGATGAACGCGTAGGATGAGGATGAGGGGAGTCAAGGGGCCGACCAAAGGCCAACTCAGCTGGGGTGTGGAGCTCTCTCCCTAACATGAGGAGAGCAGGGTGCAGGATGTGGAGTCCTCCCCTGAGGAGCCACAGGCCATGAGCACTAGGGGCAGCTGTATGTCCCAGTCATGCTGATACTGATGCCACAAGGACAGCAGCTGCTGTTCCAGGGTGCGGTGAAACCTTTCCACCAAGCCGTCACTCTGAGGCTGCAGGGGGGAGGTGCGGGTCTTGAGTATGTGCAGCCGGCTGCACAAGGAGAGGAACACAGTAGACTCAGAATTCCTCCCCTGGTCACTGTACAGGGGCTCTGGCTCCATAATCCAGCTAAACATGCCCTCCACCAGGGCATCTGCGACCATCTCCCCCTCCTGGTCGGGGATGGCATACACTGGGTATGGGTAATCCATCCCCATAAGCACATAACTGTTTCCCTTGTCAAGACGGGGAATTGCACCTAAACTTTCCTCCGCCACTCTTTCCATCATGACCCCACTGGGAGCGGCTGGAGCTGGGAGAGTGACTTGCCCATAGGGCCCTTCTGTGCCATGCAGAGGTCACAGTGATGGCAGAAGTCCTCAAAAGGGTTTGGCTGCAGACCTTACCTGTTAGCAAACCTCCTCTTTCAATAAATCTAATCTGAGGGTAAGGACAGGATGTAAATGATGTGCATGGAAGAGATGGAGATATTGAATTGGTTTACAGTGGGTTTATCTGTCAGTCCAGCTTATGCATGGAGTGTTAAACTAAACAAAACACTAAGAAAGAAATCTGCAGATTTATTTGGAGACTCCCATGGAGTGACTGATGTCTGATGATATCAGTTTTCTGTTTATTACGCTTGATCCATCACTGTCTAATATTAAGTCTTCTTTAAATCTGATTTGCTGACAGAGGAGATTTACTCACAGGTGAGGTCTGCAGCCAGATCCTTCTCGAAATCCTCAGCGTCCCTCCTGTACTGCCCCCAGTAGACCCCTTGACCCCTTGAGGTCTTGGTGACCCCAAAGTGGCTAGACCCTGCAGCTCCATGCAGAGACAGGAGCATGACCATTCGCAGGGTCCTGCGGACACCACCTGCCAGCTCTCGTAACCAGTGCCGGGGTCCTTCCCACTGCAGCACGACATCCCAGAGGTGCAGAGTCTCGAATTTGGACCGCAGCTCCTCAGTCTCCTGGGAGAATGCTGCCCCATCCTCTTATGGAGTGGGTAGGAGTTGGGTGCCGGCTCTGTGTGTGACTGTCGGGTAACACAGTAGCACTGCTCCACCTTGTTGAACACGCAGCTGAAGGACAAGACCCCCCCTTCTCCATCTGCCCCCCCCGGAGAGTACTCCTCAGCCCCTACCCAACTGGCATCAGTGTCTAGGATAAACAGCAGGAACAGGTCAGTGGGGGCAGCACCGGGGCCTCAGTCAGGGCCTTTTGCAGACTACAGGAGGCCTCCTGGCACTGCAGTGACCAGACAAACTCCCTGTCTCTCTGCAGCAGCTGGAACAGAGGGGCGGTTGTGCAGGCAAAACCCCCCAGGAACCTCCTATAATAGGAGATCAGGCCCAGGGAGCTGCTTCTGGGTGGTGGGAGTGGGCCAGCTCACCAGGGGCCACACTTTGTCCTCTATGATGCCAGTGCCCCCCCCCACAGGGTGACAACTGTGGCTGCTGGGCCTTTGGAAAATTATATGGTGGGGGCTCATCCTGCGTAGGTCACAGTGGCATCTGATGTATTGGAGAGATTAGTGCTGCACTGACTGTTGTATGTTGTATCTGGACCATTCCTGCTGACTGTGTGCATACGAGCTCTCGTCACATCCGCTTCCAATGCCAGCCGGTGTGTCTTGTGGTGCTGATAGGTCCACTTTGGGACATTGTCCACTCAACTCATCCCTACAGTTGCAACTTTATCATTTTTATTACACTGGAAAGTGTCTTGGTGTCTTGCTAAAGAAGGCCACCCCCTCAGATGTGCCTCAGAGGTATCAGTGGCCCTTTCTGGCAGCCCTATAGATGCGGCACAGGACAGCAGCTTAGGGATACAGGGTCACTGGTGTGGGAGGGGATGGTACCCAGCTCCAGACCATGTCCCCCCTCCCTAACAGCCTGTCCCCCTTCCCAGTTGACCTGGCGCTTCAGATATCGATCTTTTTCAGCCGCACAGAAACTGGTCTGATTATGATGAAGAAACACAGCTGAGGTTTACAGGCCCAAGACCAGAATGCACAGCATAGAGAGCATGAGCACTGTATTGGTGACTGTAACAAACATACAGTGACCCCTGCTGATGAGATTGTTGTACTGCCCCCCTCCTCAACCGACCTGGAGAAGCTCGAGCTGATCCAGGAGTGGCTGAATCTTCTGCTGCATGCCCATGAGTGTCAGCAGCGCAGGAAGGACTACAGGGAATTGTGGTCGTGCTCCAGGCCCCACTGCCACACCATGAGGAAGGTCCTGAAGCACATGACCCTCTGCCAGGCCGGCATGTCCTGCCAGAGTGAGTACAGGACCGCACATCCGTTTCCACTCTTCTGGATGGATTCAGGATGAAGGAGGATTAATTTACCTTTGGCTCGTGCATTCACCTTCGCTCCAGTGCTAGATCTGTTTCTGTCATCTAACACTTTGAACCCCTCTTTGTGGCCCTGCAGTGAAGCACTGCGCTTCCTCCCGCCGGATCCTGTCACACTGGGACAATTGCAGATATCCCGACTGCACACAGCACGACTGTCTAGTTTGTCTGGTGAAGAAGAGCAAGTACAGGAGCGACAATGTAAGTATCCCCCCCCCCATCAGCCACCCTTGTGGTCAGCTGGGGCCCAGGCTGACCTGATCTCTTCCTTGTTTCATGTATTTTGGATAGTTTGACAGGCCTGCACATCTGTATCTAGGGTTTGTGTTTACCATCATTTACCACGGGATAAATCATACCAAGTGTACCTCGTATTTATCCTCGTGACAATGCACCAATGACTATAACCAAAACCTCATGATAATGTATCACTAACAGTCAAAATAAACATGAGCACAAAATACCTGCGGAGTGGAGGTACTGTGCTCTGCTAAAATATCAAAAGGAGGTAGGAAAAGAAGTTCATATTAGGGCTGTGTGATGTCTAAAAAATTGCAAAATTTCAATTAAAAAATATCAAGATAAACCTAATCACCTAACACCCACAACCTCCCTTGACACACACACTAACTAAACAAAATACGAGACTTTTGGCATTTTTAATTTTTTGATTGCATTCAAAGATCTTTGCGGGGTCCTGAAAAAGGGTCCCCACAACGTCAAAATAATAGGTTTGTATTACAATGTAATATAAACATAATCCACACACACACCATCAAGTGGGGCACTTAATTAACTAATTACTAATAACTAATCCATCAAAGAGCCGGAAATAAAACTTACCCAGATTTAATTATGATTTATAAACATGTCACAGGCTGTCTAAAGCCTCTAAAGCAGTAGTTCACAAACTTTTTGCATCATGTACCACGTCAGAAGGTATCACCCCCTCTAAAATTCATTGATATCTTCACGTGCCATATGAGTTCAAAAATAAATGTGTGCATTTTTTTAACCAAGTTGCAAGTCATATATTTTATATTAATAATGGAGTTAATAATGATCATAAATTATAAAATTATACATACTTTCAAATACTTTCACTTTACAGAAGCATCCACCTCCATTACAGCAATGGATGCCTCCCTTTCTTACCCCGAATCATTCTCTAAAGTCATCTTCCGAGCTTCCTCAACATTGAATGTAACCATGACCATTTTTGCGCACAAAAATCAGACTGATGTTCAAAACTCCAAAACTTACCAAAACTCAAAGCGTAAAACATATTTAAAGTACACCTCACCCTACTGCGCCCAGTGAGAAAACTTTTACATTAACACTGCATTCCATTTCAACTCATAACTCAGAAATTCTGAGTTCCTAGTCAGAAATTTCAACTGGAACGCCCCCTGAAGTTGGAATTCTGACTCATTAACTCGGAGGAATCGACACCCGCGAGCTCAGAATTCAAGATGGCTGCGCCCTTAATCAACAGAAATGAAAGCTGTAGTTTTATACTGTTTATTAGCACTTATGTCTTATTTGTGGCTTATTAAATCGGTCATGCACACAGTACTGTCCTATTGCTATGATGTTTTTATGTACAAAATACCACGTAATCTGTTCTTGTCAACTCGTATTGTTACCCTCTCAGTATGAAATCACTGGGGCCTCAGGGCAGAATCCAAAGAGGCACCATACACCAGGGTGTCATCCATGTAGCCTGGGTGGAATGGGGGGCAAGACAGGCGGGCTTCACTGGGGGCTGTGAGAGGCGTCAAGGGCTGTTCCAGCCGAACTGACTGCCTGAGCTCGGGGTGTGGGCAACCGCAGGGGCCAGGGAGATGGCAGACTCCAGCTGATTCCAGGTGGCACTATGTCAGGCCTCGCCAGTATCACAGTGGTCCCAGTGTCCAATAGGGCAGAGCAGGGGGACTCTCTCCACTGTTACGGGGACATGGCAAAAGTCCCAAGAGCAAGTGCAACCCACCACCGCCACTGGCTTCTGGGGAGAACGGGGTCAGACTCCCCTGTCTGTGCTGCTGGGCCCCTCCTGCAGCATGTAGAGACAAGGCAAGTATGGTAGGGGTGCGTACAGCCCCCTCTACATGGACCCTGGAGAGGAGGAGAGTGACATGGGTGGGAGGAAGAGAGGGGGAGAAGGAGGGGGAGGGAGTCATACCCCCCCGTCATAGTAATGCACAGCCTGATACACATGCCTTCCTGGGATTGACAGACAGATGAGTGATTAGCAGCTGCATTCCGTAAATGACAATGCTTCAGTGCTATGTTTAAGAAAAATGAACTTTCTGTTTCTCACAGTTACTGTAATTATATACACTATATTGCCAAAAGTATTGGGACACCTGCCCCTTTACACACTCATGAACTTTAATGACGTCCCATTCTTAATACATAAGCTTTAATATGGAGTTGGTTCACCCTCTGCAGCTATAACAGCTTCAACTCTTCTGGGAAGGCTGTCCACAAGGTTTAGGAGTGTGTTTATGTGAATTTTTGACCATTCTTCCAGGAGAGTAATTGTGTGGTCAGGCACTGATGTTGGAAGAGAAGGCCTGGCTTAGTCTCCGCTCTAATTCATCCCAAAGGTGTTCTGTCAGGTTGAGGTCAGGCCTCTGTGCAGGCTGGTCAAGTTCCTCCACACCAGACTCGTTCATCCATGTCCTTATGGACCTTGCTGTGTGCACTGGTGCGCAGTCATGTTGGAACAAGAAGGGACCATCCCCAAACTGTTCCCACAAAATTGGGAGCATGAAATTGTCTAAAATGGCTTTGAAATAAAAAGTAAAAAAATTATATATATATTTTATAGTCACTGCAATAAGTTTAACACATGTACATATAAAACCTGTCAGTTTTTTACAGTGGATATTGAACCAATAAGGAAACTAGCTGCTTGCAAAGTCTCCATGCATGGAAGTTTAAGTATTTAATTTGGTGTTATAGTTGTTGGGATGGAAACAGTTCTTTAATGTTTGGTTATATTAACCAAGTCTTGTACACTGAAAACTAAATACCACCTCATGGTTACTACATTACTTGATTCATAAAACTTAATAAATGAATATGAAATGTATCAGATAACTGACACACTTTTACAGAGATCACATGACAGTCAGGAGATGGAGGCATTATCACCTGCTGATCACAATGAACAAAACACAGAGGTAAATATGCTCTAGAGGGCAGTGTTGGCAAAAATGGATCTTAAACATGTTTAATCCGAAGGCATTATGTTTACATAGCTGTATTGTAATTAACCCTTAAGGGAGTGGGTTTAAGTAATGAAATACCAGAAAGGGGGGATTTATATACAGCTGTATGAAGTATTAGTGTATTTGAACCAAATACTGATTGATTTTGTGCCAATGGACTGTAAATTGCGTCCTCCATTTTAAGAAAGATAAAGTGCGCAAACCCACTCAGGGTGACCTTCAGCTGTATGTTTATTTATGGAGCAGACTTGAGCTCTGCAGGGGTATGAATAATTCATGATATGATAACCGTATATCTCAATATCGCAGTTTTGGATATATGAGTTTAATTAACCCAGTCCTGCACAACACCCTCCCTGCCACTCAATAAATAACACAAACTTATGCAAAAAATATGTTGTGTAAACTTATTTCACTTAATTCTTATTCATTTGTGTAGTTGTATGAAATACATACAGTTTTTTAAGCACAGTACATGTCAATGTTTGACACTTAGTTTGTGTGAATATGAACCTATGCATTGTTTTAGCAGAGGGGTCTCAAAGTACCAGCCTGTAATGTGTTTTTTAATCAACATTAAATCCAGTCCATCGATTGATCAGTCAGTTTCCACAGCTCACATTTGTACTGCAGTGCAACATGATGGACGGTGTTGTCACAGAAGGTGTATAAAACTTCAATGTACTATCTGCTTTGGCCATTGTGGTTTTTTCACACACTATATATTGGCGAATGAATAACTCACTCTGTTTTTTTTTTTCTTTGAATCCAAAATGCGTCCCAAAGGTGTAGATTTGAGTATGGATGATAGGGATATGTCCCAGCCAATATTGTGGTAGGGCTGTGTGTTTAGGGGGATAGGGGGTTGGGGGCTAATTTCATCCCTATCGATGTTGAAGCCAATTTGCACACATGACTACAATAAACAGGTTTTTTTTTTTTGAAGGGTGCATTTTACTTACTATATTTCCAGAACATGTCAACATAATTTATACTGTCTTAGCTAATTAATCAGCTAAACAAAGGATGTTGTGCACTGTGGGGAGGGGGTGTCATACCTGCACTATGAAGATTACATCAAATTGTCACAGTTTTAGGAATAAAATCTGAATTAATGTGAATTGGGAACCTTAAATGTAACAGACGTTTTGTGATAATAGCATATTTGTGTGTCTCACAGATATTAATATGGAGTGATGTCATCATTTAAACCTCAATATAGAACAGCACTAATAATGTACTGTAACTAGACACGTTTGACAAAATATGTAAATGTGAAAGGTGTCATGATATTTTTGCAGCGATCACATGACTATCAGGAAATAGAGGCATCATCAACTGCTGATCACACTGAACCAAACACTGAGGAGGTAAATATGCACTAGTGGCAGTTATATCTGTTATGCCTGGTGGCTTTATGGTTAGGGACGCGCATTTGTAATTGAAAGATTGCAGGTTCAAATCCTTGACTGGCAAGGCACCACTGAGGTATCCGGAGCAAGGTACCACCCCCAAGCACTGCTCCCCGGGTGCTGAATTAGCTGCCCCCTGCTATGTCACTTATGGGTTCCATGCAGAGGACACATTTCCTTGTTGTGTGCTGTGGGGTGTCAACAATGAAGATTACTAAATTCTAAATAGGAGAATATGTGTTAATATACTACAATTATATTGTAATTCAACCAGTTTTGGCCTGAGTTTAGGTGGGGATATTCTAGTGTTTTTATATAAGGAAAGGTAATTTATAAGTGAGGTTTAGTACCTGCATCATGGGCTTTAGATAAAGTACCCAGACTTATCTCATGGTGACATCCAGACCTTACATCTTTCAGTCCACACTGGCTTTTACTGACTTGTTACATTTTGTCATATCACAAACATTCCCTTGTTGTAATACAGCTTGACCTTCTGCTGTTCACAGGTTACAGGGAACGAAGCACTGAAATCTGAGGAATCCTAATCAGAGTTTGCAGTTTTTAGATTGTTTGCAGTCTCAAGCTTCCAAGTCTGTTGGATAACCAAGGTGGACAGATAATAAGTCACCAGATTATCATTGATCTGTTATAGTTCATTTTATTTGACTTGAAAGACTTTTCCGGGTAGCAGATGAACATTTGCTTGTAGAGATTGTCGTGGAAAAATGCAGAGACACACTGGGAAGGACCAGTAACTCAGGATAACCTTCTAGGAACAGGCTTTTATAAATATGTGTATGTCATTATCTCACACTTGCTGTGTTTACAGTATTAAAATGTATATTATAATTATCTGTACCCATTCTGAATAAATCCTCACTGTTTTTTATTTGCCTGTTATGCTCATTCTGACACTTGATTCCTGTAATTACTCTGTTCATCTCTTTGAATATTGATGGCAGGTCTTCACTCAGAAAGTGGAGCAAGCAAACAAGGAGGGGGCATGACTTTGGTGGTCCTGCATCATGGTTTTGGGTCTTATGAACTTTAAATGACTCTATATAAAGTTGGGAAGTGATAAATCCAAAGAAATTCAGGGCGTTTGTTGTTAGATTAAGTTTAAAGGCATCATTACGTATTTGGTGCTGCCACACTGAGTGTATCTGTAAGCCTGTTGGCTCTTGACCTGAGTGTCTTCTCTGTAATTGGAGTGATGCTGCCCCATGTCAGCCAGGGGAACGTTTCCCATACAATGACGGAGGTTAGAATTGAACATGTTACAATGCATCATTAAACTAACTAACATCTGAAGTATGCCTGTTTCCCAAGACTGAGGTACTTTGTTAGCACCACAGTTGTTTGAAACCTGTTGATTTGAACCAGTGTAGTTCACTACAGTGGTCCTTGAGGTGCTCGGCCTGACTTTCACAGCATGCAAAAACTCACAAACTTTGTGATATTGTTCCTAAATATGACAGTTGTGATGATATTATATTATTTATTTATTATTTTAGTCATTCCACAATAACAATTCAAAAACAGCAGCAGCATCATAATAATGATGATATTTATTTCAATAATATGATACACTTCTTCTAAAGGAAAAAAATAGAAGGTCTATTAGCTATTTTGATGCATTTAGTGAAATAGGCGCTATCTGTAATTATGGTTATTTAGTTTAAAGATAAGCACTACTAAATTCCTGATCCCTCACTGTTTGTACAGTGTATTAGTGGCTCAATGAGATTGACAGGTATGCATAACACTCCGTTGTGGTATAATGAATTTTTTTACTTATACAGCCATGGGTTCATATACAAGCATGGAGACTTTGCTCGTGTTTCATTTGCTTTCCCCATGTTTTTTCCATTTAATACTGTGTGTGTATATAAGTGCTGGCTGAAGGATAAATCATTTCAGCATCATCATGGTCCTCAATAGTGCCAACAGCGCAAATCTGTGGACAACGTGAAACGTGTATTGTTCTCTGGTGAGTCCACCTTCACTGTCTTCCCCACATCCGGGAGAGTTACTATGTGGAGAAGCCCCAAAGAGGCTTACCAACAGACTATTGCTCACTCAGAGTGCAGCATCGGGGTGCATCAGTAATGGTTTGGGCTGCAATATCATGGCATTTCCTAGGCCCACTACTTGTTCTAGGTGAGTATGTCACTGCCGAGGACTAACAAACCATTCTGAAGGAGCATGTTCATCCAGTGGTTCAAACATTGTACGTTGAATGTGGTGCCATGTATCAGGATGATAATGCACCAATAGACTAATCAAGACTGGTGACAGAGTGGTTTGATGAACATGAAAGTGAGGTTGAACATCTCCCATGGCCTGCACACTCACCAGATCTGAATATTATTGAGCCATTTTGGGGTGTTTTGGAGGAGCGAGTCAGGAACCATTTTCCTCCACCAGCATCAGGTTGTGACCTGGCCACTGTTCTTCAAGAGAATGACTCAGAATCCCTCTGGCCACTGTGCAAGCCACAAAAGGAGGCCGACATACAAATAGATAACTGTGGTCTAAAACTAGGTGTTTCAGTTTCATTGTCCAACCCCTGTATTTAGCTTGGTTGACACTTTTGAGTTCTATATTCAATGAAAAAAATAGTTTAGCATATGGTCATCTTTATTTCTTCATTTATTCACATTATCAATCCTCATGGAGGTAAATCTATTAACACACCACATTATGCATTATAAATATGCCGGGAGAAGCAAACATATTCTCAAGAATTTAGACACATTATTAAAAGAAAAATTTGCATGCCTCATTGAGGATATGAATTGTGTCAGTTTTGCTAAAACCAGTGCAAAATGTGATGTAACTACAAATCTCTCACACATACTGTTTCTACAATGTCTTCTCATTCCAAATGAATTTTTATTACAAGTAATCTTCTTTATTTACATGGTGAGGTGGTTAGTACAGTTCCCTCACACCTCTGGGACCAGGGTTAGAGTCTCCTAGGTGTGTGTGGAGTTTTGCATGTTCTCCCCATGTAATCGTGGGGTTTCCTCTAGGTTCTCTGGTTCCCCCCCACAGCCAAAAACCAGCCAAGGATCTAGTCAAATCATCAGCTATGAAATCGGGTGTTGTGCTCCAAACTACCCTCCCCTCATGTAATCGCACCAGGCAAAGTCACACCTTCTGCACAGCAGAAGCAACCTCTTGCTATAGCTTCATTTTTCGTGCCTTAAGCAAACTAAAAAAATACCTCACATTTCTTGTTTATTATAGGTATTTTATAATCAAACCTTAAGTTCAGATTAACAAACTCCTGTAAAATGTTGCACGTGACAGTAACAACTTTTTCATTCAAACGGGACAGTAATGCTTTTCCTTTCAACAACACCTGTTTGTGCAAATACAGTCGCCTTCAGTCATGAGAAGCGACTCATTTACTTGTCAAAGGAAAAATAATTGACCAACCCTTCTTTACAAAGAAAACAGCGAGTGTTTCTAAGCCCCCTTAAAAGGACATTCTTAATGGGATTGGTTATTGCAGTATATGATCAAAGCATGACTTCCTACTTCCTTAACAGACATTTTCTTCTCACCTCCAATCCCCTCCTGATCATGCTCATGCCTCTCTTAACCTCAGGGGGTATTTTTATCTTAAGAGGCTCGAGGCATACCCGCAAGTTTCCTGCCATTTCTAGTCCATCGACCCATCTGAGACCCTGACATGTGGCCATGTTCACAAGTTGAAGATAAAACCACACATCCTGTACTGTTGGCAAACAACTCATGCAAACAAGTCTCTTCACGTCTAAGGCCTAAAACATGAGAGCAATCCCATAATGCCTCCCTCACAGCCTATCTGGTCAATTTTCCATCCACGCACCTCTTGAATTCATTCTCTTGAAATATTTTTGCTGTTCTGCCTTTTTCATATAATGCAGCGAGATACTCACTGCTCTCACACCTAGAAATGATATGACATCTAACCAAACATCAAAAGTAATCAAAAGTCACAAAATTTTCACTCTAAAGCCCGTTTATACAGCATAACTAATAAGCTACAGTGGAAGTCATCCAGCGATGATGTCACCCCGCCCATCGTCTACTATCTAAAACAGAGATACCAGCCCTGCACTGTGAGGACTGGAAAGTGCTCTGTATTTCTGCAGCTGACATTATTTTGAGCTGGCCCGTAAGGAAAAAATTCTAGGCAGGGGGCATTTTATATCAGGCCACCCTGCCACAAAATGACCCCCCCCCCTACAGACCAGGGGCTTTTCTAGCTATTGAAAAGATCTGGGGCTAAGTAATGTTTACCTGGGGCTTGACTTTTTTTTTTTGAAAGTAGATTAAAGGTTAAAAATACCCGGGGCTTTAGCCCCGTGTGATCGGACCTAACGACGCCCATGCTACAGACACCAGACTTGCACCAGATACCAATATTTGTCCTTTGTTGATGCTGCAGAAATCATTTGAGTTGGACCATAATGAAAAAATTCTGAGCAAGGGGGGCAATTTTCGACTGGAAAATTCTTATGCATTATCTTAAAAATAGGAAAAAATTCAGAATTTCAATAACTTTTGTAATAACTTTGTTTTTAATCAATAACAATAAAATGAACAGTAACAACATTGTAATAAAAATTACGTGCAGTAATTAGTAAATCAACGTTTAAAAAAATTGTACAGTCATTGAACAATTAATGCAACAACCAAAAAAATCAGTATGTTACAGAATACATTTTTTTAATTTCAGGAACCGATGCGACATTAACAGGAAAATTGGTGTGGCTTTATTAAATCAAATGTGGCAATTTTAGATCAATTTGATGCATTTTAAAATAAATTTTATTTTGACAATTTCACATGCAATGAATGACCTATCTTGTGATACGTGAAGTCCTACACGTTTACAATGGAACTAGTAATATTTTCCCGTAGCAAAATGAGGGGCGTCATTTATTCCGTAGGCAAAAGTGAAACTTTACTGATACCCTACGAATTGAACAGAAAAATACACCATATTGCCAAAAGTACTGAGACACCTGCCTTTACACACACTTGAACTTTAATGACATCCCATTCTTAATACATAGGATTTAATATGGAGTTGGCCCATCCTTTGCAGCTATAACAGCTTCAACTCTTCTGGGAAGGCTGTCCACAAGGTATAGGAGTGTGTTTATGGGAATCTTTGACCATTCTTCCAGGAGAGCATTTGTGATGTCAGGCACTGATGTTGGACGAGAAGGCCTGGCTCACAGTTTCCGCTCTAATCCATCCAAATGGTGTCCTATCAGGTTGAGGTTAGGGGTTTGTGCAGGCCAGTCAAGTTCCTCCACACAAGACTCGCTCCATGTTCTTATGGACCTTGCTTTGTGCATTGGTGTGTAGTCACGTTGGAACAGGAAGGGGCCATCGCCAAACTGTTTCCACAAAGTTGGGAGCATGAAATTGTCCAAAATGGCTTAGAATGCTGTAGCATTTACAGTTCCTTTCACTGGAACTAAGGGGCTAAGCCCAACCCCTGAAAAACAACCCCACACCATAATCCCCTCTCCACCAAACTTTACACAATGCAGTCAAGCAACTACCGTTCTCCTAGCAACTGCCAAACCCAGAGTCGTCCATCGGATTGCCAGACAGAAAAGCATGATTCGTCACTCCACAGAACAAAAGTTCAGTGGTGGCGTGCTTTACACCACTGCATCCGATACATCACCAAGTGCAACGTAAAGTAAGGCGTGGATGCAGCTGCTCAGCCATGGAAACCCATTGAAACCCATGAAGTTCTCTACACACGGTTCTTGAGCTAATCTGAAGGCCACACAAAGTTTGGAGGTCTGTAGCTATTGACTCTGCAGACAGTTGGTGACTTCTGCACACTGTGCACCTCAGCATGCGTTGTCCCTGCTCTGTGATTTTACGTCGCCTACCACTTCACGGCTGAGTTGCTGTTGTTCCCAATTCCTTCCACTTTGTTATAATACCACTAATGTTTGACCTTGGAATATTTAGTGCCGAGGAAACTTCACGAATGGAGTTATTGCACAGGTGGCATCCTATCATGGTACCACGCTTGAATTTGCTGAGCTCCTGAGAGTGACCCAATCCTTCGCAAATGTTTATAGAAGCAGTCTGCATGTCTAGGTGCTTGATTTTATACATCTGTGGCTATGGAAGTGATTGGAACAATTCAATTACTTGAAGGGGTGTCCCAGTACTTTTGGCAATATAGTGTGTCATGGATGTGGGCAGACTTAGGATGATGGCGAGGCATGATGCAGGCTGAACAGAAAATGTGGACGACCCACTTGCAGCTCACCGGACAGGGGTTTATTAAACAAAAAACAGAAAACCTTCGGAAACACTACAAAAACCAAAATCAGACCACGAGGGGTCAAAGTAAAACAAAGACTAATCTTCAAATCGGTCAGGGCAACAAAGGGTAGGTTACAAATAACAGAACATCCAAACTTCATACATCTAACAGCAAAACTATGAAATACAAACAATAAACCACTCACAAACTAAACTAAACTCAGGCAGGAACTTAAATACAAAAACTGAACGGGGTAATGACAAGCAGGAGTGAGACAGACAATTAACCAATCGGGGAGGGTGCAGGACAATGAGCAATCAGGAAAACACACAAGGGCAGGCAGAAGAACAGGCAACAGGTGGAAATAATTAACTCAGGGACTGGGAAGGGAAAACTAAGACACTGACAGAAACAAGGAAACAGAATCTACACTAGGGGAATAGGACAGGTAGAAACACAAGCACGGGCATAAAGAATGAAACCAAAACCAAATACAAATCACACAGGCACAAGAAATACTCAGAGGGCTTTTCAAACGATTCAGAAGGAGCTAAGATGTAAAGCTCCAGGCTTTCCTTTTGAGGGTGAGGTCGACTAATACTGACGGATCATCATGTGCATGGCTAACATGGTGTTAACAAAAAGAATAAACCCGTGCTGTCACAGGATGGGGCAGAGCTGAGGACACGGGGGTGGGATTTAGGGCAAACAAATGGGATTTATTAACTGAACTGAATAGGACCAAAAACTAAACTGATTCATGGTGGATCAAAAGAGAGAGGTCAAGGCACACTAGACTGGGGCATGCAACGTCAATGATGAAACTAACACAAGCCAGAGAAGCAGATAAGGGATCAAAGAAGGGGCAGCTGGAGTGAATCACATGAGGGCTGCACTGAGAGGTAGGACAAGCGATAGAGGGTCAGGCAGGACAGAGCATGACACTTGCATTTTATTGGCATAGCCATACAAACACTAATACGAAATGGCAAAGTGAATGTAGTGTGCATATTTCATTACCAATATTACTAATGCTGGATATCACTTTTCCCTTGTGTTTAATGACTATTTCGTATATTTTTTCCAGAGGTGTCAATTTCAGGTCCAGAAAGTAAAAATCCAGACCAGGATTTTGTTTCAACCAACCGCCTGAGCAAAGAGTCACAATCAAATAGTACTCAAGTGGTCGGTTGAAACAAAATCCTGGTCTGGATTTTTACTTTCTGGACCTGAAATTGACACCTGTGATTTTTTCCATCATGCTTGCTTTGCTAAAGTTAACAATAGAGCTCCTTATGCAATGCACATGTTCTTCGTTTAGTTTGATCAATTTAATTTGAAAGCACATAAAATATGGGACCCTAATAACATATAAGGAGGTTTTTTTAATCTTCATCAGTTGGTACTGAACATTACAGATATGTTGATGGAATCATATATTAATTTTAAAACAGGAGATGTGTTGTACAAGGTCAGTGGAACCAAAGGGGGGAAACAAAGCCAAAGTCTGTGGAGCTGAAGAGACCTGGTATGACTGCTGACATCAACAAATTGTCACATTTGCAACGTTATACTGGAGGTTATTAATCTCAAGGTCTGATTGTAAAACACCATGATAAGTAGTGTGAGGTTTTTTTTTATCTATTTAAGGCAAAATAAAAGAGTGACAGTGAGCAGTTGCTTCTGCTGTGCAGGAGGAGTGACTTTGGCTTTAAAAAGAGCGTTTACATCATGGGAGGCAGTCTGTTGCGGGGGGGGCAGTTTTGACCACAACACGGTATGAATTTGTGTATACGCCTAGTGCTGGTATCACTCGGCTCTTAAATCTCACCACCAGGTGTGAACTGAAAGTGAATGTAGCCTTCGTTCTGAAGAAGATATTTTGTATAAAAACTGATTTTTAGTCAAAAATTTATTTACGTATATTTATTCAAGAATACGTGAAATTTGTCAGTCATATAGAAACGGTTCTTTTGGTAAAAAAAAAAAAAAAAAAAGCAGCCGGCACCTAAGAAAATGAAGATCAGAAGCCTCACTATTATATTAATCCTGTTCAACTTCAACATCAACTCAACTGATCGTATGTACCACCTACGTTTATATAATAATGTTTCATTAAAAAAAATATGATGATCTCATGGAATATTTCATTATGTACCTATGTAACATACTACCAGTGTGGTGATTTTAATAAATACAGCTCTTCAGTTCCGAAGCTGAAGTTCTGTATATTTTAGGCCTATATTTCACACTTCTTAAATTTTAGTAAAATTACAGTTACCATATTTCGCGAGATGAAACTGAGTACACTCTATCACTTACAAAATGTCACAAAGGAAAAAAACGGCTTCTTCCTCCGCCATGCAGACAGCCATGTTTGTTGGATTTTATATTCAGTGTTTGTTCGGTTGGTTTGAGCATCCTTGGGCAGTTCTGGGTGCTACACTGTCAACAAACTAAGGAGGGCTGTGAGTGCTCGTAAAGAAATTCCAAACTGTAGTCCAATTGGCTAAGCTTTCAACAAGGCTGACTGAGACTGTGATTCAAGTCAGACTCTGAAACATTTTGTCTCTCTGCCACTCCTCCAGTATCATCTGTGCAAAGGGCATCTAAATGGTCATCAATCTGAGAGCGTCTTGAGTCTTTGCAGCTATCAGTGTCATTAGTGGTGGAATGTGTGTCAACTCTGTTAGCTGATGTTTGCTTCTGTCTGATTCTATTAGACATTCTGCAATATCATGCAATCATTTTTCTAGAGAAATGTGAGCCCTATATCTGACTCCAGAGCGTGTTAATAATGGAGGTTCACTCCTTTTCTTTATCTCTAAAAAGATTGTGACAAAACCAGCTTATATAGGTATTTGTTGCCAATGACCAATATAATTCAGCTGCTATCGCCTTTTAAATGTGTATACATCAAGTGCTCCCTAAAAAGCTTTGGTAAAGTAATTGCACATTCAACTAAATGAGCAAAGAAATATGAAGAATAGAAGGCATGAAACATACAACTGTTTTGTTTGGGCTGCACAGCTAACAGGAAAAATGTGAATGACAGTTTTTTTTCACTCAGAATTGAGATCACAATATCTCACAATTCTATTTCAAAATGTTAAGTTACAATGGTCAACATAAATATAATACCAATAATAAAGTAATTAAAGCAATAAGATACTCGAAGTTGGGCGGTTGTACTCCAGTATATCGCGTCTGTGATTTGGTCATAGGCATGAGGCCGCAGGATGTTTTGTTTATTTAAACATTTACTGGCTTCTGCAAAAAAATAGTTCCTGTGATGTCAGCGAAATTGGGATGGGCTATGGCATCAAAAACTTCTGCATACCTGGAAAAATCAGTCTATAACTGATATAGTTTAGTCCAGTGTTTCTCAAACTATGGGCCGCGGACCGGTGCCGGTCCGTGAGAGGGTTCCTGCCGGTCCGCGAAACCTTGCTTCTGCACCAATCAAAATTCAGTCAGATCAGGTGTGATCTCAATGCTGCTGTCACTGCGTGCCTCTCCCCGCCCCCCCGACTTCACGGCCCGCCCCTTGTTTCAGCATTCTAGAATGTTCAGCGTTCCCGCCCTTTGTCTCATTCACTGCAAACTTCTCACAGACACACATGCGTTACGAGAGCTGTCAATAAATCATGCCGTGTTCAAAGCAAGAGTATGGATTCTTTCGGAAGCGTCCGTCAAATGATGCCGACTTACAGGATGAGCCAGAGGCAAAAAAACATTTGTCATTTACTCGAAATTACGACATTTCATACATTAAATTCGGTTTTATTTCTAGCGATAGGTCATAACGAGGCTACGAAACCATCGAACAAAACATGCACATGTAAAAGATAAATCAGATGACGTCTTCAAAAGAAAACACGATGAATTGGCCACCCAAACCAAAGTGCTGAAAAGTAATTCAACAGACAATGAAAAACTTACAACCCTTTAAGCCCTAATAATACTAATACTAATAGTAATAATAACAGTAGTGGTGTAATAATAATAATAATAATAATAATAATAATAATAATAACAATATTATTATTGG
>JAODKC010000185.1:0-17817 GCA_026777985.1 Mormyrops attenuatus | reverse complement strand
GGGTGGGTATTCTGAACTGCCACTTGGCGCATAAGCACAAACAACAGTCAGGACCCGTCCCCCCACCCGAAGGCGAAAGGAGGCTACCCTCTTGTCCACTGTGGTAAACTGCAATGTACAGGTACCCAGCCAGGGGGCAGTATGCCCACCCCTGCTCGGCCTCTCCCCGCGAGCAACTCCAGAGTGGAAGAGGGTCCAACCCTCCTCAAGGAGACTGGTTCCGGAGCCCACACTGTGCGTCAAGGTGAGCCCGACTATATCTAGTCGGAACCTCCCAACCTCGCACACCAGCTCAGGCTCCTTCCCCGTCAGAGAGGTGACATTCCATGTCCCTAGAGCTAGCTTCTGCAGCCGAGGATCGGACCGCCAAGGTCCCCGCCTTTGGCCACTGCCCAACTCGCACTGCACCCGACCCCTTTAGCCCCTCCTACAGGTGGTGAGCCCATTGGAGGGGGCACCCACATGCCCTCTTCGGGCTGTACCCAACCAGCCCCCATGGGTGCAGGCCTGGCCACCAGGCGCTTGCCATTGAGCCCCACCCCCAGGCTCTGCCAATTACAAAAAGGGGTAAATTTATCCAACGGTTTAAGTCATCTTCTATTGCTTTTATTAATGGAGTAAAATTTAGTTGAAACAGCTCTGCTAGTCTGATGGAAATATTTATACCCAGGTACTTACAGTAATGTGACCAGAGGGACTGGGGAAAGTTTGGTTTTGAGCTGCAGTATTCCAGTATTCACCACATAAAGTTGTTGATCTAGTCCACTTTATGGCATAGTTCGGAATTTTGGAGAATGAATTAATTAGTTTTACTTCTTGCATAGATTTTACTGGATCTTGAAGTTGAAGCAAGTCATCCACATAAGGACTAATCTTGTGTTGGGTATTGAGGATTTGAATTCCCTTAATATTATTGTTTTGATGTACAGCAGCAGTGAGAGGTTCAATGAACAAAGCAAAAAGTAATGGAGAGAGTGGGCATCCTTGTCTAGTCCCCCTTTGCAGTGTGAGCCTCTGTAACATTAATCTGTTAGTGAACACTGACTTTGTTAGTGAACAAAGTCAAATTTATGTATTGTTTGTATGTAAAAAAATCCAGTTTACTCTATCAAATGCTTTTTCTGCATCTAATGATACAATTGTGTCCATTTTATTTTGATTCGAAACATTAAGCTAAATAATCTATGCATGTTATTTGAGTGTCTTCCTTTGAAACCGGTTTGTTCAATATATATTAATGTTGGGTTAACAGTTTCCAGACGGGTGGCTAGTGCTTTACTGATAATTTTGAGATCTGTGCTAATGAGTGATACAGTAGAGGGCGGTAACTGGAGCAGAGAGTGGGGTCTTTGTTGGGTTTCAGTAATACTGTAATGAGGGCTGTGTTCATGTGTTGTGAGATTTTTGAGTTGTGTTTAATATCCTGGACCATTCTGAGAAACAATGGCGATATTGTGTTCCAAAAGTGTTTATAGAACTCAGCAGGAAAGCCATCCAGTCCTGGAGCTTTATTTTTTGGCATTCTATTGAATGTTAATGGTGAATGTAGATGTTAATGGTGTCTCCAGTTCATCTGATTGCTTCACATTAAGTCGGGGTAACTCCATATTACTTAAGAAGGAATTGTTGGACTTGGTTCCTTGTCAGGGATGTATAATCTATTGTAAAATTCTTGGAATACATAATTTATTTCCTTAAGGCGACTGCCTATTCTTCCCTGCTGTGTTCCTTATGACTGGGGTAAGTGATATTTTCCTGACTTGTTATTGTGTTGAAAGTGATCCTGTCATAATCTTTGTATCAGATATTGTTAAGCTGTGATTTAGTTTCTGTCACTTATCACTTCTATCACTTGCTCTTTTTTCAGTATGATGAGTATGATATAATTTTCCATCTTAACACCACTTATGCTGTTTTCCAGAGTAATGTGGATGAGATTCCTGGAGTCATTTATTTTCATGAAGGATGCCCACTCTTCTTTAAAGAATGTGTTGAAATCAAGGTCTTTAAGCAGAGAATAGTTAAATCTCCATCAAATGATGGGTTGTTTGAGTTGTTTAATGTTTAGATTAAGTGATACAGGGGCATGATCACTGATTACGATGGGATGAATTTTGACATTTGAGATATCAGATATGATTGAATTATTAGTGAGAAAAAAGTCGATATGTGAAAATGATTGATGGGGCGGAGAAAAGGCTGAATGTTCTCGGATTGATGGATTTTACAATCGCCAACTATTGCTATGACTAAAATCCCTTATATATTGTTTTAATACACCAGTGGAATGCCAGTTTCTAAATTTAATGGTGATGGAAGATCTGTCTAGAATGGGATTAATAACTGTGTTGAAGGCACCTCTGATTATTATTGTAGAATTTGATAAGTTGGATATTTATGGAGTTAATTTTGTGCCAAAAGCATTAATCAAAATTTTGAAAACCGCAAGCAAATTATTAAGTATCAGAACAAAAACTCGAATAGTTTTGCTTCTGGAATGCTTTTCTTTGCTTTTGAATAGTTTTTTTTTTGCTTCTGGAATGCTTTTCTTTGCTTTTGAATTTTTTGCTTCTGGAATGCTTTTTTGCTTCTGACTTTTGGCACTGTTTTAACAGGTGGGCGGGCCTTAGCAGCTTAAACGTCTATTGGTCAGCTGGAATTTGGAGTGAACATGCCTTTAACCATCTGAGCACGCCCACTCCATGACGCTTCAGAACATCGTAATATGGCGGAAAGCTCCGGAGCCGGTTTACAGCAGGTAACACTATCATGGAATTGCATCTTTGCAGTTCTATAATAGTGTACTTTTATTAGGAATCGGTCTATGCAACACATATTTCGCATCCATAAAATGTCACCAACCCATCCAGTTCAGTAACTTTTGCTATTCCACCAACGCGCTGACCAGGGAAGTTTCTAGCTATTGAAAAGATGAGGGGCTAAGTCAAGTTTACCTGGGGCTTGGCTTTTTTATTTTTGAAGAAAAGAAATTGGGCCTAAAATATTCGGGGCTATAGCCCCGAATGATCGGACCTAACGACACCCATGCTGCTGACCCTAGTCAAATTATCAGACTGCCTTCCAACTTTATTAAAAGATAGGATAGGCTTGTATTATATGGTCATCTTTAAGTTAGTTTTCACGGTATAGTTTTATTGTCTGTTAATTTCCCTGGTGAATTACTTTTAGAGTTTTAAGAAATAAATAATCCAGGACTGCAGTATTATTCTTTATATTTAAGTCAAAGATTGTAAGTATGTTTGTTGTGTGAGCATGGTTACTTTTAAATGTTACAATAACGACAGAGCCTTAAATTATAGGTCTGGGTAAAATTTGTAGTTGTATATGTAAACAGTTAATTTGGAGGAGTACAATTTCTCCTACCTCCAGTGACGTATGGCGTATATAGGGGACAATTTTTACTGTAGTAGGCCTACTCCTGTTGTTGACTTGTGTTAATGGTTTGTGCTTAACATAGGCTACTGTAGACTTATTGTTACTGTAGAAATTACATGTTTACATATATAATACTGCATTTTACCCTGATTCATGAATGACTGTCTAGTGTGACCCCAATTAAGTTTTTTAATTATGTTGTACACAGCTAAAATGTTCTAATGTTAATGTCCTAAAATTGCTTTATAGGCAGCCGTCTTATATCAGGTCTTGGAAAGACTTCGTAGCAGGCTGAGTGCAATTATAAATAGAGAGCCAGTAGACTACGAGCACTTGCAATTTGTGTGCTCACAAGAAGTCCTGCTAATACAAGGGGCGTCAGAACACCTGGACGTTCCAAGGGAGATCATTAATGGTCTTCTGGACTTGACTGACCTTGTTACCAGGCACAATGCACGGACAAGTGGTTTTCACCCACGCTCAGATGCAGTAGTCATGCAGTATGGAAATACTGGAAGTCCTAGATTGGAAATGGAACATGAAACCCTCTTACTGTAAGTCTTCTGCATACATCACTTCCAATGAGAAGTGTGGCAGCACTTCATGGCATCTCCAGGAGAACTCTCATCTGGCGAAAGAAGGAGCACAATCTTTCAGTTACAGAATCATATTCTGAGATCTCTGACGAAATGCTTAAGGACCATGTAAGATTTTTTAAATCACGGATGCCCAATGCTGGCTACAGGCTTGTAAAAGGACATCTTCAAGCAATGGGTCACCATGTGAAGTGGAAAAGAATAAAATCAGCCATGCACCAGATTGATGGAGCAGGAATTGTTTCTAGAATGATTCAGCTTCGTTGCATTGCCCGCAGAACATACTCAGTTCCAGCTCCTCTGTCACTGCTACATATTGACACCAACTATAAACTGATTTGGTAAGACATCTTTATTCATTTTTTTAATGTCTCTTTAAATTACTGAAATACTTCTGTGTCTTAATTTTTATCACCAATGACTTTTTAGGTTCAACATTGTAATCTTTGGGGGTGTTGATGGATTCTCAAGAAAGGTAATATAAATGTATTTTACGTAATCTTGTAATTATGATATTCTTCCGCATTGCTTTAAGTTATTCTTGTAAGGCATTGGGATTCCCCAACATTTTACATGCAGATCAAGTATCACAGCAAAGATCTAAGACTGTCTCTGAAAGGTTGTTTTTTTATGTAATGCCTAGATTACATACCTTAATGCTGCCACAAATAATAAGGCTTCAACTGCACTGCATTTTTTCTTGGAAGGAGTTAGAAAATGGGGATGGCCCTCAAGGTAAGGCCCAACCTTTTTTTTAACTTGGGTGTGTTTATACTGCATTACAAGCATTAATTCAAAATATGATGTTTTACTTATCAGAGTTAGAGGAGATCATGGAGTTGAAAATGTCAGTATAGCAAGGTGCATGTTTGAGGTGCAAGGAACTGGACGTGGAAGTTTTATTGCGGGCAAGAGTGTCCATAATCAAAGGTTTTTATCAGATTTTCATATTTTTGATTTCATAATTATTTCAGAATTAACCTACACTGAAAATATTGTCCATGTATGCCTGGTGCCATAAAATGTACCCTTAATTTACTTTTTTAAAACTTATTCAAATAAAAAAGTCATGTAAAGTTCAAGTAGTGCCTATAATTCTGCTCAAAAGTTTTTTAATTTAAAAATAATAGTGATTATTTTCCTTTATGTAGAATTGAGCGCTTGTGGAGGGATGTTTGGGGCACAGTGACATGTCACTATTACAACACCCTTCACACCTTTGAAGACGACAAAATGTTAGACCAGTCTAGTGAGCTCCATCTCTTCCTGGTTTACTATGTGTTCATTCCACGCCTACAATTTGACCTTCAGCGATTTTTGGAATGCTGGAACAGCCATCCCATTCGGACCGAAAATAAATTGACTCCAGATCAACTGTGGCATATTGGAATGCTGCAGAGTCAGAATCCAGTGTTAGAGCCAGAGGTAGCTTTGATTATTGATCATATTGGAACATAGTGAAACAAATGACTATACACAGTATACTGAACCTTTGCTTTTGGATAAGATAAAAAAAAAACAACTTTTTTTATTGGAAGTAATGTGTTTTGACTAGACCAGAGTAAATTGCCAAAGACCTGTCCCAAAACATGCTAGTATTTTCCAGGATTTGTTTTGGATCCAGATTTATTGTACTGATTTTTCTAATTCTCTGCATTTGATTTATGTTAAGATATGAGTATATGTATTGACCAGGCTGTGCGTTTTTACCAAGGAAGATAATTAAATATATTTTATACCCAAGGCAGGGACTGACAGACTTCAGCTTCACCCCTGAAGACCTCCATGAGGACACTGGTGACTTGGGTGTGTTGGTTCCAGAAACTGGATGTCCGCTGTCAGATCAAGACCTGGCAGTGCTGCAGACTGTCACCAACCCCACAAGAGAGTCATCTTCATTTGGGCATGATCTCTACATACAAGCTCCCCAGTTGACTCAGGTTTGCAATGAGATTACCTTTAATAGCATTGTATTGACTAATAAAGTACATCTGGACGTAAATTTGCACTGAGGTTCTGTTTGCAGGTTTTCAGGATATAGAAAGTTGTATATGGAGAAGCAGAAATTGCTCTGATGAAAATTAAACTAAGGACACTTCATTTAAGTTCAAACTTAAGTTTTCTAGCCTTCATGAGGCAGCTAATTAAGGTATCATGTACGTAGCAGCAAGATACGTTAGGTTAAGAATTTTAAATTTTGCCCTATAGCTGGTTACCTGAAAATGTCTTCTTCCTGAGACTGATTCTGCACATCAGTTAGCAAACCAGATTAAATGAATGCAGAGAAAACACAAACAAACTAGCCTGGCCACCTGCCAAGACAGGGTTATAAACAGTGATTCACATTTCATACCCTGCTGAATTCCCCACCGCAAAGAAAAACTTCATTTAATAGATCTTTAAAGGCATCATAACTTCTTAGATGTTCTGTTGGAAAAGTAATTGTTTTGGTACAAGCACTAACAACAGGATAGCACACTCTATGCCCAGGCATGCGCTCTAGGCAGCTGTGATCAAAATAGACTGTAATCTTGAATTCTTCTCTCTCTGAGAGGAGAAGGGCCTTGTGGGCTTGTCCAGTGAGCCACTGCAAAATGTGTGGTACTGACAAAGGTTTTTGCTCCAGCAACCCACTTGCACTGAGGTTCTTGGTTTGCAGGTTTTCAGGACTCTCATCTTAATAGAAAAAAATAGTATTAGTACATACTACTTCTTGGCAGTAAACATAAACCTATTTGCTTCTATTTTAAGCCCAGACTGCAGAGCTCAGTGGGTGATGCCTGTGTGTATCAATACAGGTAATGTATACTTTATGTTAGAATATACATGGTAGTGGTCGCAGACCACAATCTTGCAAATATTTGTATTTACCCTCTTGTAACAGGCGGATCTTTAACTTGTGAAGGGCTTGGTGAGTGTGAATGTGAAACAGGTGTGTGGCAAAATCCTACGCTCAGCAGTGTGTGACTGAGATCCAGGTTATATGGAATATTTCTTTGATAATGTGCACCTAGCTGCATTACTCTAGCAGCAACTGTGCCTGTCCAATGAGGGAAGGAGCACCGAAATCAGCCATGACTACCTTTCAACCACTCTTGCTATACTCACGTAATGGGTTTTTTTTCAGACTTATGTTTTTGCTATTTTGTGTGTTTAAATTGCACAGCATGGGCTGCTCAGTGAGCTGTATTTCACTATACCTTGTGTACATATGAGCGATCTCTTGACTTAGTTTTGTGCATTCATATTCTAATCTTGCAAATTGTAAGTCTTCACAATGAAACCTAATTCATACCTAAGACTAACCTTAACCAAGGTGCTCCTTGTATGAAGGTAACCGACACTGTGTATAAAATTATAATTATGTTTAGAAACGGCAGCGTTAGAATTACTGCTCTGCTGCTGTAACTTCAGTGACATTTAGACAAACCTTCTAATTCTTGCAGGAAGTCTTGAAAGAAATTTAGGATTCGCGTTTCCCGACTCTCTTTAACACTTCCCTTTGGGCTCATCTCTGGCTTGAGGCACAACATAAGGAAGTCTGAATCCGGCTAGAACAAAAATAGCAAAAGGTTCAAGGCTATAATCAAATGTCAGCAAATTTCATTAAACAAAGCACAACAAGCAAGGGGAATGCAGGTCCAGTATACATGAAAGTGGAATACACAGATTAGCTTGTTTGTAGTTACATTGTTAAAAGCTAACTGTACTAGAAAAACAATCGATAATACATGGGTTATTCACATACCATTGTTTCTTTCCCAGGGAGGAACAGACCTTTACAGGCAGATGGGTTTCTCTGAAGGACCTCACGGAGATTGTACAGCTTCAGACCTTCACAAATATCCCTGAACACTGGAGTCTTGCACATAGTGGCATGGAGCAGAATGGCCCTGATATTTGGGGCCAAAATAAAACCCAATATATTTAAATTTGATAACTGTTCAGCTTTATTGTACAATACTATCAAGTGGGCCTGTTTATCTATTTATATAAATTAAAATCTTGTAATCAAACTGAGCGCCTTACCGTATTATGCTTTTCTTGTGTTGTGCAGTGACTTGTCCAGTGTACCCACAATTCACTATGGACTCAGTAAGGTCTGCTAAGTCAGAGGCTTCCTCTACCTAAAATTCACTCAGAATAAGTTAAATAACAACAAAGAACCTTTAAAATTTCTTTGTAACGATTACGTGCACTATGTAATCCAGTTTAACATATAAGGAAAAAGAAATGACTATTGAATTAATCATGAAACCCTTTTCTACAAACTAACCTCAGTAATTATTTGAGAGAATTCTGGATCATGTATATTATTTTTTGAAACGTTAAGCTCTCCAGTAACTATAAAGGTGTAACACCATTCCTAAAGAAACTTTGGGGCAGGTCCACCTTGAGCAAGGCTCACTGGAAATATTTGGCCAGCTGACCTAGATGTGAAACACAATAAAAATGAATTAAAATGTGAATACGACTTTCCATAAAATATGTATTACACACACATTATACGGACCTAAAATGACCATTATCCAGATCATTCAGGGAATATTTAGGAGCTTTCCTTTGCCCTCCTCACCCTCAAAGAGGTACTGCTCTATGCCTGCCATCATCTCTATGGAGAAAAATAAGGACAACCTTTATTATGCTTTATCTGTTTAGCTGAATGTTCACCCTAGAACAGTGCTTCCCAACCTGTTTAGCGCTGTGACCCAAATTTTAACATGGCAGCTCAGTCACAATCCTATACAGTAAAGTAGTAAAACTAGGCAGATCTCTCAAATTCAGCATCACACCTACTAGAATTTGACAATTGAAAAAATGTGATTGTTTCCAATGTTAAATAAGCCATTGTAACATTTTTGTGTTAGTGTTATGAGTTATGGCTTAATGCAATTTTCCAACTCTGGCTTGCGAGTTGCGACCCAATCAGAACTTGCCATGACCCAAATCTGGGTCGCGACACATGGGTGCAGAGACAATGCCCCATAGCTACCTCTACAAGTCTTCGGAACTTGTGTTTTTGTGCCTTTGTTTTACCTGTCAGAAATTCCTTCCTGAGCGCTCCTGAGTCAACACCAGCCTCACCGAGAAATGTGATTTTCAGTCGACTCTCAGATGTTGCATTCTTTTGACGTTGCCAAAGTTTCAGGCCACGCTGAAACATACTGGCCCTTGAAATACAGAGGTGGAACTCCCTGGAGGTGTCAACTGACAGCCATTGAAGAAAATCTTCCTCACTGTGAAGTGAGTAGGACACAGCAATTGCAAATTAATACGGTGCAGAAGTATGCATGAACATAAATTGTTCACACATAGTGCCACAAAAGTTATATGTAGAAAGTCATGCCTCAAAGAAATATAACATACCCGAATCAAGTGCATTTTATACTCTTTCCAACAAGCTCTGATATATACTGGGGCAGTGACATTAACCATACAGAAGTTACAGTGTAGCCTATGAATGATTTATGCATGTTATTAAGCATGGAAATGGCATACCTGCATGTGTTTTTATTCACTGGAAACAGGAAACACTGTCTGGGACATAAATTATCCAAATTTCATTTATTCTCCATCTGCACATTTTACCCCCCTTGAAACATGTTTTTCTGTATTTTACCTCCACATGAGTCATGTCTTCAGACATATTGAAAGACCTTTTGCCAAGGCCTGCTTGCATGTATTGCAGCTCTTCAGTCGGAGATGGTGTCATGTCTGTCTGCTTTGGAAGCAGGAATAACTGGAAATTAAAATGTTTCCATAATTTCACTCCCTTTGACATTCTGACAGTAGGCATGCACCGCTTGGCCCCTACACACTTCTGGTAGAGCCCTGGGAAACACCTAAAATAAAAATTATATACCTGTCTATATTTGCAGAGAGGCATGCACAAATGCATCTTATCATCAAGGGCATGGTGGCCTGTGACTGAACAGCTGGAACTTATATATGCCTTTACGTTATATATGCCTTTACGTCCTACAGTCATTTTCTGTATACCTACAGTAAACCTAGTCCCTAGTGTATTTTAAACATTACCATTACAATTTATGACATTGGTGTTAAGCACAAACCTGGCCATTTCCTGGTTAACTGTGGGGGTTGAATGCTGTGGACTCTCCTGCTGAACCTGTCCATCTTGTCCATCCAGCAAATGTTTGATCAACTCATGATATAAGTCCCTGGGCTGCTGTAATGACATTATTTGCGCTGTGTCTCTGTGGAGCAGGAGTACAAGACGGTTTTAATTAATGGGAACATGAAGGACAGCTATCATTAAAAGCTTTCAATAACCATTTAGCTAACACAACATAACTAACGTAATCGGCTCGAACATAGCTAGCAAATTAACTTGACTGTAGGACAGTGATGGTACACATATTTGTCGTGTACCATACATAATTTTTCGGTGCGTACAATGAAACTAATGAATACATTTATCGACAGCAGTGGAATCTAAATTCACAACTGGATGTTCAATATGAAAAACATGCTAAGTGTAGCTGTAACTTGGTTATGGCCAATGCTATAGTCAGCAATAATCGGCAGTTTGGGAACATTTTGGTTTTTAAGTAAAGGACACAGCACTGCAGAGAAAGACCAATGAAAGACCAAAGTTCTGTTATACCGAACTGAACTGGGATATGTTGCTGGAAACACATCCGACATATTAACTTTGAAACAACAACTAAGTGTGTACGACTGCAGCATGGCAGAAACCGCAAGTTAGTCACTCTGTGACGTTTAAGAAGATTTTGCCTGGCTAAAACAACAACGGCTAAAGAGGTGTTTGTCGCTACAGACATGTAAATATACTCTGTAGTACAGAACACGGGTGTTAGTTCATTATGACTTTTGTATTTTTGACGTTTTATTAACCTTACATACTTATTTTTACAATGTGCAAATATGTGTCTCTTAGATTTTATTCAGACCGATGCATTGCATTTGTTTTACAACTGTTCCTACTGCTGTCTGCTTGCAGTTTTAATAATAATTTTAAAATAAATTCCCTGCTGTACCGAAATTGCACCGAACGGTTAACACAAAACCCAAACTCAAAAGTTTGTACCGAACCGTGAGTGATGTGTACCGTTAGGCTTCTATTGGCCTAATTTTATCTGTCAACTAATTTAAGTGGCAGTCTGATAATCTGGCAAGGGCCAGCGCGTTGGTGGAATAGTAAAAGTTACTGAACTGCATGGGCTGGTGACATTTTATGAACGCGAAATATGTGTTGCATACACCGATTCCTCATAAAAGTACACTATTATAGAACTGCAAAGATGTAATTCCCTGATAGCGTTACCTGCTGTAAACCGGCTCTGGAGCTTCCTGCCATGTTGCGATGTTCTGAAGCGTCATGGAGTGGGCGTGCTCAGATGGTTAAAGGCGTGTTCACTCCAAATTCCAGCTGACCAATAGACTTTTAAGCTGCTAAGGCCCGCCCACCCGTTAAAACAGTGCCAAAAGTCAGAAGCAAAAAAGCATTCCAGAAGCAAAAAAAAACAATTCAAAAGCAAGGAAAAGCATTCCAGAAGCAAAAAAAATATTCAAAAGCAAAGAAAAGCATTCCAGAAAGCAAAAAAAAATCAAGATCCATATACATTTGTAATAGTGAAGTTTTTATGGTTAATGGTAATGTTGATAATAACATATCGCCCTTCCAGATCTGTGATGGTAGTATTGTAGTGGTTCTTAGTGATCAGAATTCTCAGGGCAGATGTACTCTAATTCTGAAGGCTTGTTTGACTGCCGGTTCTGTTACCTGGGCGGCAACCGGATCTGGGGTCTTCACTTCCTCTATGTTAATAAAGAGAGAGGTTTTCATTCCTATCACAGGCTAAGCAACTGCCTCCTGTCTTATTCCTTCTCGCCACAGTATTATGAATTAATGGATTTTTTTTGTGCCCTAATATCGACACGCCTATTTTCTTTCAATTATCCGTTGAGGAGTAAACTTGAATAAATTGTGGGTTTTTTTATTTTTGATTTTGGATTCTGTTAAGCATTTTTCTTGTAACAGGCATATGTCAGCTTGTAATTTTATCAAATTATTTATCATTTTAATTCTCTTTGCCTGGGAACTTATCCAAGGAATGTTCCAGGTCACAAACTTACTCAAGTTAGGTTTAACAAATAGACATAAACAAACATGAAGAGGGAGACAGATATTAAACATAAAAGAAAAGTCCGGCAAAATCAGAGAGGGTTAGAGAAGGAGAGAAAAGCAATGAGATATTGTAAAGTCAGCAGAAGGATTATTTTCCTAGTCAATCGCATGGTGTAACTGTGTTGTACTTCACAACTTATTGATGGTGTATGCGCTGTATGCCATGTGGTGATGTTACGGTCATGGAAGAGTTGCCCGTCAATGTAGCCTATGTAGCCTATCCATAGTTATTGCTGCACATCTTCCTTTCTCCCGGAATTGCTTCAGGATCAGAAGTAATTTCTTTCTTCTCTCTAGTATTTCTTTTGGGAACTGGTCATTGAGGCTGTTATAAGTTCCTCTTAGTTCCCTTCCTTTACATGTTCTTTTAATGAATGATTTTTTTTTTGTTTGTTATGTTAAAATTATGTTACAATCGCACTTCGTCCTCCATTACTGGTGTTTTTCATTCCGATGTGATGAACTCGGTGAAATATTATTTTATTTATAGTGTCCGGTGGTAGTTTTAGGGTTTACTGCGTAAACTGACTGCATTTCTTGGGATATCGGCATTACATTGTAAGTCCAGGAATGTCTCTTTCATTATTTTGTTTTCATCAGTGAGGTTAGTGACTGAAAGATAAAGTTTTGACTGTTGATTTTAGTTCATTGTTTTCTTTCTGTAGTGTTTCAACTTGAGATTGGGAGAATTAAAGACTGCATTTCAGGTCTTTGAGGTCTGTGTAGTAATTCCAGAATTGAAAGTTTGTTGTTGATAGATTGGAGTACACTAACCTCAGTTGTTGTTTCCTCCTGTTTCAGTAGACCAGTCTTGCCTTGGGTGCTTTTTGTTGGGTTTGTCTACCATTATGCGCAGGCTGTAAAAGTAGTCGTCGACAAATGTAAGCAGGTTTTCCAGAGTCGCAGAAGTACTGTATATATAATCCGATATAAAGAATGATGGTGAAAGTATAAAAGATCCGGGAAACTTGGGCTTCTGCTGAGGCTGCTTCTGTGGTGCCGAAAATGTCACCAGTATTGAAGTTGTGTTTCTCTCGCTGAGCACTGTTCTGTAGCTGCTGCTGTTCTGCCGTCAGGCTGGTACTCTACTGCGGTTCCTGAGCACCCACTCTGCGGTTCCTCTTCTAGTATCACTTTGTTTCCAATCCTGTTCCCTTTTGTTGTATAGTTGTTAGTTCTGTTTCCAGGTTGCACCCTGTCACAGACAGCAAAGGGTGGCATCTTGCCGTTAAAACTTATATTGCTTCTATTGTTTTAAAAACTTATATTGTTTTATTTATTATGTTTTTGACCTCTCATGGTCTTTTTGGGTTCGTAGTATTATTTTGTTAATAAACCCATTTTGTACTTGAGCCACAAGTGCACCGTCCATGTTTTTGGACCCACATTATGCCATGCTATGACACCTCTGGCTTTAACCTCAGCACAAAAACTGTGCGCTTCCATGGCTTAGCAGCTGCATACAAGCCTCACATCACCAAATGCAATACCAAGTATTGGATGGAGTGGTATTAAGCATGCACACACTGGAATTTGGAGCAGTGGAAATGTGTTCTGTGGAGTGACTAATCATGCTTCTGTCTGGCAGTCTGATGGATTAGTCTGGGTTTGGCGGATGCCAGTTACCTGCCTGACTATATTAGCCAACAGTAAAGTTTGGAGGAGGGAAGATGTTATGGGGTTGTTTTTCAGGGGTCGGGCTAGGCCCCTTAGTTCCAATGCAGGGAACTCATAATGCTTCAGCACACCAAGACTTTTGGACAATTCTATGCTTCCAACTTTGTGGGATTGTGAGCGAGGCCTTCACGTCCAACATCAGTACCTGACCTCACAAATGCTCTTCTGGATGAATGGGGAAAAATTCCCAGACACCAAAATCCAAAACCTTCCCAGAAGAGTGGCAACTGTAACTGTATAACTGCAAAGGGGGAACCAAATCCTTATTGATGCCTGTTAATTTAGAATGGTATGTCAAAAATCCCTGTAGGTATAATGGCCAGGTGTCTCATTAATTTTTTCTATATAGTCGATGTCAATTACAGCGTGTACATATTCATAAACTGCACTGTCAGTGTCCATGTTATTGCATGCTTTTTATTACAATAATGAAGTTCAAACACAAAATTTACAATAAAGATAAAAGTACATTTTTAACATGGTTTGACACTAGTGAGGATGTTCTGGTGTTTGTTTATGTGACAAGTGTCCGAAATGCATCAATCACTGTCTGCTCTTATCTCCTAGTGAGTGTTCTATGTAACGAATACTATACAGTGAGAGAGGGTGAACAAGTGGACATTTGGAACACGGCCTTAGTCTGCTGTTAGGTCAGGAAATGGTGCCAAGGGTAACATACGACTATACTTGCTTATGTGATACATTTTACTGGAGCAATTCAAGTAATGTAATGTCACTATAAGATGTGAACCAGAAAAGCACAGATTATGTTATTGTGTCTTTATCTGCTGCCCCACCTGCTGCAACAGCAGCTCTGAACATTTATCAAATGTATGTAAAATCTCCAAATTCCTGCATGGTACATAAAATAATACATAAAATAATCTGCCTCATTTCCTGTCACCTTGTAACCGGCACATCTATCGGGGTCATTTCATGTTCATAATTTAATTTAATTTAATTTAGTTTTAGTTAATTTCATGTCATTTAAATTCTCTGAGTCTATAGTATAATCTCCCAATCTTTATAAACCTGCAAACAAGAAGCAAGAAGTGATGATGAATTTTAAAAAAGATCTTAGGTAGGGATGCTCATTTCGATTAATTTTCCCAACCGACAACCGCTGTTCGTTATCCGAACATTAATCGTTCCCAACAACAGAGAAAAACAAATTAATATAAATAAAAAGAATAAAATAAATAGGCCTGCACTAAATATTTTTTATTTAAATAACAAATTAAGATTACAAAACAAAAACACGCTGAAATCCCTTTGAAGCTTTGAAGATCAGGCATAGGCAAATTTTTTCAGACATGGGCTACTAAGTTTTTTCGGAAACAAAAAATAGCAGGCCTGCCTCAAACCACAAATTGTCTAGTTTTTATTTTAAAAAGGTAACATGTTGACGTGCTGTGGGGATAGTCTGGAGCGCAACCTATTGACAGTTAATCCCGTGGCAGAAAACTCCCTCTCAGATGGCACAGATGTCCCACGAAGGCACGCTAGAATGGCCAGTCTCGGGAAGTGCTGTTCATTTGCTTTCCACCAGTCAAGAAGATTAATATCCAAAGAGAGTGGATTGTCTCTCATATAAATGTCCACCTCTGCACCATAATCAGTGGCTTGTTGAGGAATGGTGTAGTCATCTCCCAGGAGCAACATCATGGCATTGCTCTGGCTGGGTTTTGTATCTTCAGCTTGGGCAGCAGACACCGCTTTCTCATCACCTTCCGTAGTGGCCATTTCCAAAGCAGAGCACATTTCAGTAAGTTTCGCTTTTGCGGCTTCTTTCTCCGCCTGTGCAAAAAAACGGAGATGTTTATGGCGAGGGTCCAGGACAGAGGCAATCAGCGCTGGTTTGGCCATCAACTCATCTGAGTCAACCTATGGCAAGCAATATCCTCATAATTAGTTAATTAATAAATAATAATAATTATAATAAAAATTATCATCATCTACCTCCATGCGGTCACTTAAGGACTGCCGAACCTTCGCCTTGAACTCTGTTACTCTGTGGCTGTCCTCCTCGGCTCTCATCAGGTGTGTGTTCAGGAGGCTGAATGTGATGGGGTGAATGTTGGAAATTGACACGTTCTTTTCTGTTGACATTACGGTGGTTGCACATTTGAAAGTTTCCAGCCCTGACGCAATCTCAGCCATATCTGCCAGTACTCGTCTCGCATCTCGAGGGTTCTGGCATCTTGCAGCTTTGCTACCGTTCTGTCAGACAGAACAGCTGTAACAGCCCATCTTTGTTCAAGAAGTCTCCCAAACATGTCACACACAGAGTTCCATCGTGTTTTACACGATTGAACGAGCTGGTGTTTCGGAAGCTTCATTTGTTCTCGTTTAGCTTCCAGTGCCTTGCAAGCAGGTGTGCTGTGGTTGAAGTGGCTGACAAGCCGCCCAGCTGCAATAATACCACGATGCACAAACATATTAAATCCATCATTTACAGCGAGCTGCAGTGTATGAGCATGTATGTCCCAGTTCACCCGTCCCGGAGAGTTTGCAGCCACGATGTTGCGTGCATTGTCATGAACACATGCAAACACTTTGCCATTTAGACCCCAGGTCTCCACCGCATCAACTAGTTTAGCTGCGAGGTTCTCAGCTGTGTGTCTGCTTGTCATACTCTGTGTTAGTAGGACAGCTGAATTAACTTGCCAGTTCTCATCTATGTAGTGGCAAGTTATTGTTATATAGCTTTCCGTTGTAAGTGCCGGCCGTAAGGGCCACAAACTTTGTGCAACTGAGTTGTGTTTTAAGCGATTTTTTCCTCTCCTCAAAACAGGCTTCAATTCTAGGGGTAATAGTAGGTCTTGATGGGATATCGTAATTAGGCTCAATATAGCTTAGCAGCTCTCGAAAACCTTCACCACAGACGACACTGATGGACATAATGTCCTTAACTATCATTGAGCAGATTCTCTGAGTTATCTCTTCAGATCGCCGAGCATCACATCTTCTCCCTGATAACATTGAAGGCAATGTTATTGTTACTACTATTAATAATAATAATAATTAAAAATATATATATAAAAACATTTTAAACCGTTTAACTTAATAATCGGTCAAAATTCATTCTTTCGGTTAACGGTTAAACGGTCAATATGAGCATCCCTAATCTTAGGTTTTAATTTCAGTATCCCTTTAGACTTGGTTATTCCAGCAGCACAGTGACTCCTATTACTCTGCCCAGGTCACTAGCACAGGCTACACTGCAAAGAAAGTGGCCCTGATGAATCTAGCTGACCCCCATTCTCTGAGGAGTACTACGAAAGGGGAACATGCTCGGAGAGGGAAGTGACCACACAAAACATAACCATAACTGCCTTTCAGTCATGTATGGCACACATAAGTGTAGTGAGCTATCAATAGACTGCAATACCATGCATGATTCTAAATTCAATGAACAAATACTCAGCAAAATAAACATGGTTGATGAGAAAGCAGCCAGGGAACACAGTTATACCTCCTCTGTACTCTTTTCTGCATCATATCAAAACCATTTCCCATCCCAAGAACATCATAATCCTGTTTTGTCATCTCTTAATGACATGCTCAATCATTTCATTTATTATTTCTTATTGTGACAATACATAATATTTTATTTATAGTGTCACCTTGTCAGGTGCAGTTTAAGCAAACACAAAATAGCTTGGTTTATCTTACTCAGTTTCTCAATGCATAGATATTACTTTATTTGCCATACAGCTATGAGTACAGGTACATAGAAATTTTTAAGTGTTCACATATCCCAAGATACTTTCCTTTGTGACACTTACTCAGCAAATGTTCGCTGACATCCCTATGAGGGTGTTTTTATAACGATGGCTATCGGACATTTACAGCACATTACACAGAACAACAAAATTTTTAAAAAATTCTGCTACTCAGCAAAATTTATGTGTCTTATACTAAATCGAGTGCGCTGATTCCAAATCTGAAGTCAGATTTATTGTAGCACGTCAG
>JAODKC010000184.1:0-17887 GCA_026777985.1 Mormyrops attenuatus | reverse complement strand
CCCGCCAGGCGACGGGCCCATGCAGGCCAGGCCCCCCCCCCGCATGCGGGCGACCACCCACCCGGGGGCCGGGGCAGCGGCCCCAGCCGACAGAGCCCACGCCCCAGACCCACCCACCCCAGCGCAGCGGCGCAGGCGAAATATTTTTTATTAATCTTAATGTTCACTTTTCAGTTATTACTTGTGTTGTTACTTAAAGCTTCAATAAAAAAAATAAATAAATGACTTGCATGAGGTCAGAGCAAACAGGAAATTCACTGTGGAACCATGTGACTTCTTACGTATGGCTGTGATTCTGTGGGGGGGGGGGGGGCTCCTCAGACAGCACCACCTAGTGGACAGACAATGCACTTTCGCCCCTTGGAGACCCAGGATGAACCACATGTGCCTTTCTTGTAACTGATCACTAACTAACTGCTTTTGAAAATGATCTCAGAGTCTCTGTCTCTGCAGTTTCCTCTCAGCTCCATTTTGAGTCATGAATGGCCCCATCGTTTTTTTATGGTCACCTTTCTGTATCCACTGTGACACAGAAAGGTGCCTCCCTCACGCCCCCTGCTGTTTTTTAACGGCACACCGGATGTGTGAAAGCCTCATTTCTCCTGCTCTTCATGTTCATTTCTGATGTTTATATGTGAAAATGGCTGCTGCTGCTGTGGGTAATTTTTAAGAATCCTTCTCTCCGCCCCTCTATCTTCCAAACCCGCTTAGCCGGCACCGGGTCACAGGGAGCCTGAAGCCTGGAGCTGATCCATCGCTAAATGCTGCTGTATCTATGTGGGACTGTCTCTGCAGGGGGCAACAGACTGGACCATGTGACCCACGGCTCAGCGGACGGGGGGGGGAGGGGGCGACGACAGCTGAGCTCAGCCATTGGGGTCCGGAGGCCAAAGACGGACTCTGCCCCCCCAGGGTGGCTCAGCTCCTCCCTGATTTTATTTATGTGATTTTCAGGCTCATTTTTAAGCGCCCTGTGGTGACTCAGTGGGTTCGGATGCTGCGTCTGTCATCGGAAAGTCCCTCAGCAGAGTGATGTCACCGTGGGGGCTCTGACTAAGGCCCTTAACACTGACTGCAAATACATTTTGCTTTGGATTAAAGCATTTGCTAAATTAATAAAGTAAATAACTCTACATCTCCTGAATGTGAAACAAGAGCCCAAAGCACATGACCAGCGGGGAGAGCTGAGTTTGCACACAGACTTGCTGACATTTAACTCAGAGGCTGGCAATGAGGTTAAAATGTTGCTGGAATGTCCAGCATCTTTCTGCACCCCTTCTGCTGATGTGTGATGTTTCTTCATTCCTCTTTGTATGCTTTTACTCACAGCATCATGATGTGTGAAAACCACGTGGGCAGACAGTAGTTAAAATACAACCCAGGTATGTATCTCTGAATATAATTAAAATTATTATTTAATTAAAGCCTTCCTGTTTATGTTGTCTATATGCATTTTCATTTATTTGTTAATTGTGTAAAAGCAGCAGCCTCTCGAGCCAGACACAGGGGGTGCACTAATCTTAGAGGTGCATCTGAAATGCAGTTTCTCTCAGAATGCCGAGCGCTGGGGGAATCTGGGCCTGAACCTAAAAAAGGAGCCTGACTTCTTGTCTTCCTGTGCAATGGTACAAACAGCCTGCAGATACTGGCTACTGCACCCACTTGATCAGGAGGGATTGTTGGGGGGGGGTGGAGGGGGGTATTTTTAGCCTTAGGCTGCTGCTCATTGGTTCTTTAGAAGAATGTGGAAGGAAGTGGCTCTGAAAGACATTAAACAAGATTCTATGGTCCTTAAGAGGCAGATTTAACACTCTGATACAGAGTGAGAGACCTCCGCCCCAAACGATGATCTTACAGAGAATCACATGATGGTTCTGATGGTAGCTCAGGGTCTCTCAATGTTTGTATGGAGCTTTACCTCCAAATTGTGCTCTGGAAATGTTCTGCTGACATGGGAAACATGAGGGAGCCCCTGATCACACACACAAACCAGAACCTGAGCAAACTGAACCAACATCAGAAGGTCAACAGTTCAGGTCCCGAAGTCGACAGAATGATCTCACCATTGGGCCCCTGAGCAAGACCATAAATCCCAATTGCTCCAGGGCCTGACTGACCTTGATTTTTCCAATATGTGTCAGTTTACATAAAGCTTTCTGCTATATAAATGTATGTAAATGATCTGATTGGTCAGTTTCTCTCTTTTCTTCTGATTGGTCATTTGGAATTCTAATAATATTGGGTTGCCACTTTCAATCTGAATAAATGAGGATCGCATCCCCCTCACTCCTGGGTGCTCCCAGGCCAGCCGAGAGATACAATCTCTCCAGCACATCCTGAGTCTGCCACGCGGTCTCTCTTCTCTTGTATTGTCTGTGCTGCTGTGACGTCATTTGTGGAAAGTACACAGGACACCTTAAAATGGGTCTGTGTGGATCCCTCTGGACAGACTTAGGGATCAGATCTCATCTGGGGACTCTGTAGTTCAGAACTTAGGTGCTCAGAGAGCTTTACTGGTGTCCTGCTGACAGAAATTAGCTCCTTCATTCCTGTTAAGGCCCTATCTGTTTTATTACAGCTACAGGGGAGAGAGCAGACATTTTAGTGTAGCTTTTGACACAGAGGTATGTGGCCCCATCGTCACCATGGAAACACGACCCACAACCGCACCCTGCAGACGTTCAGAGCAAAGCTGCTGAAAGTGACAGACTTTCCGTCAGCCGTTAACATCAGTCACTGAGAGACCTGACAGTGCACCAGAGACACAGGTCAGCTTGCTCCTCAATCAGTAAGCAGATGATTTAAAAGGCCCTGGTTAGTTTCTAAGCAGCTCCAGAGGCCCAGAGGTAGGGTTTCCTTATTTAGAGAAGCCTGTGATTGTCTGAGTATCAGAGATTTTACATCAGAGGCTGAAGCAGGTGTGGATCTTACCCAAGCATGCAGATGAGCCCCACACTATGCTGTCTGTAGAATGAACAGAGCTGTAATCTGCATTATACTCTTTCATCTCATTTAAACAGACCAGAACTTTCTCAGGCACAAGCCTCCCTGTATCCACAGCTCCCTGGACCAGCCCACCCCCAGAACCCCACAAACACGGGTATGAGAGAGTCCACTGGACCCACAGAGATTGTGTTCAGAGAACCTAAGTTAGCAGCTCTTGTGTTTTGCTAAACTGTCAGTGCTATGCTGTGTTCACTCACTTCCTCTGTGACCTGCTGTTTATTTCTGTATTTAGTGTGAATCTCTGTGGTGAACAGAGTCCAGCATCAAAGGACCAGCAGGCAGTTCAGTACAAACCACCCCTGCTTTAATATCCGGTTTATAACAAAGCAGAGATGTGAGTGTGAGATGTCTGTTTACTTCACACATTTGACTAACACTCTTCAGAATCAGTATTTCCTTTTGTCATCTGACTCTCTACTGTCCTACTGAGTATTTATCAAATTCAGCCTTGTATTGGAATGAAGATAGCTTCCTAATACATAAATCTCCTTTAAAATGTTTTTCAGTCTCACATTCATTTGTAAGTATGAAATATTTTACATTTCATGCTCTTTTTTGATATTTTAATGTCTATAGTGTTTAGTTCTTCCTGATATGTCTGTGATCGATGTTTATGTTCATATTAATTACATCAAACATAACTGCAATATTATTACAAAAAATACAGTCAAAACTAAAATAATAATGCTGATAATAATCTCAGTAATGATTATTGGTCGTTAATGATGTAACCCGAAGGAATGACGCTGTAGATCCGAGGCTGTGATTCCGAGAATAACGTGACAGTTTGAATACAGAGATGCTGACGGTTTCTATTATCTTAATTTCAGTAAAATGCAACAGTGCAAGTTAACGTTTTGAAGGAAAGGTTGATATTTAAGTCTCTTCAGGAGTGAAAGTCTTTTACTCACTTCTTATTTATGGTACAAAACCTTTCACACAATCTTGAACACTTGTAGGAACTTAGAAATGGAGAGATGTGATACAGATGTGAGACAGAAATAATGTTTGAGCCTATTGTCCATTTACAGACAGCTTCTTATCAAACACGTGAACCATTTGCTTTGTAATGATAACATAGTAACTAAATAATTTAAACTGGTTTTCTTGATTGTATCGGTTGCAGATTCGGGGTAGTAATGTCCTAGTTGATGCAGGTCACTGTTTTAAATATCTTAATGCAGAAGCCTGTTTATTATTACCACAACAGTTTTTAGCTTAATCCAGCCTATATTAATATCATATTTACTCTGTTTTCTGTGTCTCCAGGTTGCAGTGCTGCTCTGGTGACCCAGGCTGAGGAGGTGGTGGTGATAGAGGTCCAGCCTGGAGGAGCAGCCACTCTGCCTTGTGGGATCCCTGTAAACATGGAGGTTTCCTGGTTTTCCCTGCAGCCAGACCACATACCAGCCAGAGTTATGGACCTGAAATACATAACTGGATATGATATGAATTTTACTAACATCAGAGATGAATACAGAGGGAGGCTGACTCCCATCTTAAACTCCACACATAGTCTGCAGCTGAAGAACATCACTGAGGCAGATCTGCTGATCATCTGCTGCATCCAAACCAAAGATCTAAAGTTTGGAAACTGTACAAAGCTGAATTTCACAGGTAATTTAATTTAAATTTATTGAATTTAATCTAATTCAATTCAACAGCGAGTGACTCAGATTACAATGACTGTGCAAGTATCAGGCGACAAGTGTCAAGCACTCATTTTTATGTACAAAATACATTCTGTACCACAAAAAACATTATTTAATGAGGAAATGAAGTAATGCATTCTGTCCACTAACAAAGCAAAAAAAACTTTCTTTCATCCACAGAAATCAAAAGGAATGTTTCATTTTGTTCACAGAATTGATATCAGCATTTTGCATTTCGTGGACAGAAGAAAGTCATTTTGTGAATGTCGTAAATGATACACAGTCATTTTGTGGATGAAATTGATTCTATCGAATCATGAAATGCATTTCGTCTTTGGCTGAGTCAGGAGAGGTGCACACCCGTGGGGGGAGGGGGTTAGTACCTTTCAATAACCAGAAGGTGGAGCGCTGACTTTGATTTTGCAGACGTGTGAAATTACGTTTAACTTGCATTTAAATCTAATAAAGATACAGATAACTCCTGGGCTCATACTTTTACTGTTGTATTTACTCATTAGTGTCACTATTTTTTTCATTACATCTGTTATATTATTAAGCCAAGCCAATCAAAGATCTTAACCCATTTGTAGGCTATGTTACGGTATTGGAACTGTTTAGTTAATTTGTTCAAGCTTTAGCCTTTAGGGGGTGCAGTTTTTCAAGTATCGTTTGCCACCCGATGTTGTGATGTAATGTTGCAGTCCCAGATAATAGAGAGTTCAGAGAAGTCATGTGACAGGAACGTCTTTGCGAGAGCATGTTTTGGTGCAGTAAGCCTGATGCAGCATCTTGAGCCATCTGTTTGTGGTAGCCCTTTGAGTGGCAAAATAAGTAAGTAGATACATTATATATCATTACTAGAATGTATACTACAACACCTGCCTGTTCCTTGGAGGATATGGTGCCAGAGAGAGTTTAGCTGGCTGTGAACCTCAATATAGGACAGGAGTCACATTGGGTGCAACAGTACAATTACCATGCCATTTTCCCTTGAATATCACTGTCCCTGATAGTTCTGATCAGACACACTGGGTAGCCTGCATGTAATATTCAACAATAAAGTTAAGTGGGTTTTATTTTTGGGTGCCCACACCTATAGCATCGAGTACAAAGGAAGGCATCGGCATACAAATGCTGACAGACTTTCCCAGCTTCCACTGGAATTTCCACCGCCAGAGAATACCAAACAACTGGTGAGCTTGTTCCAAATGACTGAAATAGATCCATTGCCAGTCACAAGTGAAGAAGCTGTGCTTGAGACAGGTTGCGACCCTACCTTGTCCAGGGTGTATGAAATGACGCTGAATGGATGGCCAAACAAGAGCGACCCATCACTGCCAGGTGATGGCTCGGGACTGTCACAGCATTGGTCAGAAATGGTAGTTGGGTGCCATCACAACACAGACTGGACCATTAACCTACATTGCCAACAACGGTCATAACATTCAATTCAATTAGACTCTATTTTATTTTATAGCGCATTTTCACAACATTACATTGTCTCAAAGCTCTTTACAGCATCCCTGCCCAAAGCCCCCAGTGGCAAGGAAAAACTAACTAGAAGCAAGAAACCTTAGGAGGAACCAGACTCAAAGGGGGAGCCCATCCTCCTGGGGCTGGCAGGGAAAGTCAGTTGATCCCCATGGTCTGGCACAGATATGTTGATCAGCTGCTAGATACAGCTGGACAGACAGTCAAAACCTCAGAGTCTACATATGATTCAGATGGACTTGAGTGTAAAGACCAACTGCCTGATGTCACTGACATCGCTAAGGATGATGATGCTGGCTCTGAGACAGGTGTACCTTCAGCTCAAAGTCCTACAACTTGTATGACCCTGATGCCTGCAAGGCTTTACCCTGAACGAGTTTGTAGACCTTCAGAGAGACTCAGAGATTAAATAACATGTTTAACTATTAGCTAAAGCTTGTAGTTAATGTACATATGTTACTGTAAGTTGTTAAGGTGAACATCAATGCTGTGAGATGTATGTAGTTCTGTTGCACCATATTTTGTGTTCTCATTACACCTCCATATATGGTAACGGCACGTCGATAATAGGTTGGTAATCAATCAATTAATCAATTGGCAATGCAATAGCAGGGACTTGCGCATTGCCATCCGTTGTGATGTGAGTTAGCCCTACATCTGAATGGCAGTTCAAAAAAATGAAAGGAAAATACAACTAAACCCTCATGGTACATCCCATTTGTGTCTTTATTAAGACTGTTTGGTTAAAGTTGAATGCATGTGTGTGTGAGTAATCGGAACATATACAACAACAGCACTGAAGAGTTTAAAAATGACTGCGACAGTCGCAAAGACAGTCAACATGTGAGTGAGGCTGGTTACTGTGACAAAGATGTGTGACATACCCAAGCTTTACTGTGTTGCCAGGTGGGTACAGCTGTTATTGTTTTGGTTGCTCTGACAGCTGTCATATTCAGGGAGTAGCGATTGTAGCAGTGGATCGGCTCCTACCGATGGTGTCCAACGTCACTCCTTTAAATGAGTGTATTATGAAATGCAGACTAAGGCACTTTATGGTCAGTATATGCTCTGACCGCTGTGAGTCATATCTTAGTGAGGGACATTTTATTCAGAACTTCACTTGGTGGTTGATGGGTGTCCACAAGTTGGCACTCCTATGGACCTCAATGTGACCACTGACACAGACCATGTTCCTTGACTTTGCAAAAAGTCAGGGGCTGCGGGGTCACTGGATCCTGGTCTCAAAGCCCTGATCCACATCTTTGGACTTGATACTCCAAAACTAGTGGTGCGGCGAAGGAGATCAATCACATCCTCATAGACATACACTGGAAGCCCCTACAGAACTGCAGGGTTTACAGAAGTGCCCAGATTGTGAATTCTGACCACAGACTTGTTGTTGCTACTTTGAAGATTTATAATAGGTCCAGTAGACTACCACCTACTGTACTAGGAGAATGAGGCTGGATCCGGTCAGACTCCAAGATCAAGGTGTTTCCAACTGAGTAAGCATGAAGATTATGTGAGGAACCTGCAAACTTGGGTGTGACTGCTGATTCTAATGTGATGTGGGAGACCTTCGTGACAAGACCCTGAAGGTTAAGAGTTGTTTTGGTGTTGCTGGTGTTTCCTGAAAGAGGCATTTCATCTCACAGGACACCCTAGATATTATCGAGAGGAGCGAACTGAGAAGGATGGCTGTGAGGGTTCTGAGGGAAGATAAGAAGGCGTTTGCTAGAGGAATCGGTGAACAAGTGACACAACATCTACAGTCTAGCAACCCATGTCCTGCTTACAGAGGAATCAAAGTATTACACACATCCAAATCTGTTCCTTGGAGAGCCGCAATCAGAGCAGGTGATGGAATGTTCCATATGGATGACACTGCGGTTGTGACCCACTGGGCTGGCTACTTTGAGTGACTGTTTAAAGCTGATCCTCCGGCTAGGAAGTTAGACATCTCTGGGTCCACAGATCTTGAGGCTGATCCTCTGGTTAGCTGTGAACCACCCAATCTGACTAAGATTGTGCAAGTGGTGAACCAACTGGCGGTAGGAAAGGCTGCAGAGACTTGTGGTATCCAGGGAGAATTTCTCCAGGCTGGTATTAAGGTGGTACTGCTGGCAAACTTTGCTTTCATTTAGGAAACAGACATCATCCCAACTGACTGGTAAACAGGATTTCTTGTCCCTACCTTGAAAGGGTAGGGTGATCGCCTGGATTGCGGCAACTGCAGGAGGATAACACTGCTCTCAGTGCCGGGTAAAGTCCTTGCTATGGTCATTCTCAACAGGATCCATCATCACTTGCTCACCTACCAGTGAGTGGAGGAGTCTGGTCTTACGCCTAAAAATCTACCATCGATCGCATCCTGGCACTAAGGGGACTCATTGAGCACTAACATGAATATAAGCAGAATTTCTTTGCAGCATTTGTTGATATTCATAACGTGTTTGACTCAGTTGAACAAGCTGCCCCGTAGCACATCCTGAGGCTTCATGGGATCCTCCCAAAGTTGCTGGACATCATGGCTGACCTGTACACTGGTACTGTGAGTGCTGTGCAGAGTAGGGGCAGAACCTCTGTGTTCTACCCAGTTGATTCAGGGATTCTGTGTTCTTGCTCATACTCTGTTCAATGCTTGCATGGACAGGAAAATCTGCTGGACCTGCATCCTCTGTCCTCTTGGGCAGTGAGGCAGGGGTTGCCCGTGTTGCAGGTGCCGCAATCCCATGGGAAGACAGCCGAATTCCGGCTCCAGCACAAACCATGCTTAGAAGGTGTGCTAAGGAGGGCATCTTTCCTACCTGCTGCCATCAGGCAATGCAGCAGCACCTCCCAACATGCCAGACCCACCCCCAACTGAAACACACCAGGGCAGCATTTCAGCTTTATGTCAGGCTGCACTGGACTTATACTGCTATGGAAAGTGATTTTTGTCTTTGCACTTTGTTTGCCAATATGCAATTCTTTTTTTTCAGATAAATGAATGATACATGGGTAAGGTTATTCGGGTTCGTGCCGCAAAGGTTTGCGTTTAATATGTATTGCGCAATTTGCGTCTGTTACGTTCTGGTGTTTCATTGGGTCCGCCCAACGGGGATATCCACCCCTGGGTCTCTCTTGACGGGCGTCGTCACTCCCGGGTTCTACATAACAGAGGACCGGCAACGCCGAAGCCACCGAGTTCTCGAGTTAGCTCGCGTGCTTGCACTTTGTGCTTTATTTTGTTTTGATTGCTTGTGTATGACTTTGGTCTGTTTCCTGGTTGATCACTTTTTGTTTTGCCCCCTGATTTTTGGTCACCTGTTCTCTATATTTGCCTTTCCTGTGAACCGACCATTTTGCCTATGTTCCTGATTACGAGAAAGCCTAGCCCCTGATGGTGACGTTCTGAGGTTGTATCGTGTGTGGTATCAAAAGTGCCTGCTATTTTCTTTGTTCGATTTATTTGTATATTTGGATAAGGAGATAATGAGACTGATAATCTTTTGTTTCATTTTTCATTTGTCGGCGAGTTAGTTTGCGACTCTGTACGGTAGTTTGTTTTGTTTGTTGTGTTAGCCTGGGTCACTCTTGAAGTCTACGTACACTGTGGTGAGCAAACTTGTAAACACACTCTGTATATACAGTACTACCTGTTTTGGGCACCATTTCTGTTCTGCCCCCACACCACACGTCCACCCACACATCTATTCTGTTACTCCCCAACCCCTGGACTGGGCCTCGTAACAAAGAATTTGGTACATTCATTAATTATGTAGTAGTTTCAAAAGGAAGGTTTTGATGTGAACTACAAGTAATTCATACATCATTTTATGAACCTAAGAGTGATGATGTTTATACTCTGTTTACAGACCATCCTGGGGACCAGTCCACTCCCCACCCTCCTCAGCCCTGTAACCCTGACCTCCTGCCTTGGATTCTCCTGCCTTGTGTCGCCCTTCTCACTGGTTCCATCTCATCACTCTGCTGCTATTTCTGTCATAACCAAGGTCAGACATGTGTGATGTCACTGTGTTTTGTGTTCCCTGTCTGTTTGGTCCTTTTGTGTCTCATTCAGTCCCAGACTGGGCCATAGCAGATGTGCAGTCTGTCAGGTACAGACACTATACACTTCCTGTGGGCTGTGTGTTAATACACTGTGATACAGTGTAACTCTGACTTTCTTCCCTAGCTAAAGGCCAGTGGGGCTCAATGGGTCACACCTCCAGGACTGCTGAGCAACTAAAGTGCCAAAGTTACACACATTTTCAGCTGCCTGGGTGTCAATCTTTACATTAAATATTAGTAGCTTATAAATATTCAGGCATACATCAGCTGTAGCTGGAAATCTTTATGCCTGACCGTCATTTTCTGTGTTACCTGTCTCTTTCTAACACAAGTGTGTCCAGCATGCAAGGCACAGTGAGACAGTGTGAGAGCAGCAGCCCTTATCAGCGGGGCTGGTAGAGCACCCTGTCCACTCTGTGAATGACGTCACTCTTAACTGTTTCAGCGTCGCTGAGGAAGAGCTCTGACTCACAGCAGAGGGGAAGCAGGACCAGCCGACACCATCAGGTACTGTCACTGACAGGGCTTTCTGTGGCCTTCAGACCACAGCGGGAAAGTGTCTCTTCTTATCTATAACAAAAGAAACCTCACTGGGTGTTTTCCAGGGACTGAAAAACTTATTTTGAAAATATAACTTTTTCTTTTCTTTATAGGAAGAACCTGATGAGGTCCAGTATGTATCACTGAAGTTTAAATCACCAATGAAGCGAGACCAAAAAAGAGCAGAGGATGGACAGGATAGAATAGAATTGAATAGAATAGAATAGAATAGAACAGAACAGAATAGAATAGAATAGAATAGAATAGAAAACCTTTATTGTCATTATAGTGGAGCATGGATGCTACTTGTACAACGAAATTGCAGTGGCTACTTCTAAAGTGCAGACATATACAGACATTACGTTTGCAATACAAACAGCGTTCTGCAATAGACAGTAGTATAACAGACAAAGTAATTAGATGCAATAACACACAGTGTTAAGTATTGTATTATACTATATTAGTATATAGTATACTATAGTATATTATCATAAAAAATATTGCACATTGTCCTTGTGTGGAGGTGGTGTGTGTTGTATGTGTGTGTTCAGTGCAGTGATGGCTTGTGGGAAAAAGTACTGGGATACTGTCTATGCTGGAATTAGTGACAGGTGTGTTTATTCCTGAAATGCTGAGCACAGAACAGAAACCACCCACAAGGAAAGACTCATAAACTGGAAGATTTAGTATTGAATTTGAAGTTATTTTTGAATTTATTGGAATTTTCATTTATTGACTAATAATTCATTCATTTATTTCATTTATTGGCTAATTAAATTTGGCAAGCTTGATTATCCAGTCTTGGACATAACCAGATGTTGAATAAAAACTTGAGATTTTTTGCCATGATAGTCTTGTGTTGGTTACTGCTCGTTCAATGACCATGGTACAGTCTGTGAGTAAATAGGTCAAGGTTCAGTTTTTTCACAGCCAAGGTCAGTGAACAAGATCATTGTTGTTAATGAGAGAGATACACTTTCGCCACCTACTGGTGTGATGATGTACAGGTATTTGAAAAAATAAGTATGGCTAATACAGCTTGAGCATAAAATATAATGAAATGTAAAATACGTATGGTATAATTATAAGTAATTAAGCAACATAACACTTAAACACGTAAGGTGACACTTTCCCTTTGCATAATCATAGGGGAAGTGAAAAATCTGAAGGAATCTATTAGGTGACCATACTCAAAAATCCAGAGCATGGAGCAGAATCATGATGTCTATCCCCACCCATGGACACAAGTACTCATGCAGGCTATTCCTACTCCAGGCCCCTAGGTGGCGGTATGCCACTTTATATTAAATACACTGAAAATGTGTGTTAGCACTGTAGCCTTTTTGCTGTCAGGATCTGCATCTCTGTCACCTGTCCATTGTGACTGTCACTTATGTAGGGTTTAGGTTTGGATTAACCTAAGCAGTGTCACTCTGTGATGCTTTGCTTGTTGATGCGTAAACATTAACAGGCAGGGCTGCATGGGTTCATGTCCTCCAGTGCGTCATCTGCCTGGTTGATCTGCTTCTCCATGCTGCTGATTACGATGGAGCATTTAATAACTTGCACATGATCATCACTTCCATTCATCAAGCCGACCCTAACCTCCAGAAGTGCTCTCTCCAATGGTTAAAACAGAGTTTCTGTGCCACACCATAAAAGGTGAGGGTGTGGCGACAAACTCATGGTGGACTGGCCCACCCCACAATGTGCTACCAAACTCCTGTTTCCTGGGTTTTACCTTGACAATTTGTGAGGACCTTCTCCAGCACTGGCAAACCACTCCACTGGATCATGGAAATGGTGTGGCTCTTTGAATGGTCCAAAGATTGCGCCACCACCTTCAACCACCTCCAGACTGCACCATACCCCATACCCCAACCCTGCACTCCCCTTCATCATGGACATGGAGGCCTGACGGTAGCAGCCTGAACAGTTTGTGGCTGGGGTGACTGGGGTCTTTGAAGATCGTCCCCGCTTTCCTCAGGCATCTCTTGATGTAAATGTCCTGGAGGGAGGGACGTTCACCTCCTATAATCCTCACAGAACATTACACCACTCTCTGCAGAGCTTTGCGGTTGTAGGCGGGGCTGTTGCCGTACAAGGCGGTGAAGCATTCCATAAGGATGCTCTCTATGACACAGCTATACAAAGTCCTGAAGATACGGGTGCTCATCCCAAACCTCTTCAGTCTCCTGAGAAAGCAGAGACACTGCCGCGCCTCCTTCACTGTTTTGTCCGTGTGAACTGTCCACGTGAGGTCCTCTGCCAAGTGCACTCTGAGGAAACGGAAGCTGCTCACCCTCTCCACAGCAGTGCCATTGATGGTGATGTGTGCTTCTTTCTGCTTCCTGAAATCCACTATCAGTTCCTTGGTTTTAGTGACGTTGAGGGTGAGGTGGTTCTCCTGACACCACTGTGACTGTGGTGTCGTCTGCAAACTTCACGATGATGTTGGAGCTGTTAGTGGCTGAGCAGTCGTGGGTGTACAGTGAGTACAGGAGAGGGCTCAGTACACATCGCTGGGGAGCACCGGTGTTCAGAGGGTGAGGTAATGCTGCCCAGTCTGACCACCTGGCGTTTGTCCGACAGTAAGCTGAGGATCCAGCTGTACAGGGTCCCACAGTTTCCTGTCCAGCCTTGAAGGAACAATGGTGTTGAATGCAGAGTTGTAATCTACAAACAGCATTCTCACATATGTGTCCCTCTTCTCCAGGTGAGAAAGGGCATCATCGGTGGACCTGTTTTGGTGGTATGCAAATTGCAGGGAATCCAGTGAGTCAGGGAGTGCCGTGCAGATGAAGTCCCTGACCAGCCTCTCAAAGCATTTGCTTATGACGGAGGTCAGGGCAACTGGTCACCAGTTATTCAGTGATGAGATTGTTGAAGACTTGGGTGCAGGGATGCTGGTGGCCAATTTGAGGCAGGCAGGAACCACAGACAGAGAGAGGGAGAGGTTGAAAGCGTTCATGAACGCTCCAGCCAGCTGAGACGTGCATGACTTGAGGACACAGCCGGGGATTCCGTCAGGGCCAGCAGCTTTACAAGGGTTTACTCACCTGAAGCTCTCACGCAGATCCTCCTCAGTCACAGTGTACGTGATGACTGGTCTTGCAGTGTTCGCGGTGTCGAATCGAGCAGGAAACACGTTTAGTTCTTGTATGAACTGTTGGATGCAATATAATAATAAATAACTATTACAGACAAAAATAATCTGAAAATCCAAGGGGTGTGCATTGTTCCCTGTAGTCCATTGACCAAAGCACACTTCACTAGATGTGCCTGTCTTGTCTAGTTTTAAAGTTATTAACTCATTAATGTATTGTCCCATTGCACATTATACGGATACATTCGAATATTCAAAAATTAATTAAAATTCGTACGTAAGGCAATCTGGGAAACAAAGGGATGTGCAACAGCCGCCATGAGCCCAAAAGGCTAAACCACCATGTCATTACAGCCGAAACGACCTATTATATTAGCTATTAACACGATTTGGCACAAATCACTAAATGGTTTGAAGCGCAAAAATAATCGATGTGCATCATTGTCTGTGTACTGGACATCACAATTCTGTCATTAAAAACGCCACACCGTACTTCCGTTAAAAATTAAAGCCAGAAAACTAAATATTAAATATGAGCCCCTCACGATTCGCGTGCCAGTGTCATACAGATCATCCAGTTACGCCGGCATTGTCTTTGGAGAAGTTGTAGTTGGAGGGGCGGTGCTCATATAGGGCTGGCTTACGCAGAAACCTAGACTTAACCAAGAACAAAGACTTCTCGGAGCAGGTTTGAGACGCAGCACAAATTGCCATAGCAGCATGCCTCGAGTAAAGCCTACCCACCTTTCGTAGTACGGGTTAATCGCGAAGTTACACCACACGTCATGAAGTTACTCGCAAAGTTACCCCAATAAGTCAGTAACCCCGCTTCGTAGTACAGGCCGCTGGGGTTGTTGAATTGTCCTTCAACTTGGTCTCTATACTCACGTTTAGCTGTTTTTATGCTCTTCCGGAGTTGGTATTTGGCGTACCTGTAGTCCGATGCGTTTGCAGAACAACGTCGTCCAGGCACTTCTTGATGAATCCGCAGACTGGCTCATAAAGACATTGGGCAATCCACTCCCGGTCAGTTGACTTGATGACCCGCATGAACTGTTTGGGGAGAAAGCTCACCCAGTTCACATCTGGTGGCCTCAGGTGGACAAAATGTGACAATGTGGCAGGTTGTAGTGGTGGTGATTGTTTTGGTGGATCATGTGCTTCCTCAATGTGCTGTAGCAGCCCAGCTACACCTTTAATAATTTATCCACAGTGCTCACAAGATTCCTCTGCATGAAAGTAAGACAAATGATCAGAGAACTGCTCAACATTAACTTCCTCGCTACAAATAGCGCACTTTATCTTCTCTGAGCTGCTCTGCGTGGCGGGGTCTGCCTGCAACGGCCCTGCACCCGAGCTGCTCTGCGTGGCGGGGTCTGCCTGCAGCCGCCCTACACCCGAGCTTTGAATTTTTCTTAAGTTATGATTTGAGCATAATTTAAGAAAGCTAAATGTTCTACCTGTGAGGGTTTCTTATGACCTTTGGGCAATCTTTGTCAATGTTTATTGTTGAAAATTGATGTCCTGCCAACCCTCTTGCTGATAAGAATATTTACACCAGAAAAAAAACCCTTAATAGCAAATGTTGAATGGATAAATTTGCGGTTAATTTGCGATTCATTTGTGACTATGGAACAGTAGTGCAATTAATCACGATTAAATATTTTAATCTATTGACAGCTGTAATTTCAACGCAACAAATTTGATTGCTCACCTTAAGGAGAGAAAGTGAAGAGAGTAAAGTGTTTCTGAAAATAAAATCTGTTCCAGTAAAGAGGAATGCAGATTTCCAAATAATGCTAGTCAGTAACGCAAGCATTTGATAGCAAAATAAAATTCAATGCAGACAGTGCGAAATCAAAACATATTACACAGAAAATTACAGAATTTATCACACTTGATGATCAGTCCTTCTCTGTTAAAAATACAACATCTATACAGTTATAAGATATAGTGCTCTGGGACTGTTGTCGTACTGCAGAGTTGGCGTCTTTCATACTTTTTCATATTTTTGGAATGTAATTAATTTATTTTTAAGTTATTTGGATGGAGTATCCTTTTATGCAGTTTAGAGCTAAGCTGCTGCTTTCTCTGGCACCTGATGGATCAAAGAGTTACCCTCAGTTTAGGTTTCAGTAATTTTCCCAAAATGCTCTGCATGGTTTCCTCAGCGTTTATCAAAGTGATCAGTGCCGTTTGCCTCTTGTGTGGACCGACCAGGTGGTGGTCGTGGAGCTGGACGGCTCGGAGCAGGAGGCATTGGACTTGATGCTGCTGGTGACCAACTCGGTGCTGGAGGAGCACTACCTGATCGTGGGCGTGGTGGTGGTTGTGGACGTGGGCGTCATCCCCATCAACTCGCGTGGCGAAAAACAGAGCATGCACCTGCGCGACGGCTTCCTGGCCGACCAGCTGGACCCCATCTATGTGGCCTACAACATGTAGAGCAAGATGACACGAACAAAGGAACAGGGCAGCGAGAGGAGTAAAGGACCCAGCAGAAAGCTGTCCACTTCAGCGCCCGATCAAAACGCACCCAGAAATTGGAGAGGATGGTTTGCTTTCTTTGGTGTCTGAGGCTTGGGAGACGACGACTGGATCAATCTCACATCTTATATGTTTGGCGGGGCGACAGAGACCCCAGTGTGTGAGGCACTGCATCTCTCTCGCTTGGATTTGGCTTTTTTTCGTGTCTGATGTTCTCTTTTTATCTTTTAGTTTCTGGCCGCATTTTTTATTTTTTTTTAAATCTGTCTTTACGGAGTTTACTGTTAGTGGACAACAAAATGCTACAGGAGCTGGTGCACCACGCATGAGAGGCACATGTGCCATGTCGTTAAATATTGTGAACAGGTGTCTTTCGAATGTTTGTTGTGTTCACAAAATTCTGTTGCATTTTCTACACCCCCCCCCAGGTTTATGAGCTGAGGACACCCCTGTTTCCCGAGTCTTCCTTTCGTAGTGTCACATGGCCACAAAGGAAGAGGGGATGTCAGGCTGGGTCATATCATATAATTATGTACAAAACTTAATTTATTTCGCTATCTTTAGAGGTTTCTGAGAGGAGACATTTTTAAGAACATTTCAGCCTCTGAATATTTGCTAATATAACACAAAATGTCACCCTGAGTGAATGGTGTTCAATATTGAGTATATATGAATATAAATATATAAATAAAAACAAATATATCTATATCTTTAAAGAGTCCCAGGTCACAGCAATGACCAGCTAGTTCCCGGTAGCATGGAGTCTCTCGTAGGTGAAGCTGAATTTGCTGTGTTGTTGGGGTGCTGCATGAGCAGGTCAGAGGGCCTTTAAATCCCCCCTAAGGGAATAAGAAGCAGAAGGATTGGAACTTTGATTTGGGGGGAGGAGAAGTTTGATGTACTGAGTGCCAAGGCGGACCAGCAGCTTGCCTGTTAGAGATTAAGGAAGGGCCAATCCGGACAGAGCAGTGCAGAATTCCAATGTGCCGTCACCTTGTCTGCTCGCGATCTGGGCGAATGTCCCCTGCTCATCGCAGGATCCCGGACAAGCTGAGCAGAGCAGGGGAACAGCGGACACCTTGCAATGCATTCTGGGAACCGTAGGCATCGGGATGGAGGGCCAATTTGGCCAATGGGGCCCCAGATTCACCACTGATGGGGCAGGTGCTCTGCTGGCCGCCACAGGGGCCCCTTCCAGGGGATGGGGGCCAATTTGATAAGCGGCGGGGGAATATCGGGGTGACTTTGCTGCTGTGGGAAGTGTAGCCTTTTCACAGAGCCTGAAAGAGTGGGTTTATGGGAGTTGTGACATGTCTGAGCTTTCCATGCCTTTCGATTTTTTCTAATTTTTTTTTCCTGTTTGCTTTTGTTGTTCCTGTTTTAAAATATGTCTTACGGTTTGTGTTGGAAGTCATGATGAAGTCAGTGCCAATAAAGGAGATGTTTTTTTCCTATTTGTCAGAGATTTTGTGCACGTCACTTCCACTCGACCTTTGACCCCGAGGCTGCGTGTGTGTCCACAGCATCTGTAAATAGTGACTAGGTGAAGGTG
>JAODKC010000183.1:0-17948 GCA_026777985.1 Mormyrops attenuatus | reverse complement strand
CACAGTCCAGAGCCACCACAGCCAACTGACACACCCCCATCACCCTGTTTCCTTTCAAAGGGAATTAGCGAAAGGGCTTGTCTGCAGTGTAATCCTATTACCCTGGAGACAGTGGGGCTCCCTATTCTGGATCTGTAATCACCCCCCGCACCCCCCTGCAAAATATAGATGTCATCAGCCCTTAGCTGGGCCTCTTTGTAACATCATTAGATCCTACACCAACCTGGACTTCTTCAGGATGTTATTAGATCCTACACCAACCTGGACTTCTTCAGGATGTTATTAGATCCTACACCAACCTGGACTTCTTCGGGATGTCATTAGATCCTACACCAACCTGGACTTCTTCGGGATGTCATTAGATCCTACACAAACCTGGACTTCTTTGGAATGTCGTTAGATCTTACACCAACCTGGACTTCTTCAGGACGTCATTAGATCCTACACAAACCTGGACTTCCTTGGAATGTCAATAGATCCTACACCAACCTGGTCCACTTCGGAATGTCATTAGATCCTACACCAACCTGGACTTCCTTGGAATGTCATTAGATCCTACACCAACCTGGACTTCTTTGGAATGTCATTAGATCCTACACCGCCCTCCAATTCCCTCCGTCTTTCTCTTAAGTGGGGGTATCATCTTCCTTTCACTCAGAGGAATAGAAACTGAAGATCATGGACAATATCTGCAATCTACAAACCATTATACTTTTAGCTGTAGACTTTGCTAATATAAAATGAAATAATATCTATGTTAGTGATTCTAGTAAGCAAACCTGCCCGTGTTTCCTATATACTACCAAACGTTTTTGGACGTCACAGGATTTTACCATTTTACCATTCATTTCATAATTTGCAGATTTTCTGTTCTTGTTAAGCATTGAAAAGTTGAGTGAACAACTATGAATGAAAATATAAGTCAAATAAAACACGTTTCCTTTATAACATGGACGGAGTATGTAACAGTGCACGTCTGACATCCTGTTAACTGGTCGTGTGGTGACGACATAGTCAAAGTCTAATCTGTCCTTTAAGTTTAAATGCACTAGTGGACTGTTTCATCCCATAAAACAGAGCAATATTTAATGTCCTTTGTAGAAAAAATGCCTTGAATTTTCTCTACTGTTATAACTGCTAGAGGTTACTTCGATGAATGATGTTTTCTTGTTAATAAAGGTACTCAAATGGTGAACATGCTGTAAATTTATTTGTTAGCAAGGAATATTGTGTGTATTTTTAGTAAATGTTTAGTAAGTGTGTAACATGCAAATCAAGAAACTCTCAGTGTGTGCAAAAACTTTTGACTGGTAATGTACAAGCGCTCATGATGTCATGGTATGATTGACCACAAATTCAGATCTGTCGTCTCCTCCGGCCTCAGCCTCGTCTAATTGGCCATAACGAGAGGAGACAGACCGCAGGGAGGACCTTTGTCAGACGAAACGCAGAGCCTCACCTCAAAATACACACGGCAGCTGTGTTGCAGGCAGAAATATCAGAGCGTTCGGCAGGAAAGGAAAAAAACGACGACTTCAAGGTCACAGTGGATAAATGCTGGTAAAAATGCTTTCGAGTGCTTCATGACTAACAGATAAACGCAGAAGGGGCCAGCTAGTGTACAGTAAAATTGTTACTAACACTTGACTGTGAAATGGCACAGATGTGTAGATAAGCCGATAAACATAGTACAAATTAACACGAGTACAGTAAGACTGCTGGGTAACATTTACATTATTCCTTTTGCAGATTTGCGCTAAGAACCCATGATTTTCCTCGACCACCTGAACAAACACAAACTTTAAAATTCCCCACCGACAGAAGAAATGGCAGGTTCCGGAATATTCTGCCATGTTCCGGGCCTGGTTCTTTCGCCTGCTGGGAGCTGAGCTTATGAAAAGCTAATGAGGCATGACGTCCTGTGGTTAATTACCCAATCAGGGAGCCCACAGTAACCGTCCAATCAGGAGGGTGATGAAAGCTGACATTCACCTGCAGGTTCTCCTGCTCTAAATCATTCTTAGAAGAACCATGCATGTCCAACAGTGCACATCTTCACTATTATGTCTACTACTATGATGGCAAGGAGAGACCACACATGTTCCCACAATTCTGTAGTGTTTGTAAATGCAAGACTTCAGAACGTCAGTGCTTGGCAGACCATATGAATCTCACGTCTACACTAGTGGGCAAAATTGTGGAAACACCTAGCATTTTTTGGCATTACGCTTAAAAATTTACTACATGAATATTGCCAGTAATGTTTATAAACAAAGAGTGTTACAAATATCATACATTGGACGATTAAATAAATAACTGGTGCAACAGTTGAATAAAGTTCTGCAATCTCTAAAAACTGGAAGGAATTTTGGTCACTAGTGTATATGACACTGTTCAGTGAGCCTTGGCCTTGTAAAGCACTAGGATTTGCTCAATGAATCCTAAAGGTGAGATGAGCATTAAACCGCAATGGCTGATTTGGATTTGAATGCTTATCGGAAACTCATGAAACGCTCCAAACTCAAAGAGGCCCCTTCAGCATGCTGCACGGTATCCAGTTGTATCCCTCCCCAGGATGTCCCCCTGAGCCCACCCACAGCAGGACATGTTTGACTGCATTACGACAGTTACACACTTACCCAGTAATCACAGAACAACCCTGACCACGTCCAGGAACGGGGGGGGATTTCGCCACAGAAACGAGGGCGGGGCCTCCCTGCCCGTCAGACCTGTAACTGAGCTCATCTCCTCTGGGTTCTGAAGTGAAACAGGAGGATACGCACACCAGCGAGAGGAAGTGAAGCACAACCAGCTGGCTAATGTGGGGATGACTCAAGTCAGGGCTAATTACATATGCATGTTTAAGCTGTCCTATTTGCTCGCAGCATCAGGAAGGGGTGGGAAAGTCTTCCACTCCGCAGGACAGGCTTGTGATCACTGCAAAGACTGGATTCCTCCTTATAATTGGGCCCTGTCACTTCAGGTCCGCTTTGAGGGGATCCATTTTCCTCGCAGCTTTCGTAACCTCTGCTTACTGTAACGTGGCCTGTTCTGCCTTCTTCCTCACCCCTGAAACGACCTTGAGATTTGAAACAGTAGGTGCAGCTGAAGTGAAATCCAATCCCAATTTCTTCTGATGATACACATCGCCAGCAGTTTGGTCATTACAACCAGCGCACTGTGAAAATGAGCAGCTCTGTTACAGGTGGCACTTTAGTGACACCTAGTGGAAAATACAAGTTACCGCAGCACCTATTACCGCCTACAACAGGATGCTGAATTGCCCTTCAGTGATAAATCTGCAATTCCTCTCCTTCGCCTTCAATAAAATTACAGATAACGTGAATCTACTGGACAAGTTCTCTTTAGCGCAGTGATGAGTTGAGTTCTAATCGCCTTATTTCATGAGGGAATCCAGCAAAAGGTGTGTAATCCTTTCAAAAAAAGTCTGAAGGACACAAGGAAGCCAAACTGCTGTTTATTGATCACACAGATACTTCATGACGGCAAATAAGAGTCTTTGGCGAACAACAGCCATGTCTGTGATCACTGTCCCGTCCACATGCAGACAGGCTACAAGAGGAGCAGTATATTCACCTGCACTTTCCTCACAGCCTCAGGTTGCTGTCAGGTAACGTCAATGAACGCCTTCATATTATTATTATTGATACTTTATTAATCCCCGTAGGGAAATTGTCCTTACGCCTCCCTCAACTTGCTCTTCGCAGAGTAAGTTGTCCGCGAAGGGCTGCCACCTGTAGCGGCGCCCAGGGAGCTGGGGGTTAAGGGCCTTGCTCAAGGACCCGCAGACGTGCGGAGGCTGCCCGTGCTCCATAATTTGAAAGGGAAAATATGAATAACATAGTTAGGAGTTTTTCATGAAACTCAACTGAGATCTACATCCCGATTGTGGGAGTTTCTTACACAAAAATGTTCTGAGGGCAGAATGAAAAATGATTGGTTCAGAGAGATGCAATCACCTGGAAGAGGCAGAGCGAAAACATGATTGGTTGATGCTCCCTCCTATAGTTACTTGGACCCACCTCCTCTACAATCTGATTGGTTCAGAGAGATAACCAATCATTTTTCGTTCTGCCCTCAGAACATATTTGAGCAAATAAAACTCCCATGAGCAGAAATCTCACCACCACCTTGGAGTAACTCCTCCCTCCCAGTCAGCTGAACATGGGAACACTGCCCAAACAGACAGGGAGCTGGGAAATGCTGCCTCTTTCCGCTGATATCGGCCCCTGAGGATCTCCATGTTAGCTGGCTGAGCCTACAGAGCGTAGCGCCACATTCAGGTGGGAAAGTGCTGCTGTCGGGTCAGGACGGAGGACGTACCGATGACACCTGGGATTCAAACAACCGGAAGAGCGGCCAGCCTAGAAAGATGCCCCCGGCGTGTCAGGTGCCCTTGTGCCCGCTCACCTTGGGGGGAAGGGGGCTCAGATCGGGGGCTGAGAGTACGTTCAGGGAGGCAGAGTGAGCAGCTCCTCATCGCGATGTGGGGGCCTTTGGGCATCGCCAGGCTGCACCAGCGTGATGACGATGGCACTCGTGTTGTCCGCATGGAGTCCTTGTCTCCGCCACCGGAGGAGGGCGTGGTTCACCAAGCGGTGGGCTGTTGCCACGGCAAACGGGGCCTGCGAGGAGGGGGGGGGGGGGGGGCGGGTCTGTAATAGCACACCAGAGGGCGGCTTAGGCCTGCTAAATGAGGACAGGGATATGGACAAGCACAGGGGCGGGGCTGCTCACCAGCGCCTCATCATGGGCCTGACAGAGGGTGACGGCGTCTTGCGGGGGAACCACATCCCACACCCCGTCGCTGCCCAGGATAATGTATCGGTGACGTCGGGGGTCCAGGGTCACAACGTTGACATCAGGCTCTGGAGACACCAGAAACTCTCCTCTGCAGAAATCATAGCTCCACAGGTCACCTGACAGACAGTGGGGGGGGGGGGGGGGGTCACCATTAAACACTGTCCAGATAAAACATCACATACCCAATGTAGAGACACAGATACCACCCTGAACAGAGCTAGAGAATCCATCTCAGCAATGGCAGGGAATAAACTGCCACCTCAGAGGAACTTCACCAGCGTTACATGCAGTAACCGTGATGGCTACAAGGGGGCGCTTGGTGTAATACCTAGGGCTCTAGCCACGGAGAGGAAAGGGATCTGGTCCATGACGATACTCCTCCGGACTGGGCCACTGTGTGTCGGTCTGGGTCGCTTCCAGACCACACGGCTCACGCCCGACTTCATCATCAAGCTGTGTCAGACATGGCAATGAGAGACAGCTGTGCAGGACCACGCCACACTCATGTTTAACAGCTGTATGATAAAGTGAATTAAGATCAAATTTCGGCCACCTGCCACCCATGCCCTCGATCCGCTGCCTCTCCAAAGGGGCATCGGGCTTGTGATCTTGAGTGACCTCCTCAGCCTGTAGCGTCCGCTGGGAGGGCCGATCCCGCACCCCCAAAACCACGGCAGAGTCACCCACGTGTGCCACGTACAAGCGGCCGTCCCGGATCAGCACCACGCTGGCTGTGGTGCCAGATGTGCTGGGGAGACCCATCGGAGACTTCGGCCACTTGGCTGTGGGGAAAAATGCACCAGAAATGTGACGATGGGTGCATGATCCGAAATAATAATAATAATAATAATAGTAATAATAATAATAATAATAATAATAATGGGGTCCCCGGGGCACGTGATTCATGTGGTGCTTGATTTAAATTCCCTCCTCCTCACAGCAGAGGATATACCAGCATGATTCAATTACATTCAATTTATTTTTATATAGCGCCTTTCACAACAATGCCGCCCCAAGGGCTTTACATGCGTGTGCTAAAATACTTTAATACATCACAGTCTACATTCCCCCGCTTTTTAAATGCCTTTGTGTGTGTGTGTGTGTGTGTGTGTGTGTGTGTGTGTGTGTGTGTGCGAGAGAGAGAGAGAGAGAGAGAGAGAAAGAGAGATCGCCTTCCACTTACGCAGTTCCTTCCACATGGCATAGTGGCAGGCGATGAACCCTTTGCGGATCGCCGCCGATACTTCCTCGTTGTCCTTGGACCAAAATCCATGCTGCTTCTTGATATGATCCCACAGATGGTCCCGAGCGAAGTGCGCGGCTTCCGCGCCCCCATGGCCGTCAAACACGGCGAAAACCCCCACGAACCCCCGGTCATAGCTGCCGCCCTGCGCCGCGTCCTGCTGGCTTCTTTCGGTTTCGGTTTCCGCTGCCGCCGATCCCGGTATCGCGGAGGGCAGGATGAGCCGGTCCGGACCCCCGAGCTCCCTCTCCACCAGCACCTGAGTGACGTCCTCCATGTATTCCCTGCCTCCCTGATGGGAGAAGGCGCTCACCCTAACAGACAGACCGGCCATCGCTAATGAATAGGGTATTTGCGCCAAACTATTTTATTGGGAGCCGTGCCCAGAAAGAGGCGGACGCAGTAATTGCAGGTGCCGTCAGGAGCGAGTTTAACCGGGCGCATAGACTTACCTATGCGATGGCATTATTACATATTATGCTGTAGGCCTATATACATATATACTCGAAAGGACATCCTTACTTTACAGAGCAGGAAGACATACAAGCCTGTAGCACCGCATATTACCGTCCGACAATCATTTTGAAAACTCACATGCATTTGAAACCGACGACTGTTAGCTTACAATCTATGCCTTTCGATTTTTTATTTTTGTTTTTGTAGAAACGCTGACAGATCTGGGGAGTGCAAAACTACGGAAAAAATAACACAAATTTCCAACCCACCTATCTATGTGTAATGATTGTATAGGAATGAAATTCCCGACACATCCATCCACGAAGCCGGTGCCAGGCTGCACAGGGCACGTGGCTATGGATCAGCCTAGATGGGGGGTTTGACGGTATTTATGTAGTAAATCGGCTAACCAGTAGGGGAGGGTTGATGCTTCTGTTCAGTCCGAAATCTAATCTGTGCTGTTTAACGTGAACGACACCTTTGTGGGGAAGGATTCAGCAATGTTGTTGTTTTCATTTAGCGACGGGATTAGAGTTAGTGTGAATCCACCCACGGGAGCCGCTCTGACCGGTCTAGTGAGTGGCACCTTTGTTATTTAGCCTCCGATGGGCTCCTTGTTTGTTCTGTGTAGTTCAGCTGCTCCTAACATTGCCGGGACCTCGGTGGTAGGTGTGCGCTGCTGGGGATCAAAGTGTTGCTGCAGTTTCTCACCTTGAGGTGTTACCCAGCTTCCCACCGTCTGTTCTCGCTAAATATTCCTTTTTTTTGCATATGGCTGCAAATATATTAGTGAAACTATCATGTTCTGAGAAAGTGAAAGTTAATAACACTAGTAGGGGCATTGTTATCCTGTCAGATTGTGGAGGCCCCACGCCCCTAAATATGAAAAATTACAATTTATACATTAAACCGCCACTCTGTAAATGCTATTGTGGGTACCCACCAGGCAATAAATTAAGTACCCCCCCCCACACACACACACCGCTCTGGAAATTCTTCCATGGGGTCCCATGTTTCTTCATATTGACAGTGGTACCCCTCATAGGGGGCGGTCCAATGTGACATTTTGTCAGGGGACAAAGAATTTTCAGCTACCAGTAATCATACATCCTGATTTTGCTGTTTTATTTCCCCACCTGTTAAGAGTTAATCCCGCTGCACAGGTTCACTGCTGAGTTTTCCTCACAGTCTCCATTCCTGTTAACCTTAAAAATAATTCTTTCCCGGTTCTATCCGTATGTGCTTCTGTGTATTTTTGAGATTTCTCAAGGCAGGATGTCTCTGTCAGCATCTGAGAGGGCCTCTTTGTGTTTCCCTCACCCTGGCGTGCTTTCCTGAGGACGGTGATCTCTTCCCATGGGGACACTCCTAGCAGCTTCCACACTGAACGTTTTGCCTGAAGACCATCTGCTGCTGGTTCACAGCCCACCACCCCCCGCCCCCAAATTTGGACACCGTCTCCTGCTGAGTTTTCCAGGATGTACGGACGTCACTGGTATACAGTTGGTGGTTCCTGGCTCGGGCTTTTTAAGGATCAGATCATGATGCACAATCAAAGATTCTGTAACACAGGAGATACAGATTAGAGGAGGAGAAGCGCGATGCAGGAGCTACTTCTTCTTCATGTTTATAGGTGGTTGGCAATCAGTGTGAAGGTGCATTACCGCCACCTACTGGACTGGAGTGTGGGACAGGACTACACTGTACTTACAGCATCCTTTTGCAGGAGCTTTGGAATAGAGGAGCTGATAAGGGCCATGTGACACTGGAGGAGTGGCTTAAAGGCGGAGACGCGGGCTGTGATGTAGGAAGTGTAGTTTACCAGGATTTCTTAATCCTACACTCGTCCTAGAACAGTTCACAGTGAGATGATGGAGAAGGTACTGAGGGACATGCCTCGCAAGCTGACCAAGAAAACTGCTTCCTGGAGAAGATGTTGTGAAGTGTCCAGTCTGTATGAAACAGATTTTGAGTTTCAGTCGAGTCCATCTCATGCCAGGGAAGACAGCGGTGCTGGCCCAGAGGACATGGTCACCTCTTACCTACTGCCACAGAACCACATCCTCAAACACACATACCTGCTCACAGGTCTAGAAAAGTCCTAAGGTGGTTTTGTGACAGGATGAATGCAGTGTAGCAGCTTCACGGGCTCACTAGGTTTGTTTGAGTCGTTGGGTGGTGTGAAGACAAGATTCTACCCCCCTCCCCCTGTCAGTTTTTATTGTCTTCCTTTAATACTCGTTGGTGTGATGTAGAATCGTTGCCTGATTCATGTCTGTTTTAATAATGCCTCTATCTCCCTCTTGCGGGCAGAGTGGGAACTCCTGATATTTTATACCCTGGCCTCGACTTCAGGACTTGAGGGACTGCTGCATCAGGATGGGGTGTGGTGTGTGTGTGGGGTGCTCTTTCCTACTGCTGTCTACTCTAAGATGGGTGGACTTGTGAGATTAGGTGTCTAGATTGGGTGGTGCCACCAGCTCTCAGTTCTGCAGCCCGGTGCAGCTGGGAATCAGGTATTACAGCACACCAACGGGGTATAATTCCTACTGAACAGGTGGCATCATGTGACGTCAGTCACACAGCGAGGGTGTAACCTGGGTCTCTCCCATGAACTTCAAATTGCTTTCTTAACCACGCTTCAGTTACTTTCACCACAATCTAAGCAAAGAGGCTGATGATCCTCACGCAACACTTCCCTCTGCAAACAAGCAGTCCTGTAAAGGTGTCTATTTTTTGGGCGTCGTCAATGGCTTCCAGGGCCCGTTTACTTAGTAATTTGTCTGTTCCTCCAGAATATGAACACAGGTCATGTTGGCAGAAGAAGCTTCTGCTCATCCTCACCTAGATTGTCACCACTGACATCTTCTGCTAGTTAGTAATATAATAATATAAACACATCTGGTCATATTAAACATCCTGCAGGTTGAGTGTGATCAGATGCTGGCTAGGCGATGTCACTTTAGGTGTCGGAGAAAAGAGAGGCAGAGAGGGAGAAAGTAAGTGCGTGTTTGCACAGATCAGATTTGGGGACCTAACTGTCCTCAAAGTGTGGTGAAAGCTGAAACTTCCTTACTTTTGGGGACAGTTTACAGGTCCCCATTTTGATAACCATAATTTTAATTTAAAAAATCTGTGAATGCACAATAATCAAAAAAGTAAAAATGCCAAAAGTATTTTGTTTGGTTAGTTATGGTTAAGGCTGGGTAGGGTTAAGAGTGTGGTGTTTAGGTGATTAGGGTTTTTCCCATAGAAATGAATGCAAGGTTCCCATTTAGACAGGAACACCAACGTGTGTGTGTCTGTGTGTCTAAGAGAGAGAGAGAGAGAGAGAGAGAGAGAGGGATCGGGGAGGGAGGAGGTGTGTGTACGTCCTCAGTTCTAGGTTAGTTTCCCGGATGGAGCCCCGTCGCCATTTTTAGTTCAGTGCTGCCGGTAGATTGGGGGACGCCGCGCTGTCGCTCCGTTTGGGAACTCCCGACTGATACACAGCCGCTCGCCGCAGAGCCGCCTTCCCTTCGCCCGCAGACAGCACCGCCTGGCCGGCTCCGAACGCCATGGGAGACCGAGACGACCTCGTGTACCAGGCCAAGCTTGCCGAGCAGGCTGAGCGATACGACGGTAAGACGCGAAGCAGAGCGGCGCTCAGCCCTCCGCCGCTGGCCTGCCCGAAACGTGTAGCTCTCGGTCCGGCCGCCCGCGTCCCGCCTCAGGCCGCCCTCCAGCGGCGCACCCGGGGGACATGGCGGCGCGCCGCCGAGTCCGACCCTCTTTGTTAGGAAGAGACAAAATGGCGGCCGGCTGCTTTCGGCGGGGGCCGTCCGGGGCGCCTGTGCGGACCTCTGGCATGTCGGGAGGCTGCGAGCGGCGTGAGGACGCGGTTATACGGGCGCCCCAGAACGGCCAGGGAACAGCCGGGCCCGCTGGCGTGGACGCGGTGCCCGCGAATAAAGGCGGTAGTAAAATGGCGGCTAACAATGGGGGGATTAGTGATTAGCCGCCTTAGCTTAGCTTAGCATAGCCTAGCCGCGTTAGCCTAGCTGCGCGGCCGTCGTGCCCGGCCCAACCAGTTAGCTAGGCTATCCCAACAGCACTCTTTTAAAATCTATTTCATTTAAGAGGCTGTGATTTTTATGAGAAGTGATATTTATATTTAAGTTCGAGTTAATCTTAATTAGGTAGGTAATTAAAACAAATGACCCCTAATGTAAGACGCCTATGCGGCCACGTACGCGGCGTGGGGGACGATGTTATCCGCTACCTATTAACCTATTTAACTAACCTAAATGTAATGTAACCTATGGTTAGAGTGGATCTGTGGCTGTAGACGATACTGGGTCCAGTCAGTTGATCGGCAATACTTCATTTAAAACGACTCCCTTTAGCAAGTACTCCACACAACTTGGCGATTATAACCATGCATAACAACCTGTCTAAGTTAACTAGCTGGGTTTGGATATGAACAGTGGTGATAACCTTGCGCAAGACCCTGTCTGAGTTATCTAGCTGGTTAGTGTGAGGGGAGGTGTTAACCTCGCTTAACGCGCAGTAAGACTTAATTAGCTGGTTACGGATATATATGGTGGTGGTAACCTTGCGTAAGACCCTGGCCGGTTTAGCCAGCCGCACCTTTTTGGATTTGCATTGAAACCCCGTTTCCAGGGTGTTTAGTGTGTCTGGCAGCAGAGCGCCCCCATGTGTGGTTAACGGGGCGTGGCACTCTGCTCACTGGGTGTGCCAGGAACCTCATCCACCTTTACATGGCTTGGATGGTTGCCATTCTAGCCAGCACTGGACCTGGTTGCTTATGACAGTTAAGGATCTAGCTACTTGCTTATCGGGTCGGGAACCCCAACAAACAGGCACTCTGTCAGCTTCACTGCAGGTCGATAGGATTCAAGATTCATTATTAGTCACATACTCAGTGATACAAGTACAACATGTAGTGAAATGCACACCCCTCTCCGGTCCTGACCACAGGGTGATGGTCAGGCAGGTTTAGTGGTCTTTATCAAGAGTGAGTGTGTGTGAATCCTTTACATGTTAACGTTTCTTCTGTATTGTCTGAAGATCTCACAGCGATGGACGCACCTACGGTGGCGGTATGCATCACCCATTAGGACCACATAGATCAGGGGTGGCCATCTTATATGCAAAGGCATGGTGTGCATGCACGTTTTTGGGATAACCTTTAGCTTAGCTGTTCAGACCCAGGTATGAGGACTCTTCAGCCAGTCAGTCCTCTAAGTAGTAATCTAATTAGAGAGTTTAGTGAAAACCTGCACACACAGTGGCCCTTTATGGGAGACTGGCAACCCCTGACGTAGATTCTCAGGCCTCCTTCGAGGCCTGGACGTGTTTCAGCTGAGCTGGGATGTTCCTGGAGGACTGGCCTTGCGTGGGATGGGGCTTCTGTTCTGCTGTGGCTCTATTGCCTTAGGGGTGTGGGACCGGTCATGGTCTCAGTTCTTATGCACGTTCACTCACATGAACGGGATGGGAAAGGTTCGCTCTGAGATGAGACCACTGTGCATCCGAGTCCCTCTGTCTGCTGTGACCTGGAACATAGATGTCTTTCTCTTGTAACTTCCTCATACACGATGGCTGTTCTCCTGCCCGTGTCTCGGTGATTGTGACATGAGGGTCATGTGCCCCTTTCTGGTGTTTCGCCATGGCTTCCGTTACTGGCTGGGACCCCGGAAATCGGCTGCCGGCCGTACAGTATGCGCTGCTTTAGCAGATGGCCTCATCGTTACGCTTTCAAGGACACCGTGTTAATGCTGCCCGTGTTGCACAGCGCGTTCTGGTCGCACCGCTCTGTGTCTGTCTACCACTCACATGCTCCAGGCCGGACGAGAGCAGCTGTCCTCTGTCTCGTGGATCCTTGTCTCAGTCTCTGAGTACCTTTAATTACACACCCCATGAGAGACGTGAAAAGCACCGGCGTGTGATCGCCGTCTTCCGTGCTCCAGGAGCGTTTCTGTTTAGCGTGACGCCTTCCTCAAATGAGGACACAGTGTAATGTGATTTTAGCCATGGCGTGTTTGATCCACAGCCTCGCATTCTTGCTCTCAGTAGGGCTCCTGCTGTTCCGCCCTGCAAGAGGCCTCATGGAGCGTCCGGCTATGTTAATGGCCGAAAAGGGGCACCCGTGTTAGCGAATGTTGTTCATGCTTAAATAAATGATACCTGTATTAATGGATGCTTTCCGCCTCTACCATCCCTTGTGCTTTGCGGACCAAACTTTGCAGGTAGTCTAGGTCACTTTGCCCTACTGTGACTTTGCTTGCTTTGTAAGGCTTGAGAAGAGCCGGACGGTTCTGCAGCAAGCTGGGTTTGAGCGGTGTGCTGTCACAGTGGCTGTCACTGGCACTCTGTCATGCACCGTACGCATCCACAGTGCATGGCATCCCTGACTAAGCTCCCTCTAAGGGCACAGCCCTCAGAAGGCCGCGGGCATGGATGACCTCACTCCTGGCGGGTGACAGCAGAGTGCGCTAAGGATGTTACGTAGGCCTTACACTTGTGTTGAAGCCGGGGCCTTGCTCTGTGGGGCTTGTATCGCCTTCCTGATTCTGCTGGTGTTTGCTGGTGCCATTCCGCTCCGGATGACTGGTAACAGCAGTGTCATCATGGTAACCCCATCACCTGCTGTAGGCTGGACTCACCTGAGATCTTGGGGCTTGTGTTGTGTTGTTTCCTGCGTGCATTTTTCTTTTGCTGAGCACTTGAAGGCACCAGCTGCCCTTTCTGGATGGATACTAGAACATGTCGTAATCTGAGCATCCAGCCCAAGCATCCAGGACTCCCCTCATCCTGACCAGAAGCGTTGGCTCTGTCTGTGCTCTTGGGGCCGTGCTGGCAGCATCCCCCCCCCCACTTGCAGCAGACAGGAAGGCGAGGCATCACCTGTCATCTCAGTGTTGCTGTACGATTCGTTCACATTCTACATGTCAACCTGTAGCCAGTTATTCAAGACACCTGCAACCTGTAATTTGTCAGTTTGTGCCCTTGAGCAAGAAAGATACTCAGTCTGTGACATACCCGGCTAGGTAAACGGTTTCCTCTTGTCACCTATAGTTAAGCAGCTGAAGGTGATCAGCTGGTCTTCAGCTTTCATTTTCCCCACCTTCACAGGTTAGAGGTGACCTTTGTTACCAGCTAATACAAGTAGGTAATGTGGCCTATCAAGCTGGCACCAGTATGCAAGTGGGCTTCTGTCATTTTGTTAGATTGTCTCCTCAAGAATATAATAAATGAATAAGTTAACTGCCAAATTTAACGATAAGTGTTGAGGTGGAGCAGTCTTTCACAAGCCCCTCTAGAGACATGTTGTTAGGCCTCAGTTGTGAGGTTGATCATGTAAGTGTTAGTGGTGTTTGATGTATTTCTTCCTGTGTCAGTGCTTTGGGGAGTGTGTGCAGATTTGATCTAGAGTTTCATGGTGAAAAGCTAAAATCGGGGCTTGGGGGCGTCGGCTTGCCGGGGGCTCAGCCAGCAGCCGTGCCAGTGAGTGTGTTATGTTTATTTGGGGAGGGGTTGGGTTGTCAGAGGACGTGCTGTTGCGTGTGTCGTGCGGAGAGCACTCGGTATTGAATGTGGAGCTGCCAAAGAAGCATCCAGGAGATTGCAACTCGCCAGTAATGTCACAGCCTTTCCTCTCAGTCATTAATGTCTCAGGCTATTCATTTTCTGGCCGGTTTGGACCTTCAAGGTGGAGTAGACCATAGGTGGAGGTGGCATCTGCTCTCTGTGAGAGGCCTGGGCTCGCCGGCTGCCTGCAGGGGCTGACTACACCACCGCTGCTCCAGGCAGCCTTCGGTGCCTATCGATCTGTGGGTGGCTGCTGGACACTCACCACTTTGTTCCACACTTCAGATTAGCTGCCTCTAGGCTTCGCCAGTGTGAGACTTCTATGGAATCTCCAGGGTTTTGTATAGCTGAGAGTAAATGAGCTGTGTTATCATTTCCTGCTGGGATATTAGCCTTTATTTCCTGATGCTTAGTTGCTGTGCCCCCTAGCTGCTGCGTCCCTTGTGGGTCGCATAAGGAGCTGATGCAGGGCAGATTGACGCATTCACGTTTGCTCTCCCTTGATGTGCAACATTGCATAACTGTGCGGGGGGGGGGGGGGGTGGTCTTCTGCCCCTTTCCCAGTCTTGGTCCGGTCTGAGGAATCCCTCTGTGCATGAGCTGTGTGGAGTGTGAACCTGCCCAGTCCCCTGTCAAGTACATCAGGGCACTGGTTGGAGACAGTCCTGTTCTGGAGCCAGGGTGGTTGTCATGGCAACACGGGTGTGACGTGCTTTGGGATGGGCTCTTGTGGACTTGCAGTTGTGCCTTTGTAGCACTGTGGGTAACGCTGGAAAGGGAAGAGTGATGTGGTGTGAATTTAGCGTGATGGTAGTGTGTCTCGGTATGTCTCTCAGTGTGTTGAATTATCCCCTGGTCACCCCCCATTGCGGAGAGGTGCGTGTGTCTATACACAGCAATTCACACCTTCACCGTCCTGCCCCCCCCCCCCTGCAGAAATGGTGGAGTCCATGAAGAAGGTGGCAGGTATGGACGTGGAGCTGACTGTGGAGGAGAGAAACCTACTCTCTGTAGCATACAAGAACGTGATCGGGGCTCGCCGAGCATCCTGGAGGATCATCAGCAGCATTGAGCAGAAGGAGGAGACCAAGGGTGGCGAGGACAAGCTGAAGATGATCCGCGAGTACCGACAGACGGTGAGGCAGCGCCGTCGCGGTGGGTATGGATGAGGGTGGAAGGTGCCGGTTCACTTAAAAGGCTTGTCAGTCTATATTGGGGCCCCTGCATTTACACAGTGGTGAACACACTGCACTAAAGGCTGGTGTTGTGATGCAGGTCTTTTCATGCTGATCCACATCCAGGAGATTCTGTTGGGTTCTCCGCTGTATTGATGGTTTGCTTCTGATCCAATTTTTTTTTGTGGTCGGACTGTTTTCTGTGATGTTCCAGGTGACTTCTCGTAAGCTCCTGCTCTCACCCCCTCTGGTCATACCCCTGAACCTGTCGCCGCTTGTTTGCAGGTTGAGACGGAGCTCAAGTCTATCTGTAATGACATTTTGGATGTACTGGACAAGCACCTCATTCCCGCTGCGAACACAGGGGAGTCCAAGGTGTTCTACTACAAAATGTAAGTGTAAACATCCCATGTGTGCTTGTGAACTGGAAATACATCTGAAAAGGTCACGCAGAAGGTCAGATAGCAGTCGGCCGTAGGACTCTTTGACCTTTACTCAGTCCTGCGAGCAGCAGAGTGGAACAGAAACGGAGGAGGAGCTGCAGTGAAGTTCCTAAAGGGCCATCATGGAAAAGATCTGGGTGTAGATCTGAGTTACAAATGATAAGCCTCACAACTGTCGTCCTTGCCCTTTGCAGGAAAGGTGATTACCACCGGTACCTGGCGGAGTTCGCCACGGGCAATGACCGGAAGGAGGCAGCGGAGAACAGCCTGGTGGCGTACAAGGCGGCCAGTGACATCGCCATGATAGAGCTGCCCCCCACACACCCCATACGCCTGGGCCTTGCCCTCAACTTCTCCGTGTTCTACTATGAGATCCTGAACTCCCCTGACCGCGCGTGCAGGTCAGTGACTCTTGCACTCTCTTGGTGTATCTGTAGGGGGCACTCTTAGTCTGTCTAGCAGGGTTGTTTTAGTGCCTTTTTCTGTGGAAATTCAGTGCTGTAGTGGGACATAGGCCTGTGGCATGGTGCAAATGGGGCGGTGTTTGTTCTGTGGGGAGGGGCTCATGGTCTGAGGGACTCGTTCTCTCCCCACGCCCCCCAGGTTGGCCAAGGCGGCCTTTGACGACGCCATCGCCGAGCTCGACACGTTGAGTGAAGAGAGCTACAAGGACTCCACGCTCATCATGCAGCTGCTACGCGACAACTTAACACTATGGACTTCAGACATGCAGGGAGACGGTGAGCCTGAGGGGGGCGCCATGGGGCAGACGGACTGGCCCACTGGAGCGAGGCTCGTGTGAGCGAAGCTGTAGGGGCGGTTCAAGCGCACATGCCTCCAGGGGCTGGAGTGCTGGGCTGTGGATGTACTGGTCAGACTGCTTTTGCTGGTAAAATGCAAAGCACTGCACAGAAGGGCCAGCTGGGAGTCACTTGCATGCTAATTAGAGCACATGCAGTGTGTTAGACGCGCAAAGGCGGCCTTCGGTTCTGTTTGGTGCAGCATGAGTGCTGTAAGGCTGATGCTAATGAGCTTTGCACTCTGGGGTCTCTGCCCTCTTTCAGCACAGCTCCTGTCCCTCCCACACTGTCACTCACCCAAGGCTCTCCTGCTGGCCTTCTGTTCCACACCCAGATACTCCAGCAGCTGTGTAGCCCCCCCCCCCCATCCCTGCGATACAGACCATGATGCCGTCATCCTCAGTGTCCCTCACCTCTCCTTTTCTTCATTCTCTCTTCATGTAGATTCCTAAGGAAAAACACTCCATTCCCTCTAAAACTGTACTTTGTAAGTCATTTTTCCTGCCTTTAGTGTTCTCTGCCCTCTCTCACTGCTCTTTCCGTCTCCGCTAACTCCACACTGTGTCTCTCTTGTCTTGCTCATCCTCACCATCGTGTTCTAGGGTTGGCTGGGTGACTAGTGTCCTGGACACCGTGGTTGTATTTGCGATCCTTCCCCTGGTCAACTCTAAATTCCTCTCTGCCTGTCTAGGGACATTAATCCTGCTTTCTGTGTGGGTGTGGCTATATTTGGGACCCTCCCCCTTACCCTTAGAGATTTGCTGTTTTTGGGTAGGCTGTGGCCAAGCTTAGAGGCCGCCCCCTGCTTTTCTTATGTCTGCCGTGCCTGGTTTCTGTGTCATTCTAACAGTGTTTTAATGATGCACTGTGTGGAATGAATGATTTTCCTGGGACCCTCTGCAGTGCAGGGAGTCCCAGGTGTAAATTCTGTGTTCTTATTCACACTGCCTTATCAGGCAGTAACCCAGTTCAAAATGCTTTGCGAGGTGTGTGCCTCACTAATTATCCCTTCACAAATTTGAACAGCTTGTCCATGCCGTTGTCCCTGGGGTGGCTGTGGACCAGTTTAGTTCTGTTGGGCACTGGAGTTGCCTTCCTCCCTTGCACCAGCAGGTGGTGACAGTGCGTCACAGTCTGCCATTCAGGGCGCTGATCATGTCTAAGCATCATAAAGGTGCCTTTGGGGCAGCCTGTGGTCCTGTTGAGCTCATGGCTTACCTGTAACCGCTGGCTGGGTGGTGCACTCTGGGAGTGTGCATGGGCGTGGGGGGGGGCAACAAATGGCTAAGTAGCTCCACTGTACAGGCAGATCACACCAGCAGCCATAACGTGTGGCCTGAGGTGGGGGGGGGGGGGGGGGGGGGGGGGGGGGGGGGGGGGGGGGGGGGGGGGGGGGGGGGGGGGGGGGGGGGGG
>JAODKC010000182.1:0-17969 GCA_026777985.1 Mormyrops attenuatus | reverse complement strand
TTGTGTGTGTGTGTATGTATATATATATTATATATATATATACACACACACACACACACACACACACATACATACATATATATAAAAACGCTCCTCTACTTTGAACGTGATACGTTCCGAACAGCCATTCGTAACTTGAAATGTCGTTATTAAACATCATTTTAGGGGTATACACAAGTACAAAGAACTAGGATGCTGGGAGTACGCACGCTATGCTGCTGGGCGGCGGGACTAGGGGCCAGAAGTTGTACTAGGCGGAATTGGCACACAGAAAAAAAAATTGATGTTGCAGACAGGAAACGGAAGTCCAACGAACACAATTTGGACTTACAGTCCTCTTTGATCATATGTCTGAAAGTTCGTAAGTTGAAAATTTGTAAGTAGATGAGCGTCTGTATATGTATTTTTTTCCCCATTCTCATTTGTATATTGCCTTATTGCACCTTACTGTGTACTTCACTTTAACATACTGGAGGTGGACACTATACTGTACCATACAGTAGGTAAATGGACTGCATTTATATAGCGCTTTTTTCCCCAAACAATTTTTGCCTCACATTCACACTCACATTCACACACTGGTGGCGGAGGCTGCCATGCAAGGTGCCAACTTGCTCACCGGGAGCAAACTGGGGTTCAGTGTCTTGCTCAAGGACACTTCGATGGGGTCAGGAGGAGCCGGGGCTCAAACCGGTAACCCTCCAGTTGCCAAACAGTCACACTACCTCCTGCACCACATCGCCCCATACGTCTCAGTCCACAGACCTACGTCCCAGTAGAGCTGGGATGATTATCCGATGTAATCGATTCTAATCGATCTATGTCGATTATAAAAATGCGTCGACGTGGAATTTTACTGTCGGCGCATTGTGTAAAACTACATAAATGTTTTGTAACTGCAATGCGAGTTACAAAAGTGATAAGTTAAACGTATTGTAAGGGAAAGTACTTTATCCCCTCGGAAGCAAGTTAACGCTGTCCTTTTAAGAATTGTGCAATAAAACAGTCTGCTAATAACTGAACTTTACTGTCCACTTGATGATCTCTTCACCACTCAAGAGCACCAATATTTTATTTATTGGACCTGCAGCATGGTTTTCCTTTACAATACAAAGTTATTCCGCTACTAAGCTGGCTAGTTGTTTCACTGCCGGCACCGTTAAAACTATATCAATTATAGACTGAATTCCGATATAGTTTTGTCTAATATTGCCAGTGCCAGCAGTGCCACACTATTTTGTAAGGCCAATATAGTTTTGTCTAATATCGCCGGTGCCAACAGTGCCGTACTATTTTGTAAGGCATGCACTGGCCAATCATGTGGCACTTCTCTCATAAATATTAATAAGACATTTCCTACCACCCTGCAAAAAGGAAATTTGCCGCCCGCCCCGCCCACGCACGAGGTAATATGGCTGCGTCTACCAGCAGAGCTCCGGAGCCTCTGGAAAAACACGCTGTCTACCAAAGTTTGGGAATACTTCAGTCATGACACCTTTTCTGCACCTCTACTGTAGCTGACGTTAATGACGCTGTTTGAGCCATTTTATATTTTGTTTACTTATTCTGTCATGTAAGAGTGAGACAAATTATCGTTTACGACTACTCTTACACACTGTAGCCTAAATCATTCCTTGCTCACTGAAGGTAGCTTAACTATAAGCTACCTTTGCTAGTGTTTGTTAAAAACATGTTTCTCTAGTTGTGAAATCATTCCATGTTTTAGCATCTATTTCAACATTAAAGTCAAATTGGTGTACTGAAGTAATTAAATAAAAACTATTGCAGTGATTATTAACTTACATACAAATCCTATTGAATCACTTAAGATTAGCCTTTTTGTTAATAATACTCTAATGTTTAAGAAATGTTTTAATAAATTGAAATGTTAATGAGAATTTCAAATTTTGTGTGGGGGAGGGGTGAATTGTAATAAATGACTAACTTGAAAATAATTGCTTATCAATAAATTTATCATCAGATCAACTGAAAAATTAGTCGTTACATTAGTTGAATAATCGCTAGATTAATCATTTAAAGAATAATTGTTTGGGACAGCACTACAATACAGTTAAGTTGGACTGGAACCAAGTGACCTTGTCCATAGATACATGGGAATGGTTAGATGGACTGTGGGAAGCACAGTAAGCCCTGACAAGATTTTAATATGCTTATTGGTATAGATACCCTTTCAAATGTGTTAAACAGAGGTGTTTTATCTGGGCAAGTTGTACACTGAATTCTGCATAATAAATTGATTTTACACAAAATACTGAAAAAAATACAGTGAATAATATATTTCAGCCTTTGGGCCTGTATGACCACTTTCAACACAGAACCCACATCAGAACATGGATTTGAACACCAATAGAACAAGTGTGTATACTGGTCAGTTGATCCAATGCGGCAAAGATGTCACCAAACGCTATAAACTTCCCATCTTAACTCTTAATAATACGAGATAGCAATAGGGAAGAACAAGGAATAAGGGAAGAAAGAAACCTGGAGAGGTCATCCATCCCTTGCAGCTTGTCTGGTTGCTCCTAGCAACAGCAGAGGGTGAGTGGTATCTCTGGAAGTCTCTTGGTTTTCTGGCTTGAAATGGAGATTTCCCCTACAGACTCACATGTATTCTATATCACTCTGTTTGCAATACTGTCAAATCTAACCATTACAAATGACAATACAAAGCACCTTTCACAAAACCTATATATAATTCTTATATTCTTCTTATATAATTCTTCAGAATTTAATGGCTTTTTGAGGTTCACACATGAAATTCTTTTTTGACTAGACAGAACTCCAAAAACGGGGTGTGCATGCACATTTCTATTTTACTTTTTAAAGCCACATATACTATTACTAGCAGAAGGAGCAAAACACTGAGTACAATGTCACTGAATACTAGACAATTAATCAGCCAAATATACTAAACAAACACATACTTGTGCATTAGTGGAGAAATGCGAGACAACGCCTTTTAAGTGAAGGTCAAGGATAGTGTACTTTTCTGCAACACACCAAAACAATCAGTATATATCAATTTCCCATATCTGGTTATGCTCAGAGCTACTGGTGAATAAGTATGCTTGATGAACAGCAGTACTGACCACAGAAACTCATGCCAGGCCAGAGGTTACAAATTACTACAAACTGTTTTAAAACATCTACGACAAATGTACTGCACATAAAATTAACTGAAACATTAAGAAACTAATCACAAAGTGAAATATATTTATCAGGTACAAGACGGTTGGGGTAACCAGCAGGATGGATGTAGTACTATCTATTCATCCAAGAGTTGCTATACGTAGCTTGTTTTTATCAGCATTAAAACCAAAGAGTGATTCATCACTGAATTTAATCTACACTTTTAGGTTGGCTTCCATTGGTAAGATCACCAAGACGAAAAGTGGACAACTGTTTTATAATCTGACAGGCAGCATATAACTTGTATACTCTAGGATTTACTTATGTGATACTTTTGTCTACATTTATTTAACATACTATATAATTGTCTCAAACTGACAGAAGTGAACATGCTGAACTAGTCAACATACTATAAAGACCCTATAAATCATTTAAACTCATCTCTTTTCAAAAAATATGAAAATAAAAGTTAACAAGTTAAACATAAAAAAGTGTGTTAGATTTATAGCTTGATATGAAAATGTACTACTACAATTAATCTTCACTGGATATCTTTGCAGTTCAGGAACTCCCAATCGATTGTCTCTCTATAGCCACAACATTCATGAAAGTCATCAAGACAGCAAAGGCTTGGATAGTTGAGCAATTCATTTATGAAAGTAGTCTTTATACCAAAGACATATCTGAACAAGTTCATTTGGAGGCACAACCAAATCAACTTTTACAGAGAGAGAGATGCTTTTGACAGATCAAGGAAGTGGGAGAGGGAGAGGTCAGGAACATACAGGAACAGGGACAAAAATAGAAGGAGGGGTGCTGATAGTTTGTGTACAAATGTCTGCAGCTGAAAAGAACTTAGTCAACTTAGTGCTCCACACGACAGGAGCCATCTCCCTATCCAGAGATCCTGACATTTTTTAAAATTCCTACCTACTCAAAGTGTGAGTCTCAGCAAACTCCTCAGCTATAACCATTAAGACCCTGTAATAAAAGTATTAGTATGTTTTTTCTTCCTCAAACAAAAAATAAGGCACGAGTATGATAAACAAATTGAAGTCATCATGTACATGAAGAAAATGTTTCCCTGCTTCACCCCGAGCCATCAAATTCAGAATAAAAATAAATGGACGTACAAGGAAGCCATCTCAAGTAGTCTACGAAAACACAATCAAGCAAGAGATCTGCTCACTAATTTTCATCCAGCAAGAGAAAGCAAACAAAGATGTCCACTGCATGGCTTGGCTGGGTGATGGAGACATCAAACAGATGTTGTAAACTGTGGCAATTTTCCGTCACCAAAACAAAGCACTATATACTGACAGACTATCAAACACAAGCTTAGCATGTGGACTGCAAACTTTTAAAACAAGCGCTATCATGTGCACATAAAACATAGCTGTGACACAAAAATCTGCCCCCAAAAACCATGAAATCTGGCAAAAATTACTCAGCATCAGACAAGCATGAAAGCAGTCAATTCATAATTTGGATCATCACACACGTTACATCTGTACTCAAACCACTCAAAAAAAAACAAGAAAAATGGGTACCAGTCTTAGCCATAAACCTCACAGATTCACAGAAATCCAGCACTCTGCAGACCCAAAATGTCATACAGTGAAGCCACTCAGTCCATTCAAAACTGTGTGTCAGCCTGGTACTAATATCAAAATAAGCCACTGTTTCAACATCGTTTATCGTTATTAAAATAACTCGCAAGCTTATAAGTTGTCCTGGACACCCTCCTCTATACTATACAATATCGGGAATTTTTCATTTTAGCAGACCAATGTATTCTCTTCACGTTATAAATGAATGCCCAGCAGTATTCAACCCTCCACCACAAAACTGATTTAGTTTACTCGATTCACTCTCTAAAACCAAGTATTCAGATTAAAATATTAATTTCATTATATTTTAGTATTATCGTTTCCGGAGTCAATGGTTATGCGTAGTGAAATTATAAATTGTCTCGCAGTTGTCCAAAGAGGCAGGAAATAGGGAAAAGTATCCATTTTGACCCGGCGTACTATTTCAGCACCACCTCTAGTCCAAAGCGTCTTGCAACATAGCGAAACGTTCACACAAGGGTGTACATAGATCAGCTGGGTGCCGAAGGGTGCACTTTACTAACGGGACAAAAGCAATAAAACCAAAAACTAATCTAACCATAGACTTCCTCTCTGGAGAAGTGGGAAATTCAGCCAGAATATGCAAATCTAACCGTATGCAAGGGTACGTATGGCGATCCAAACGAAAATGTTGACCGTCATACCGATATACGCCAAACAGCAAAAAAATGTGGGATTCCTGAATGAATAACGATTCCAATAGTCATGCAAAATATATTTCCTCGGGCTGGCTGCAATTTCCAAAATTCAATATCCAACGCTGGACCAGATCTGTAGCAATCTTTACAAAACCAAATGCATTATATGAAACACTGCAGTTTCATACGACAAAAATATATTCAAGAAAATAAATGCTGTACAAAATAAAAACGTTTTGTTGCGTTTCAAATATACCACCTGGTTTGCAAATAAACGACTGAGACCGACTGATTAACACCAAAATCGACTAAAAGTCAGTAAGCTTAAGTACCTACACATGTGACACGTTAAGCACACCAACATAAATGAAATATGAATATATGAAACTGCTAAGACTATTAGCATTTTGAGCTCTACATAAAGCGGGAGTCGTATTTTCGTTTTCCCACAAGATAATTTCCCATGACGGTGAAATTAACATACCTACCTGCTAATTTGCTACCTAGCTGATCATCTAACTTGTTAGATGCCTAGCAGGATGTGAACGACCCAACATTTACGTTACTGAGGATAAGTAACCAGTTGGTCATTTCCATAAGTTGCAGTCTGAGGCAAATCCATCTCTATACCGCCAGCATTTTAAGCAGATTTAAATACATTTAATTATCAACTTGGTCCACAAAACACGGGAACACCTACTTGTATTCTACGTAAATGAGTAGACACCGGCTTGTGACAAGTGACAGCGCCGAAAAATCTCATTGCTCCGCTCCCCTCCCCGTCTCCACGGCACAGAAACGGCCTGCAAAGCCGTCACCCATTTGACAGAAAACGGCGTTTTCCTCATGCAACACGGACAGCCATGCCACAGTAAAGCAAAAGACAAGCCAGGCGACCTGTTCCAAACCCAGTCAAACACAGCAGCACACTGCCACTTTCTTGCGGCTGTACATTTTTTGTAAAGGTTTAGCATGTTCTTACCTCAGGCGGCGGGTCTTTTCCAGCTTTCCGGGGCAGCCATTATCAGTATTCCCTCTCACTCCGTCCTAACCTCCTTTAGGTAGCTAGCTACGGGACTGATTCAAAAAACCGGTCAGCGAACCCCTCCCCCCCCAACCTCCACCTTTGTAACGGTTACAAGCCTTGTTACAATCCAAATAACTAGCTATTTGTGAAATGACGCCCGCTCCTGTCCGTGTCCCTGTTAAAGGGCTCTCCCGAGAACCGCCACTGAAGCACACAGACAGCTACCGATCTCGGCGTCCTGAGCCCGGCGCAGCACTTCAGCGGACTAGTGCTGGACAGGTACCCGGCTATACGTTAAGTCAACGGGTTTGCTACTTTAAAGGACGCGCACTGCAGCAAAACGCTTTCTTCTCCCTTCTTCGTTCTCAGGATAATCTTTCTCAACCCTTCTTAAGGAAACCTTAACTAGCCGGGTGGGTAAATCGGTAATCGGTAACTAACAGGAACATCAGCTAACCAGTTATAAGAGAAAGTGTTTCTTGCGGTGCAGGAAGGACGTGAAGGGGGAAAAGTCTTTTTTAATTAAAAAAAAAGAGAAAATAAAATTGGGGTATTTATACCACACCGCTACAGCTAGCGATGTGCAATCGCTAGGGACCCCCCCCCTCTCTGGCCGATAATCTCGTTCACACTAGGACTCGCTCCGCCGTGAGAGAGTGAGTGAGAGAGGCTCTGGCCGGATTGCGGGCTCCCGCGAACCGCGCTCGTGCCCGCTCGCCTCGGCGTTACGCTTAGCTCAGTGAAGTTTTCCCCCCACAAAATGGCGGCCAAAACAAACCCGTGACTGACAACTGTAGCCACCTTTCACACAAGCATCACGGCTGAGATAACCCGACACAATGAAAAATAAATCGCGAATGGCCCATGTTCATAAATGCGCGTTTCATTCGGAAAAAAACATGCCCATTGTATTATGTAGCCAACACATTACGTTGCCGATTCGTGTGCTACTGACTAGCCATTTAGACACATAAGATATATTTGAAAATGTTCTCTTCTCCATATCACAGGATCTAGACAAAACTCGGAATTATATTTCATATTGGACATTTCAGTTTTTATGCTATTAGTGATTATACTTGCAGCCAGCATGACTATTAAACATTACATTTATCTGATATGTTTCTGTATCCGTATGCATTTGCCAACGTGGAAATAAAACGTATCCGTTTTCCAAATATCTACGTTCTAAATATATATGTTTAGAACGGTTTGCGGATATTAGGTTTTCAGCGTTTGAGAACACCATAGCTTTTTATAGTATTACCGGGTACAAGTCTATGACTTACTTGACCTCTCTTTGTAGAACCTTGTACTACCAACTTACCCAGAATACAAGTACTGATATCCTCACCGCCTGAAAATCTGGTTCATCTAATTGCTGTATAGCATGATATGAGCCGTATTAGGACTAGACTGAAAAGGATTAGTTTCGCTGATAATGAAAACATGACTCTGGAGGCATTTCCGATTTTTCTTTTGAATTTCCCGCCGTGGAGTCACGTCTTTCCTGCTCGTTCACGCACATAAAATGGCGGCGATCACCTACACAGGAGAAGCTGTAGTTTCATCCCCGTGGTATTACTTGGTTTATATTTCAGACATCACGCATTTTATGTATGTATATATATCGCGCATTTCACCAATGTTAACGTTAGGCATAATGAAGCTAGTAATTGAAAAACAATTATCCATAGTGACAACCTGTTTATTACAGCTTATCTCAGCAATAGGAACACTTCCGTTAACATCACGGCGCTTTCATCCCTTAAAATGGCGCTGTCAGGACTCCAGAATACACGGTCGTTGACAAAATCGGTACCATTTATCGCAGTTTCGATGGACGGATCACCTTCACTATTAGGTGGTTTTCTTGAGATTATGCAAATCTTTCATATCACATACAGCTCGATTTCTCAGGATCACATTTAAGAATACTGTGGTCACCAAGCAGCAAAATTAAAGAACGTACATTACACACCACCATGTTTGAACCATTTAAGGAGGAAATTTGCGGTTGTTTTCTAAAGATGTTAAGTTTATTTCCTTACCCACATGTTCAAAAATTTCATGTAAATGAGCCACAAACTACAAACTAAATGGCCTATGAAGTTTGTGCAAAAAACTGTTGAACTGCATACAGAAAACAATGGGCACTGTCATGGTATTAAAGTTGATTTAAAAGGGGAGGTGACAAAATTATATAATTGCTAGATTAAAACTCCATTGAAAGGCTGAATAAGCAGTTCCAATGTTAACCTACTCCAGTCCATTTCCATACCAAGGAAATGAAAAGATTCTTGACTCTCCATTGGCAAAGGAACACGATTCAAGATTAAGAAAATTTCTTTCCCGGACCATTGTCAATGTAATATCACTCTACATACAGCTAAAACATCTGGTACTCCAAATTCTGGCGAACCCAAAACCGCCTTTTTAATCCATTACAGGGGTCAACAACATAAATTTAAACATGTCAACTGAGTAGCAAGACAAAATATGCTTCATAATCCATAACGCATAATGGGGGGTGGGGGGTTATTTGAACATTTTTACATTTCAGTAAACATCTTCTTGGTGCGGAGAGCTTTTTACATGTTCTAATTATGTGTCCACATTACACTGCATTTTTAAGTTCTACATACAAGCAGTGAATCTTCATTTTCTTTGTGAAGAACACATGCTCAGACATGGAAGGTATTAGACGCAATCAGTACTTGGCCATAGTTCTAATGGAGAACTGTACCAGCCTCAGGTTACTGGAACAAAGCATCCTATGCAAACCACTGCCACCCATTCATACTTATTTCTTCTGTTTTGGGGGGGGTCTGGAGGAGAAAGAAGACAAGGTATTACACAAACTATACAATTTCCATTACATTACATAGCTACATCCTTGAACACACGCAATCAAACTTTACAACTTATTCAAATGGTTCTTCTTCAGGCTACAGAACACATCTTTGTAGGCACCAGAACACCTCTGCACTAGTGGTGCATTCCAATTGTCTTCAGATCAGAGTTTCGGTTGCTGAGATTGGTTGGAAGGTATAGTGTGTGCGACCGATTTAATGACCCACAAATGAGAATTAAACATTATAAAACTACAACTTTACTTCGGTTGATAATGGGCGCAGCCATCTTGGATTCTAAACTCGGGATCCTCTGTGCTGCTCTGAGATATTTTTCGGACCTCCGAGAAACGGGAGCGTGCATTTCGTCACTTCCGTCTTCAAAACTCGGAATCCGAGTTCCGAGGGCAAATGGAATGCATGATACGTCTGGAATTTACTGGCTCACCAAAGAGTAAATCAGCATTAGCAAATATTTTTGTCATTGTACCCTTACCTGTACACACCCACAACAACAGCGTGGTCTCTCTCATAGGGCTCCAGTGTCAACTGTTCCTGAGGCTTCATGTTCTCAGCACTCATTTTTTTCACCTCTGCAGCAAACACTGCCTCAGGGGCAGCTGTTGAGTCTATACAATTGGCCTGCAGAATATAAGCTTTGTAAATCGAGACATATTCTAGGACAGGATAAAATCAGAGTAGAATACTGACATTCAAAGTGGGTGGTGACATTTATGTCAAAGATGTCGCATAATACCAACGAGTACATGCCTCAACTATGATGCACCAACATATTATAGCATGAACTCAAAACATATCGTGGGTGTTTACCTTAATAGAGATTACAAAGTGGCCTCCATTCTTGAGGAAGTTGTGTGCATTTAGAGCCACAATTCTTGTTTGGTCAGGCTGAGCCACATCAGCAAAGATCACATCTACCATTCCTGCCCAAAAACAATAACAGAGGAGATAAATAAACTGAACATATAATGACAAGAGTTGACATGCACTGTAGATGGGAGGTGGACACACAAGACCTACCTCTCTATTGTTTTCATGAATAACAAAAAAAGTAACAACTTGGGCCAGAACAAAATCTTACCCACAAGCATGCGATATTTGTGTGGATGCCGGGCATCCTCAATTATGGGAATAATATTGGTTCTCTTTTTGGCAACATTGAGCAGATCTCGCCCAGACCGATGCGAGAACTCCACTGCATACACCAGACCTTCCTAAAAACACGGAGGAGAAAAAAAAAACAGAAATGCTAAACATGGCTCAAACGACTCAAATATGTATTTATTACAGGGTTCCATGGCAGATAAAGTTACTTACAGGACCAACAATGTCAGAGACATGAGAGACTGTGGTCCCAGATGCTGCTCCAAGGTACATGACCTTAGCTCCTGGTTTTATGTGAATCTGATCTACTCCTCCCAAGATGGCTGCGGCCAATTTTGAACGGAATGGGTTCCATGCTCTGTACTCAATCTTAGCTTCCCCCTCCTGTTTGTCAAGAAAATTGATAGCCATATCAAAACTGTATTTGCTAATGGTACAAAGATTACCAATTATCCTGTCACACAATTAATCTTACCTCTACACTAATTCTTTTTTCACCATAGACGGAGTCTCCAATGACCATGTTTTTGGTCACCAGTGCATCTTCTTTACCACGGCAAATAAACACTCCTGAAAACGAAAGACAGATTTCTATTCCCAAAACAATACAATACAAAATTTTTCAGCTCCAGTTTCTGAAGCAGACATTAAGTATTTAATTGGAATATATACAGTACAGACTGGGCAATACAGCCTAATTAATTGTGCAATTTCAAGGTTCATACCTTCATGCCTATGAGGTTCCACTGTCACTCTCTTGCCGCCCCTGAAGCCCCCACGACCACCTCCCCTTCCTCCCCTGCCCCTGGGAGTCCCACGGCCTCCTCCACGGCCACGGAAGCCACCCTCTCCAGGAGACTTGAACCCACCCCCTGGTAGTAAAAGGAGGATACGTTTGGTCTACTTGCCACCCAAATGAGAACATTACTTCTACACAATGAGCAGCTCTATGACAAGGTACAGAAGTAACATTAACTTACCTCCTCTGCCCCCCCTGAATCCTCCTCGCCCACCTCGATCTCCAAAGCCTCCTCTTCCACCACCACGACCACCAAAGCCACCTCTGCCACTGCCACCACCCCTGGGACTGAATCCTACTCAGGCAACAGCAGAACATTTTGAGAGAAACTGAAGACCAATGTTCATTAATCATACAGATGTCCAATTTCTTGGACAACATATTCAGGAGAATGTAAACATAGGACGTGATTTCAAACATGATGTTCTATTTGATATGCATTCATAGAAAAACACCAGTTTGACTGCTGGACATCACAACACACACAATCCCGATATCTGCCTTCTAAAAAGCGTCAATCTGTCCTCATAAAGACAAAGGAGATAGCAGCAAAACATTTCGATTGAGAGGAAAAAACGGTTTCTAAATACCATGCTAGTCGTAAAAAACTTATTTTGATCAAAACTTCATTCGGAATTCACCATGGGGTTCACTCCTGCTTCTGAGTTACTCTTGATGTAATTTACAACAGATCATGTACAAAAATACATGAATAAATTTTATGTGTTAAAGTGAAATTATGGTATTTCTGCCAGATTCCGCAGTACTTATTAAACTCCAGTCTACCATCGGTTCGGTTGGTTAGTCAGCTCAAAGCACATGGCCAGGGAGAAAAGAACACCACTTCACAATTAATGGTATAAATTAATTAATTGACTTAATGGCTAAATGTCAAAAACTCTAATGATATCACAGTATATCGATAAAACCACAAACAACGACATACATTAACAGGCCGGACGTGATACCCTTCGCAGCCAAAAACGAGGAGCTTTCAAAAGAGAAAACCGACAAGTTCGTCACCACTTTCATAACAACCAACGTAGTATTACGTGCAAAAACGTCTACATTTTACCACTATTTTGCGAAAAGTCAAAACTTTCATCAACTAGAGAATTTCCACTAGATTTAATCTTCACTTCTACAACTACCATTATATATACAGTAACAATATAGTTTATAACAGTCATACCTGGTTTCATTATTGTTTCACGAACAAAGTTTAACTGTTCTCCACTCTCGAAAACTGCACTGTTACCCGCTTTCTGCAGGCGACTAAGACAACAGGCATTCACACGCGACCAGCACGCTCTTTCCCTTCCCAGAATTCCCCCCCAGCAAACCCAAAACGCAGTTTAACCTGTATCGCCCCCTATCTTGGATGACTGGCAACACATACCGTTTACCCGTAGACGTAATTTACAATGCAGCAGACGCAAAGATGGGCGTACTTGATAGCTCAAGATGCTAATGAACAAATATATTTGAGATAAAACATTCGTTTTTTCCCCAATATTACGTGTACACTTAACTCAAATTCAGCTTAATATACATATTAACACCCTTATGAGTCTTGAGCAGGGTTCGAAATCATATTATGTTCAATCAACGGCAAAAATATGAATCGAAAGTTAAATCGAACTGCAAATCAAGACCGCTGTTTTCTGCAAAAATGATCGAGAGTTTAACATTTCTGTTCCACATTCTACCCTCATGTGGTAAAATATGGCAGAGCATGCAGTTATCGAAAACCAAAATTAAATCAGGCAGAAAAAAGGGCACGTAACAATCCCACAATATATGGGTCCGAAAAATCCCTGTAAGTACCTAAGAATTAATTGCTTAATATTATGATGTCCGAGATGACAGTGCTTTTACTCAAAATTATGAGAGAAACGGTTTTAAAAGAAGATCCTGTGCAACCTTTAGTGTTATTAATTGTAGGCGATTAATCTAAACGATTAAAATTCCTCCAGAAATATCTAATTGACTGTTTAAGTTATTTTATCATTTTTATAATTTTATTTTGATAACGACAAACTGTATGCCATCACAGGGCTTTGCGTAATTTAGATAGGACTTTTCAGCACTATACATAAGATTATTTTCGCCCTCATTTCAATAAGCAAATTTGTAGTTCGCCTAAAATATCAATAAGACGCGTTTTGTGATGCCCAAAAATTAGCAATCCGTGTAAATTCGGCGTATCTTTCAGTACATTTCGAGACATTTTACTCGCAACTTCACTCGGTGGTTGAAAGGTACCAACGAGGTGACATGGGTGACTTCAGTGCCACCACTGGCGCTGACAGAGCTGGCTATGAGGATTGTATCGGTCCCCATGGGTCTGGAGACCGGGGTGAAAGTGACTCCATATTCCTTGACTTTGTGAAAGGTCAGGGGCTGCAGGTCGCTGGATCCTGGTTCCAATGCCCTGAGCTACATAGTCGGACTTGGTACTCCAATACTGGTGGTGCGGCAAAGGAGATCGATCACATCCTCGTGGGCAAATGCTGGAGGCTCCTGCAGAACTGAAGAGTCTACAGAAGTGCCAAGTTTGTGAATTCTGACCACAAAATTGTTGTTGCTACTCTGAAGATTTAGCTTAGATCTAGTAGGCTACCACCTACTAGGAGTATGAGGCTGGACTTAGCCCGACTCCAAGATCAGGCTGTTTCTGATGAGTTTGCATGCAGTTTGTGTAAGGAACCTGCAGACTTGGGTGTGACTGCTGACTCTGTTCTTGTGCTGATGAAGTGCAAATATCAGCAGAGGTTCTTTGCAGCCTTTGTCGATTTTCGTAACACATTCAACTCGGTTGATGGAGTTGCCGTATGGGACGTCCTGAGACTTTGCCGGATCCCCCCAAAGTTGCTGGACGTCATGGCCGGCCTGTACACTGGTACTGTGAGTGCTGTGCAGAGTGGAGGGAGTACATCTGCTTTCTTTCCAGTTGATTCTGGGGTTCGCCAGGGGTGTGTTCTTGCTCCTACTCTGTTCAAATGCTTGTTTGGACCCGGTGTTGGGCAGGGTCGTGGGGTCCAGCAGCTGTGGGGCGTCCATTGGTGAAGAAAGATTTACTGATCTTGACTCTGGAATTGCAGGTGTCCTGGATAAAGATCCAGGCATTTAATGACTTCTTAGGCACAGCCATCAGTAGTGTGTCTGCCTGAGGGGAGAATGTCGATCTTGTTGAGAGATTTATCTACCTCAACAGTAACATTCCTGTCTCTGGTGACTCTTCCTATGAAGTCAGCAGACAGATTGGAAGAGCATTGGGGTTCATGAGGTCACTGGAAAGGGGTATGTGGAGCTCCCGATATCTTTGGAAGAGGACGATGATCCAGGTCTTGTACTCGCGATCTCATTCTTTTGGTCACTACCCATAGCTCATGACCATAGGTGAGGGTAGGAATGTAGATCGACTGGTAAATCGAGAGCTTTGCTTTTTGGCTCAGTTCCTTCTTCACCATGACAGACCGATGCAGAACCCCCTTCGGGGGGGGGGGGGGGATTTCACATTTCAAGTTAAGTGTACTTTACTTAATATGCTTAATGTATGCAGGGCACCACGTCTATATTCTTTGTGTGTGTGTGTGTGTGTTTATATTACATTGTCAGTCCCATAAAAGCTGTTATTTTGACATTGTGGGGACGATTTGTCAGGTCCCCCAATGATCTGTGAATGCAACCAAAAAACTAAAAATGCCAAAACTCGTATTTTGTTTGGTTACTTATGGTTAAGGTTAGGGCTGGGTAGGGGTTAAAGTTGTCATGTTGGGATTAATGTTTCCCCTGTAGAAATGGAGAGTCCCCACAAAGACATAATTACAGACCTGTGAATGTGTGTGTCTGTGTTGTCATGTATATATTAACAATTATTCTATAAACGGCTATACTTGATTATTTTCGACTAGCTGATTTAATACAATTATTTTTCCATTTTAATTATAAGTGGCAAATTTAATGGTACAAATTTGAATTTGAAATCTCACCGAATTTGCTTATTTCTTAGATGGCTCCTTAAAATTGCAGTGACCATCTCTGCTCTACAAATCCTATGCTGTACTACGGTGTTACTGTAACATATTCTGTTCTTCTCCGTTTACATTCTCCATTGTTTAGAGTAATTTCTTGCTCCAAGAGACCTAATCAGTATTGCCCCAGTACGTCCTGTAGTTTATTGCATTCTGTCTGGTGTTACATGAGATTCCGGTACTGAAAAGGTATTCCTCACTTTTGAAAGCAGTGTGGTGTATCTTTCCCTTAGTACCAGTACTAATTGCACTATTACAGGCAATATAATGTTATATTCGCAAGCAAATCAAAGTGTTTAAATATAGTGCAGAATCCTGAATGAGGGGGCAAACAGAGAGGCTACATCAAATTAGCATCTGTACCTACAGGTTATTATGCTACGCTATGTTTGAAGCAGTTAAATGATCAAGCATAATGCTATGTGGAGAAGTTTTTCTTATATGCTAATTGAGCAGATGAACAGAAGAAAACAGAAGAAACTCCTGTAACCTTTATGGGCACTTATCTCATCTGTTGGCTTTTTTCTTATATAGGAGAGTGATGATGATGAGTTTGATCGCGGGAGAAAGGCGTTGTACAGTTTTGCATGCTCAGGTGTGCCCCCTGCCATTTGTCAGTGCAGTCCATGGTTGGCTTTGTATTATTGTTTTGTTTAATACTTCAGTCTTATGATTAGGATCTTGTGATTTCTATGCATAGTGCTTAATGTTCCTCGATCATTCAAAGTGTTTCTGATTTCAAGAGTGTTTTAGTTTCAGTGATATGATTTGGTGACATAAGTGCATAATTTACCATGAACAACACTTTTTTTTCTGCATTGTGATCGTTGCGGTACTGGTGTCATGATACTTAAAATGGTATTGGTGTCAAGGTGATCATTTTGGTATCGTGACAACACTAATTCAGAAAATTAGATGTGCAGTCTTGTAAATATTTTGATTGAAAGATTGGTTTCAATGGGGGAGAAATAAGTTTTTTTGCCCCATTGTAGGCCTGCATTCCACAGTACCATCTAGGACACTGGAAACGTCTTGGTAAGAAACAAGTTTGGATTCTAAATGTAACTACTTTTTAGTTTTATTGGTGTGTACCATTTTCATGCCTTTATATATTCATTGATTTGTTCCACAGAAAGAATAAGGAATTACATCAGTCACCATGGTCTGCCGCTAACTGTGGCAGGGGCTTCCTATGATGGTGTCTCAGTCAATGATGTCATCTTCAGTGGAAAGAAGGCAGCAGAGAACCTTGTGGGAAATATATGAACTCTTGACTGTTGTTTTTACTGCAAACAATGCTAAGGTGTGTATGTAAGTATGCATTATGGCTTTTGTGATTTTGGAGTTGATATTGCCAAATGGAAGAAAATTGATTTGCATCAATGAACAGTGTATTTCAATGTATGTTGAAATTTTAACTTTTGTTATTTTTTAGAGTACTTTTGTATACACTATAATTTGTTTTACTTAAATGAAAAGTAGGCTTAATTACCCTAGGTAATGGTTTTCAATGTGCCATTACACGATACTGAATCTCTGCTCCTTAATCTTTTTGAGAGTGCAAGAAACAAATGGTCTTTGTCCTGTCAAAGAGCTTTGTGTGTGCATTTGTTCCTTAGCTTCTTTGCATTTCTCTTAGGTCACACTGACTTTTATAACTTAGGAGTAGTACATTAATCAAGAATTTCCACCTGGGATCAATAAATTTGATCTTTGTCCTAGATTGAACAAAAGTTTGCTATGGTGATAATTGACAACCAGTCAATCTAATCTCATTGATTAAACTCCAGTTGTGTGTGTGTGCGTGTGTGTGTGCGTGTGTGTGTGCGTGTGTGTGTGTGCGTGTGTGTGTGCGCGCGTGCGTGTGGGTGGGTAGGTGGGGCGGGGGATCATGTGTATATATTACACTGTGGCAACCAGATGTCCCCACAATGTGATTAAAAACCTGTAACTTTTTACATTGTGGGGACATTTTTTCAGTCCCTACAAGGGGAAACTCACTTATATAAAAATTCTGAATGCAATCAAAAAACAAAAAAAGCCAGAAGTCTTGTATTTTGTTGGGTTACTTATGGTTAATTGTAGTAACTGAGATTAGAGTTTCCTGCAGAAATGAATGGAGAATCCTCACAGATATAGATACCTAATCTGTGTCTATCTGTGTCTGTCTATGTGTTTAGCTTATCCTTTTGCGACATTATTTATCTCTGTGTTTGTATTGCATTTTTTCATCTCTCATATAGTGCTTCAGCCTTGGTTCCTATGACTTGCTGGTAAGAACTTAAAAGTGGTTTTCTATAAACGAGTAAGTCCTATAACAGTTTCTTTAATTAATGCTGAGCCTGTAATTCAGTTTACGTCCATTTATACAACCAGCTAACTTATTTTGAGGAGAAGGTAACTGTCACGCCCAGCCCTGATCGCCCTCCTGTGGACCACACCTCCTCGTTAACCCCGTTCCGGGCTTGCACTCTCGCTGCCGCCCCGCTCCCCGCTGAGTTTCGGGAGGAACCCCTCCCGATCAGAAAACCGGTGGGGATCAAGCCGCGCAGCAGCCGCCACCAGTGGCCTCCGTCTTCCAGGGAGGCCACCTGGATTTCAAGGGGATCCGGGCGGCGTGGGACGCTATCCCGCGGATACCGCGATCCCTTAAAGGGACGACGCCCCGCCAGGAAGCGCCGTCGCTGGAAGCGCTGGCGGAGGCGTCCGA
>JAODKC010000181.1:0-17977 GCA_026777985.1 Mormyrops attenuatus | reverse complement strand
CTTTGGACCCCCCATGACCCCGAATAGGATAAGCAGTTTCAGAAAATTGAAGTATGGTAAGTCAGTAACACATTCCCACATACTCTGCCAAGATGACTTAAGTGTCGTAGGCTATGCTCACATACAAGGTATGCTTACCTCTCAAGGGAATTTACTCAACCAGGTGCAATATCCTTTAGCAAAATGCATTCAAGCACCATGAACCTGTCTAAAAAAATTATGACTACAAAACTGCCTAAAATTAAACTAAAATTAAACCTGAGTTCCACTGACTAAATCTTAACTAAAACAAAACAAAATGAAAAGACTAGAATGTGACTTTAACCCAACTACAATTTTCAGTACGTGACTAAGACTAAAACTAAAGTAAAGACTCTTGCCAAAATTAACACTGGAGGGAACACAGCTGTTAGTTTGTGTAGAACTTACCCTAGCTGTCACTTTGTGTAGAACAGAGAGGTGATGAATGTGAGATTAACTCTTGCTTTGCTGGATTAGAGAACATGGGCAAAATTCAGTGGGAATGAATCATATAATTTAATCAGTGTAGTTTAATTACATGTGATACATATACTCTCAAAATTTATGCATAAAAAGTATTAAAAATTTATTTTACTTTTAATCAAGTGTGTAGAGGTTGTCAGAAATGATGAGAATGAGCAAAGACTGTAGAAGACTTAAAAGGAAAGGCAAGATTAGGGAGGATAGGGAGTGAATGGCCTTGGAAGATCATGTGAGCTGGAAGAAAACAGCAGGGTGATCTTGTGCAGGGGTGTCACTATCAGAAAAGGTATACAAAGTATGTTGATTTGTAAATCAGGGGCTTCTTTGCATGCGGGGGAAGCTCTGTTCAAACAGACGCAATTAACAAGATTCCTCTCCTACTCTAAGGTGCCAGTATTTAATTTTTTGTCCGTCCAAATTTTTTAACTTCCACAGTGTATATTTGATTGTATATTATATATCTGATTGTATTTATGCATTTCTCATTCATACCAAACTGAAAAGACCATTTTAAATCCAAGGTATTAAAAAGTTTGTGTGTAAGGAAAGGTAAGGAAATAGGCCAATGCAGGTTTACAGGGACCTAATGTGTGGTGTAGAACACAAGAAACACAAGAACATGGACAGCAGCTCTCGACAGCATCAGACTGAGGCAACGGCACTGCCCCCAAATATAATGAATTCATCTACTCTCTGTCTTCCTCCCAGTTGTCAAAGTAATTGTCAGCAAAGTTGAGCATCTTCTGCATGGCGGTGAGGAGCAGGATGTCACAGGTGTGATTCAGATCAAGCTCATGGGAGTAATTCTTCACTGGAACCACATTTAACACTGGGATGCCCAGACTTTGATGCACTTTATCGATCTGCAGAGAGACATACAGTACACATATACGTTCCTCTTCAAATATATTTTCATCAGCTGCTGTATTGAGAGATTAGGGTCAAACAGCGTTGTAATAATAATCAAAACTGAAATGGTATAAACCTGTCTTTAGCAGATGCACAATGAAAGTTGTGAAGCTCTTAAGGGCAATGAAATGTCACACACAAATACCTCATCTGTCCATCGGTAACTACCTATCCAGTACAGGGACATGGTGAGTCTATAACAGTAAACGCAGGACCCAAGGACTGAGACACCCAGGCCAGCATGCCGGCTCATTGCAGGTCACACACTGTGGGCAATTTAGAGATGCTACTTCTCCCAAATGCATGTTTTTGAACAATGGGAGGAAACACTTTAACTTACAGGGAGAATCTGCAAACTACAAACACACAACAGAGTGATTTGGCTGCTTGGAAATATGTTGCTGTAGGAAAGAAATATTCAAGATAATGGTTTGTGGGCCAGCTGAATATAATAAACCAAAGGTTCACACCCCCAGGGCTGTGGGATCGATCCCTGCTGCTGGCTCCATGTGTGATGTTTGCTTGTTCACCCTGTTTCCTCCTACATTCCACAAACATTCAGCCAGGTGATCTGCTGTCTCTCACTTGGTCATTGTGTTTGTCTGGGTGTGTTTTGTTGTCACTGGTAACCTGTCCAGTAGTTTGCATCTTGTGAAGTTGTACTCAGTTTCAGATTTTAACCATTTACTCTACTGCATGTTTATTTGCATGCAGGTTCATTTCCTAGTCAAGGGTCCTGCTGTAGGTTTCAGCCAATACTGTCCTGATATGTTGGTACAGCCTTTAGGACTGATTCCAGTGTTAGACCCTGAAACTCACCAGATCCTTTATGTAGCAGCTGTGGTACACGTTCTTCAAATCCTTTTCCACAATTGGGCATGCTTTGTCCACTTTGGTCAGTAACACCATTAGAGGGACTTCTAAAAACATCAATAGAAAACTCTCACTAGCTACATTTGCAACAAAATGTTGTATGGAATAGGCCATCAAATGCACAGCATTCAGCATATTTATGTCTGAAATACTCATCACCTGCCAGCTCAAATCACCTGCCAGCATCACTCTGCCCTTCCTGAGTCCACATGTGTTCAACTCAGCTCATGTTCATACCCCAACCTTCAGTCCCATCCCCTTAAGTGGGCTCTATGTGACAGAAAACCCTCAAGCTTCTCACAGATGGAGCAGGAGCTCCTTCTGTAACAGCATGAATGCTGTTTCTGCCAAAGCTATGGGGTGCCAAGTGTCAAGTGCTCCTTTCTGTGTACAAAATACATTCTGTGCCACAATGCCTTGCTGCATTCTGTCCATGAAAGCAAAAAGACTTCACTTTGTATTTTGTCTTTTGCTGAGTCAGGAAAGGCACTACGAAATGCATTTCGTCTTCTGCTGAGTCACAAAATGCCTTTCCTCTTTGGCTGAGTCAGGAGAGGTACGTAGTAGGCACATGCCCCATGGGGGAATGAGGTAGTACCTTGCAATGACCAGAAGGTGGAGCGCCGCCTTGATTTTGCACATGTACATAATTATGTTTCATTTGCATTTAAATGTAATATAAATACAAATAACTCCTGGGCTCATACTTTTACTTTTGTAATACACTCATTAGTGTCACTATAAAAGAAAGTGAAGTCTTTTTTTTTCATGGACAGAATGTATTTTGTACATGAAAATGAGCGCTTAACTCTTGGCGCCCCATACAAAGCTACAGAAAACATTCAGTTTGCCATTTTCAATTCCAGGAAACTGGAATTTCTCTTGGTTTTTGCTAAATATACTTTTCCACATTACTGCATAGTTTTTCAGTATTATTTATGCTTCAAGGAAGGCAGGAGATAAAACACATTAGAATTTTCATACAAAACAGTTGATGAGTGCTTATGAATTTTAACCCTCAGATCCAACAGATGCCACCTCCCTCCCTGTTCTCCCCACTCACTAACCATAAAACTTAGTTTTCTTTCGGATTTCATCAATTTTGTTCTTCATTCCTTGGGGCATAATTGCAAGTTTGGTGGCATCTATCACATACACCACACAGTGGATCCTGTCCTGAAGTGGCAATCGGCTGCCCGTCTGGCAGCCATCAGTATCCATTGGCTGCTCAGGATTAAACTAAACAAACAAAAAGGTGTGAATGACATACAGACATGCATTGACTCTGAGATCATGAGAAAATCAAGCAAAATGCAATATGAGTCCATTCATATGACATTTATGTAAAAACAGTACATAATTTATGCTAAAAACAAATCAGCAAATGACATTAATTTTCCTCCAAAGAGAGTGTAGGGAAAAAAATACCAGTAATTATAAACATGTGTAAGTCATTAGAGGGATCAGACCAGCATGTATTCATATAACTGTTGTTTTTGAGGCCTGATTAGATACACAGTTCTTACCTGGTACTTGTCCTTTACGTAGCCCTCCAGGATGCTCACTATATCTTCAGTTTTCACCCCTCCATCCTCAGTTGCCTCCAGTCCCATGGTGTCACATAGTAGGAATCCCAGAGGCTGCCCACCTCGGCCTGCCTTTACCTTGTAAGTGCGATACTGGAAGAAGACACATGATGTCATTCATCTTCTGACAGCTTATCCAGGTCAGCAGGCATCTCAAACTGATAAAACTTGGGGGCCACTGACAAGGAGGTATTCAGCTCACATATGTGTGTGTACATCTGGGAAAATATGTATTGAATGTCAACATTTTCCTCAGTACATATATTTCTAATGGGGCTATTGACATGAAATTTACACCAGCCGAACAACCCAAGTAATCCACACAGACAAAGAAATCAAAACAAATAAGTCCATAAATGATGTGTAATAAAATGAAATGACATAGGGAATAAGTATTGAACACGCTTGCTGAAATTCATTTAATATTTAGTAGAAAAGCCTTTGTTGGTAAGTTGTTTTGTATTGTCAATTGGTTTTATTCCGCAACTGAGGCAAAGTCTGTCATCAAACTAATTAAAAAAATTAGAGATATTAATGAGTTTGTGAGAATGATTCACATTGTGTTTCAGAACAAATGTCATGCTCCATGTGCCCATACAGTGTGATTAACCCTTGATTGCAGACACCTGGCCAGTTCCCATTAAAACCATGCTCTCCCTCACACTTAGTGTGAGTTATTGTTGATCTAGATGTTACTTATGAAGAAGTGTGTTCTTGTGTTATTCGTCTAGACCTGATCTGCCTTCGTGATCCCAGTCCTGCCTCGTACCGTTCTCCTTTGGACTGTATCGCTGTTTGATAGTAGAATATTTTTTTTAGTTTTGTATTCAAAGTTGATCCATTAATTCAGGTTGATCCAGGTTAAGTTTTACTGCACATACACACTGTAATATTTTTAGTTTAACCAAAAAAAAAAATTAGGCAGAAAATTTGTTTTGGATCAATACAGATGGATCTGCAACACATTTTGCCCAGATGAGCCACTTCCAAACACTCAAATCAGTTATGGATTAGGAACATATGACATTGATTTTAATTGGATCTGGGTAGATTCAGGCTCAGATCCGTTGTGGATCCATAATTAGCAGCGGTTACAGCATTAAGTGTATTGTACTGTTACATTATTACATAGCAGTGTCATGTACATACAATGGCATGCTAGTCCCTCTCGTGGTACATGACAGTCATTACAGCGTGATTTACTCTACGTGACAGTGGATATTCCATTGGCACATAATGACGGTACAGAACTCCTCTCCCCTGGTGGTACACGACAGTCATTACAACCACTCCACACAGCTTTTATCTCACATACTCTGACCTGCCAGCCCATGATCTGTTTCTATCTGCTGCTGTTTCCAGACTGCTGCTTGTAGGAAGTCATTGATGTGTTTACAGAGGTTTGGGAACTAAGCCTGCAGTTTACTGGCATCTCACTAAAAACATACATAAATAAATAAATGAATGAATGAATCCCTCCCAATGCATACAGAGATGGAGATTCTTAGACAAGAAATACTCTAGGCGCCCTATTTTCCACCTGCGCAAAATGCAACGCATAGTGGTTTTGCTAGTTTCGTACCAGTGCATTGCTCACGCAATGTGTGCACGTCACTAAATAGCAAATGATTTTGCGCACACTTTGCACTAGTAGGAGTGGTGTTTTATAAATGAGGCATGGCCAGGTACATTGTCATTGTGCTGTTATTTTAAGGCAGCAAAATGACAATGTGCATTTGACAAACAAAAATCATGCTTAAAGTCAGTAATGCATTATGAGCACTGACAGTGGGTGTACGACATTTGTTATTGAAACACGTGTGTGCTCAAGGTGCACTAATGGGTTTTTGTTATTTTATTTCATTTCATTTATATACATTTAATTATAGAGTACATCTGGTCCTTTCATGTAATCATGCTGTTTAATGAAACACCAAAAGAAAAGCAATATACACTGCTCAAAAAAATTAAAGGAAGACTTTGAAAACACAACAGAAAACATGCTGGAAATCTATACTGATATGGACTGGGTAATGTGTTAGGAACGAAAGGATGTCAGTGTTTGATGGAAATTAAAATTATTTAACCTACAGAGGGCTGGATTCAAAGACACCCCGAAAATTAAAACGAAAAAATGATGCGGCAGGCTAGTCCATTTTGCCGAAATTTCATTGCAGCAACTCAAAATCGTACTCAGCAGTTTGTATGGCTCCCATGTGCTTCTATGCATGCCTGACAACATCGGGACATACTCTTAATGAGATGATGGGTCCTGTCCTGGGGGATCTCCTCCTAGATCTGGACCAGGGCATCACTGAGCTCCTGGACAGTCTGAGGTGCAACCTGGTGGCGTCGGATGGACCAAAACATAATGTCCCAGAGGTGTTCTATTGGATTTAGGTTAAGTGTGGGGGCCAGTCAATGGTATCAATTCCTTCATCCTCCAGGAACTGCCTGCATACTCTAGCCACATGAGGCCAGGCATTGCCGTGCACCAGAAGGAACCCAGGACCCACTGCACCAGCGTAGGGTCTGATAATGGGTCCAAGGATTTCATCCCCATGCCTAATGGCAGTCAAGGTGCCGTTGTCTAGCCTGTAGAGGTCTGTGTGTCCCTCCATGGATATGCATCCCCAGACCATCACTGACCCACCACCAAACTGGTCATGCTGAGCAATGTTACAGGCAGAATAACATTCTCCACAGCTTCTCCAGACTTTCACATGTGCTCAGGGTGAACTTGCTCTCATCTGTGAAAAGCACAGGGCGCCAGTGAGCTCCATGGTGCTGGGCAGTGAGCACAGGGCCCACTAGAGGGCGCTGGGCCCTCAAGCCACCTTCATGAAGTCTGTTTGGTCAGAGACAGTCACACCAGTGGCCTGCTAGAGATCATTTTGTAGGGCTCTGGCAGTGCTCATCCTGTTCCTCCTTACACAAAGGAGCAGATACCGGTCCTGCTGATAGGTTAGGGTTCTTTTATGGCCCTGTCCAGCTCTCCTAGAGTAACTGCCTGTCTCCTGGAATCTCCTCCATGCCCTTGAGACTGTGCTGGGAGACACAGCAAACCTTCTGGCAATAGAACTTATTGATGCACCATCCTGGAGTTGGATTATCTGTACAACCTCTGTAGGGTCGAGGTATTGCCTTTTGCTACCAGTAGTGACACTGACCACAGCCAAATGCAAAACTAGTGACAAGTGAAAACATGAGGAGGGAAAAATGTCAGTGGTCTCCACCTGTTTAACCATTCCTGTTTAGGGGTCGTCTCATTGTTGCTTCTCTAGTGCACCTGTTGTTAATTTTATTAACATCAAAGCAGCTGAAACTGATTAACAACCCCGTCTGCTACTTAACTGACCAGATCAATATCCCAGAAGTTTAATTGACTTAATACTATACTCTAATTAAAATGTGTTCCTTTAATTTTTTAAGCAGTGTATATTAAGTAAAGAACAAACTGTATCATTAAAAAAAATCTTTCAAGTTCCTCATCAGAATTAAGCACATACTATAACTGAAAGGACATTGGGATTGCTGAAACTGCATTTCAGATGTTTAGATAAGTCAGGTGGAACATTACGATACAGCCCTCAGAAGGTGACAGCATTCTTTGTGGCATGTTATATGTTGTATAATATTGCCCTGTATGATGGACGTCGATTGGACATAAACGAGAACACATTAGAGGACGTTAGAAGGCGTGATACTGAACTGTATGTGCCAATGCCAACAAAGGAGTATGCCGGCAGCAGCGCGGGCAAGGAGGAATCAGCTGGCAGAAGAGCTGAATCATCTGTAGCCTGGTAAGGAATATAAATTGTGAGAGTACAAAAACAACAGCCATATTTCCTTTTATTTGAACTGTAGGTAGTGTTTTGTTTGCACTTTTATTTATATTTTGTGAACTGCAGACCCCAATTTAGTCCCCATTCCCAGCCACTGTGCTCATTCAGCAGCGAGATTCTCTTTTAACCCTCTTCTGACATCATTATACCGCTTTTGGCACTGTGCGGATGATCTGGTGATGCCAGGACACCCTGGCTGCCTCATCTCATGCCTGCTTCACCTTGAATGGCTTAGGTGGAACAGTGCTGTTCCCATAGATGGTATGCCCAGGCAGTTTTACTTCGCGCAGAAGCACACCTGTTTCCTTGGGATAAAACATGCCATTCTAATGGCAATGCAGGGTAAATCATGTGCCGCTGCCTTTTAAAGGTGAGGTGCCGTTCCGATTGGTTCATTGCATGTTAGGCCCTACACACCTTTGAATAATTAAGAGGGTTAGGACAACCTTTTGTGCCTTGCGCTGGTACAAAGTCTGGTTTTCCTCCATCAAAATAGCTAAATGGATTTGGACATGCCCATAAATGTTACGTTTTGTGTTAGCCCTTTGTCTTGACATTTATTTATTTTCCTGTATATGTGATGGCTGCATGTAGTACATTTTTGTAATTTTTACACTATATTTTGGGATATTTATACCAGTAATTGGAGAAGACAGATACACTAGTACTGTATGTCATCTCTTTTACACATCATCATACTGTCCCATGACATTGACTTTAGACAACTCTGTTTGTGTAGATGTTTTAGAAATCATATTTGAATAGCTTGTTCATTAAGGGAATATTGTTGTTTTTCTATGCAGGCATGCCTTCCAGAGCTACTGGAATATTGAAAAATGGTCCATCATTTGCCCAAATCACTGGTTTCAGTTTGAATGACACAACTCTGGTGTCCTTGTGTGCACAGTACATTAAAAAAATCTAATTTCATTGCATTTTGAACTGGGTTTCACTTCAGGAAGGCCTGTGCTGTCCACACCCCACTGTACATCGAATGCTCTGAGGTGGAGTCTGTCAGGGGCACCAAATTTATTGTTATTCACCTGATGGATGATCTCAGCTGGACCCTCAACACCACCTCACTGGCCTAGAAAGCACAGCAGCCACTGCATTTCTTACGGCGGCTGAAGAAGGCGAGTCTCCCATCCCCCATCCACACCACATTCTACAAGAGAACCACTGAGAGCGTCCTGACCATCTCTATCACTAACTGGTTTGCGAACTGCGATGTCCCTGACAGCAAGTCCCTGCAGAGGACAATGAATACAGCAGAAAGAGTCATTGGGACCTCTGTGCCCTCCATCCAGGACATCTTTCACAAGTAATGCATGCCCAAGGCCCTCAGCATTGTGGAAGACCCCTTCCATCCACTCCATGGACTGATCCCGTCTAGCAGGAGGTGCTGCAGCATCCGGACAAGCTCAACCTGACTTTGTAACAGCTTTCTCCCACAAGCTGTAAGATTCCTCAACTCCCTGCAGTTCCTCACCAAACGGGCAGCACCGGCTTTTCACTCCCCCAGCCACTTTAACTGCACAGAGTGTGGTTGTTGTCCAACCCCTTTGTTTGCACTCGTGTAATTAATCTGCATTGTACCCCTGTCATTGTGCACATACAGCCCCCCATGTATCTTATGTTATACCGTGGTCCTGGGGAAATGACATCTCGGACCACTGTACACTTGTGTATGGCAGGCACGACAATAAAGTCCCACTTGACTTGAATTCAAAACAAAGTGTTTTACAATCCACCTGGAAACATGAGGCACATGTCAGTGTTAATCAGTTGAAGCACATCCAGACGAAGGACTGATTATTCTGGTCATCTTTGTCTGTCCCACTCTTGCAAGAATGCAAGTACATGCACTGCAGCTTATTATTATGAGGACACAATACTTCCTTTGAATTTATATGTTACTCATTTTAACTGACAGAATACTTCTTTAATCAACCAGTTCTTTAATCTAATTGATTCACCTGCTACTGTAGGTGTATTGACAAGGCAGATGTCACTTGAATCCCGCACAATGGTAATACACTTTGTATATATTTATGTATTTCTATATACTATTGCATTATATAATTCTCATATCATTGTGTTCATTATTCAAATTCATTTTGGGTTGTAACATTGGTTGCTAAATGTAGGATACATGTTAGAAAGTTTAATTTTGTTACATGTTTGGATTCCTGAAAACCTCACTAATATCAGCCATGCAGAGACATGTAACTTAATACAGCCCTTGAAAGCATGTAGTGAAAAATGCACTTACGTGCATATAAGTCAGTGGGATTTACATGAGACACGCCCATATTTTGGTGCTTCTCCACTCAAGGTGCATAATCACCTGAGTGCACTTAAGTGCAGCTAGATGGGAGTATTTGATGAAGGTGGTCCAGTGGGTGGTACAGCAGCCTCACTCCTCTAGGGTTGTGGGTTTAAATCCTGCCTCTGGTTCTGTGTGCATGGAGATCACATGCTCTTACTATGTGATGTGGGTTTTCAATGAGTTCAAACTAAATATCACACGGGGTATTTGGTCTCTTCCTAAAGCACACTGACAGAAGAAAGTGGGACAGAAAGAAGGATTTTAGAAGTATGGAACAAAAGTTTATTGACTGTGCTAAGAGATTGTGAATCCTTTATTTTATTTTAAGAAGATATTGTTAACTGTATTTTGTTTACGTTTATAGATAGAGATGTTTTGTTGCATTTTTTTCACTGCAAGCATCCACTATTTAGCTTGAACGCTTTAAGGAATGGCGCAGACGGGATCTATCGCTATAACAATAACTGTTAATTATATAAACTTAGCTTTGGTTTTTGGCCCTGAAACCCTTAAAAACATATCTAGAGAGCTGAAGTTTTAATATGTTATAGCTTAGACAAAGTTTTTTCAAAAAGTATAGCATACCAAGACACAGCATGGCCACCACATGTTTCTTGCATTGATTCCACGTGTAAGAGACATGTAACGGTCTCCGTTATAAGCGAAATTTCATTATATGCGAGTCCACTATATCCGATGCCGACGGGACCAGAGGACCTCATCCGTTATAGACGATATTCCGTTAAAAGCGAGTCCACTATAACGGGATTTTACTGTAATCACCAAGTGCGTTGCCTTAACGCACCTTATGAGGTTATGGAAGTGTTTTCCAAAATAAAACAGCCTCTGTTATCCGTTTGCCGCGGCCCGGCACAAAATGCTCCACGGCCCGGTACCGGTCCACAGCCCTGTGGTTGGGGACCCCTGGTATAAGGTATTTTCATAAGCAATGTTTTTTTTTAATCCTGTTCTGGGATTTTAAAATCATGGTGATAAAATTCCCTGAGAGCTGGAGGTTTAGGTTTTGCTAGAACATTTTCAATCTGTTATTATAGCAATTTTAATGATCATTCCTTTTCAAGATTATCTAGTATATACTGTATTTAAAATTAAAGTTTACAGCCACTACCCGCTACTCCTTTCTGCTTTATAAGTTACAATATTTATCGCAATTGGAGCAGTGGGCAGAATATAGAGAATGCTGTAGGAGTATTACAAAATTAGCAACTTGCTGTGAAGGCAACATTTCATACCACAACCTCATACAAACAAGATAAGTCAGAAAGAAAGGTTCCAACCAAGATCATTTTCTGGTACTTCCCTCTGGTGGACAACTTTCAATCCTTCATAATGAGGTAAACTACACGTGCAAGTATGAGCAGCAACACGGATTACGCAGCAACAGCACGCATAACCATTTGTGTTGCAAGCATAGACAATAAACCAGCCCTTAGACAATCACGTTACCTGCAAAGTCAGGCTGGTTCCCATGTCTCCTGCTTCAGCTTGGCTTGTTATGTTGCCACGGAAGATTGAGTTGATGGAGTTGAAGAAGCTCGATTTACCAGCACCAACTAAACCAATTAGAAGAATCCGAGCTTGAGGCACTGAATCAACAGGGGGCTTGTAATCTTTCAGGAATTTCATGAGTTTGGTCTTTGTGCTAAAGGAACAGAAATTAGAAGTGGAAATGGGAATTAGTCAAAATTCCTATAAGATAGAAAAAAATCCCTTATCTGATAGTATATCTTCCTTTACATCTCATTGGCCACGTACTACTGAAATCATTTGATGATGTAGCTCACATTGGTCTCACAATGTGTTCATTTATTCTTTTTATATTTATAGTAGATGCTTTTATCCAAACAGCGCAGGAACATAATACTGGGTTTATTACTGCCAGGTTTGTGCCCATTTGTGCCGCAGAAATCACTGTTCTGTCTTTAGTTTTTGAGATATTAATGAATTTTTGTAAAGGTCACCAAAAAGTCACCCAACCCCACTTCAACAGCGCACGGATGTGAAACCTGGCTGGTTTGTTAGTACTGCATTTGTGCCCATTTGTGCAGCAAAAATTATGATTTGTGCTGCTTTCATATTCAAGATAATATAATTTATTATCCCAGACGATGACATTACCCAGCCCCCCTAAAAAGGCACACGGACATGAAACCGGGCTCTTTCGTTAATGCTTCTATATTTATGCTAAGTGTTGTAGCACTCAAGACCGATCTTGGTCTCAAGACCACTGTTTTGGCTCAATATTTATCTCAGCTTAATATTCATCTGTTTGTTCACTCTTAGAACCCGACAAATGCAAAATGTGTTGAACGTGAATGCACCCATCGTGTAATTGTCATGTAAATACATGTAAACTCAATGACGGGCTGCAGCGTTAGGTATTGTTTCAGGCTAAAACGTCAATTAAAAGATTCCACCTCAAATTTCACTTTACCAATCATAGCGTATATTGGCGGAAAAATTATAGTGATAAACATTTAGCGTTAGACTCTAAAACCGTCTTTTATGTAGGAACATAAGAATATACACATAAGAAATTTACAAATAAGAGGAAGTCATTTGGTCCATCAAGTTCATTTGGGGAGAATTCAGCTAATAGCTAAAAGTTTAAGTTCTAATCTAGCTCTGATTTAAAGGAACATAAGGTTTTAGCTAGCACTACACTAACAGGAAGACTATTCCATACTCCATGCTGTGTAAAGAAGTGCTTTCTCAAATCCAGTGTAAAATGTTCTCTCACTAATTTCCACCTATGGCTATGAGTTCTTCTATTTGAACTAATATTAAAGTAACTATTTGGTCAAGCAGCATCCAGACCTGTTAGGCACAAGTGTCAGGGTCAGCACCCATCTGTCCAAGCCTTTCGCGTCTTCCCCCCGTCTGGCCAGAAGGTGTCACTGGCCATCCTCTCCTCCCAGTTGTCCAAGTCCAAGTCCTTAGTCTTTCCCCACCTCCCCACACTGGGCTGAGCCTATGGGCTGAGCGTGTACCTGTGAACCCTTCTGTCATGTGTTCAAGTCCAGCCACCTCTGTTTTTGTATTTAGTAGATTTTCTTCCCTAGTGTTTCACTTGTATCAGTTTTTTTAGTTCTTGTGGTTTTATGGTTTGCATTCTGTTTTGGTTTTGTAATTTGTGCCCTTGGTTTTGATTTACCTGCCTTCATTATTTTACTAGTGTTAGATTCTGTTTCCTTTTTTCTCTGTAAGTATCTTAGTTCTGCAAGGCTGCAGGCCTTTCAGGCCTCGTCGGTCTGAGCCCTGACAAGCCTGCAATGTTCCACCCAGTGACCTAAGGCAAAGGTCCACCGGCTCCGACAAGGCTGGACCCAAATCACCCAATCATGACATCAAAAGGGACACCTCATCCCCACTGGGCTGCCAGAACCCTGCAGCCAAATTCCAGTGACAAGGCCTGGCTGGCTCAAGACACAGATCCATCCTACACTCACCAACTCACACTAACACAGGAGGTATTACCCCAGACTAGCATTAGGGACACATACACCCATGTTTGGTCTCATTTGAATGGTCACAGTACAACGGGCACAATACTCTCAACCTTAATGCAGTATGTTCTCACATAAGGGAAATATAGAAAATAAGGCTAAGCCCATGATGGTACCTTCTACCATTGCTTTATCCCACGGGCCGCCCAGCTGATGCGGCCGCTGTATGAGGCTCTCAAGGGTAGGATGGCCAAGCAGGTTCTTAAGTGGATAGCTGAGCAGGCCCAGGCTTTTGTAGCTACCAAGTCTGCTCTGGCGAACGTGACCATGCTAGCCCACCCATTGTCTGATGCTCCGGTCGCGCTCACCACTGACACTTCGGAGTACGCGGTAGGGGCTGCACACGAGCAGTTCATGGACGGTGCCTGGCAGCCGCTGGCCTTTTTCAGCCAACAGCTCAGGCCGCACTAGCGGAAGTACAGTACCTTTGACCGCGAACTTCTTGGCCTGTACTTGGCTGTGCGTCATTTCTGGTTCCTCATAGAGGGCTGCCCAATCACGGTTATCGTTGACCACAAGCCCCTGACATTTGCGATGGGTAAGACATCTGAGCATTGGTCTGCTCATCAGCAGCGTCAGCTCTCCTTTATATCGGAGTTCACGACTGACATCTGCCATGTGGCAGGGAAACATAACCAAGTGGCCGACTGTCTCTCCCGCTCGGTGGCAGGTGCTGTGCACTTGGGAGTGGATTATGCTCAATTAGCAGCAGATCAGCGGGTCGATCCGGAGGTGCAGGCTTATAGGACCACAGTCACCAGTCTGCAGCTGGCAGACGTTCCCTTCCTTGACGGCGGCACCACCCTCCTGTGTGATGTCTCAACCGGTCTAACTAGGCCTATCGTGCTGGCCGGTTGGTGTCGTCACATATTTGAGGTGGTGCATGGGCAGATGAGCTTCTCAGCGACTGATGGCCTTCAAGTTTGTCTGGCATGGGTTGCGGAAGGATGTCCATAGTTGGGCCACCTCCTGTGTTGCGTCAGCGTGCTAAGGTGCATCGACATACCAAGGCACCGCTGGCGCCTTTTGTGGTGCCTGAGCGCCGTTTTGACTTTAACTTGGTTGGGCCTCTTCCCCCTTCCTTGGGCTTTACTCATTTGCTAATGGTAGTAGACAGGTCTACTCGGTGGCCAGAGGCCATACCTTTGACATCCACCACCACAGCAGATGTGGTCAGGGCTTTCATCGGTGGTTGGGTGTCGCGCTTCGGGGTTCCGTCGGATGTGTCTTCGGACCGCGGAGGCCAGTTCACCTCTGAGCTCTGGGCGGCAGTGGCCCAGGTTTTCGGGGTTTCCCTCCATCGTACCACAGCCTACCATCCGCAGGCCAATGGGCTGTGTGAGCGTTTTCACCGCTCCCTGAAGGCCGCTCTTCGGGTCAGCCTCAGGGACGGCGGTTGGGTGGACAGGCTTCCCTGGGTTTTGTTGGGCCCCCGGACCGCTCTCAAGCCGGACCTGCAATCCTCGTCAGCCAAGTTGGTTTTCGGGCAGACTCTGCAGGTGCCTGTGGACTTCCTGCCCAACACCACAGCCCCTTGGTGCGCCGGACGCCAGCTCTCCACTCTGCAGGACTTGGCTGGGGCTTTCGTTCCAGTACCCACGACCCAATATGGGGTGCCCCAGACACATGTTCTGGGGGGTTTGGCCGGGGCTGCATATGTCTTTTTCTGTCATGATTCTCATCAGGGCCCTTTGCAGCTGTCTTACGATGGGCCATTCCGTGTGATACAATCCAGAGACAAGTTTTTCACACTGGATATTAGGGGTAAGCCGGACCAGGTTTCAGTGGACCATCTGAAGCAAGGGGAGACACTCTGTAATCAGAGCTCCCACATAGTGCTGTGTGAATCTACATCTGCAATCAGATATTGTCTGTGGTTGCTGTGTGTCCGCTCAGCTGAGGTATGGAATTGTTGTTGGATTGGATAGTATAGTTTATGAATTATGGCCACATGTTAGAATTACATTAATGTTATCCATCCTGGTATATTTGGTTAAACTGATGTGTTTTAAGTAATTGTAAATCAACTGTGTTCTGGTTACTTCTTGGCAGTCTGACTTTGCTACCCTCTGCATGATCCCCGTGGACAGGATCTATTTGCCTTTTATTTATATTTCTGAGTTTAGTCTACTCTTTTGCGGCCTCTGGCTCCGTTCCTCAGAGGCCTACTGCAACAGCTCAAGTTGAGTAGGGTGAATACCGGCCCAGCCTCTGAGGCGCATACGCTGGGTTACGGTAAAAGACTGGCTCCGTAGCTGCGGCACACACCAGCTTAACCTCTGTGACTCTCACTACAGTAGCTCATGGCAATGGTCTGCCGAGCCAGAACAGTCGTCCAAGCTGACGTCCTATTGTACTGTAGGGAGTTTCCACCTTCTAAACAGAGCCCTGCATAGCAGACCCGCGGCTTGCCCTCTCGGCCGAGGTGTATTCCGCCGCCCGGGGTAATGGGAGTTCAGCAATAGAAAGCACAGCCCAGGAGTAAACTGAATAACAGAAATGTCATGACTGAAACATAATAAAAGATCTTTAATTAAATTGGAGTCAGATATCATTCGATTTTACCTAAAAGGGTAAGTAACTTTACAGGAGGGCTCGGAAGGACCTACACGCATTCTAAGCCTTTGGCTGTCCAATTGGATTCCGCCACTGGGCCAGTGGACGGTTCCTACAGTTCTATGATTTTGTTAGTGAATTCCAACTGTGTCCTGTTTAAAGTGACTTTTCTGATTAGATTGTTTTGAGTATTCACTTCTGCCTTTTGTTAGCCCTCATTATCTGTGTATTTTAGTGCCTCCTTGTGTTCTGGTCCTTTTGTTGGTCATTGCATCAAAAGATTAGATGTTACTCTGTTATAGTATGAGTTTCTGCATTGTTCGCTGTCTGTTCTTGCTTCCTGTGTTACTTTGTTCCTGTACCTTGTTTCCTTGCCATTCCTAGCAGTTAATTGTTGTTTTCCCCATTTTGCTTTTTCACCCCTCATGGTCCTTTCCTTTGTAGTGTAACCAGTGTTTCAGTTTCTATAATAAACCCCTCTGTCTCAGAGCCACCGATGACAAAACGTGATTTCTGCGGCACAAACGAACACAAATGCTGCACTAACAAACCAACCCAGGTTGATGTCCATGTGCTGTTGTAGGGGGGCTGGGAGACCTTTGATGACCTTTAGAAAATCATTAATATCTCAAAAACTAAACGAAATGGAACGGCAATTTCTGCAGTTCAAATGGGCACAAACGCAGCACTAACAAACCAGCCCAGTATTATGACTGTGCACTGTTGTAAGGGGGCAGCATGATCCTTATGGGTGGCACACAGGTACAAAATGGGTGGCCCATATCTGCCCCACTTTAATGTGAATTCATTATTCATTATTACTCATTTGAACTCATTTGGGCATTCAGCTGCTGTGTTTTACTAACCCACCATAATAAGAAAGACCAACATAGCCTTTTCTCAGGCTAAAAAAGAAAAAAAAAAAACAATCAAGCTCACCCGAGAACTGTCTGTGGTATGAAAATCAGTAAAATGTATAACACCAAACACAGATTAAGAAGATAGACTGTGTAATGTAATTTTTTAGCAGGCCTAAGAAAACCTGAGAGCTATCATCATGGTTGAAGGAGTGCATTTCCCCTGAAGCAGATATAATGGGTCGTGGCCTTGTGGGTTTTAGACCACAACTTGGGTTAGACTAACAAATCAAATCACTTTGCTCATTTAATATCCAGATTTTCAAAAACCCACCACGATCAAGGATAGTATGGCACTGATATTAGTCTTGATCACAGTTTGGTATTGGTAATCTAAGTAATCTTAGTGGTGTATTTGCTTGTGTTTTAGATTCTCAGGCTTTGGGGAGGATGTAAACAAACGATTGAACTATATCTCCTTTACTCAAAAGCTCATATGCAAGACCCGTTTCTGTGTTTTTTGTTCTCTTGCCCTGTTTATCACAGTTGCAGTGGGTTGAAAAAAAATCTTAAAAATGGTACAGCATCATTGGTCTACAGGGGAGTGGGCGGTACCAGGCGCCGCAGAGAAAAGGGTGTCACCATTGTCCTAACACCTTTCCGCATATGTTAATCATCTATGGGCAGGACTGGCAATCAAACATACTGCCACAGCACTGCAATATATATCACACTGGAGACATGTTGTGCAATGTCTCCAGTGTGACTTAACACCAACTTACTACAAAACCACAGCTATCTATTTTTCAAGCTCAATCAGAACCAAACCAACAAAACTTCAACAGAGATTCAGAAAAAGCTGTAAGCTCCTTTTTGGTCAGAGTCTTTCTCATGATGGTGGGTAAATCTGGGGAGGCTCTTCTGATCCTCATGACTTCTTGTGCGCATATTAAAATGGGGCAGATATGTGGAGGTGGAGACTCATTGACTT
>JAODKC010000180.1:0-18016 GCA_026777985.1 Mormyrops attenuatus | reverse complement strand
TGGGAAACATGGCAAAACTGCATAATTCCTGAAACCAATGCAATAGTGAAGACAATTGGATGCTGGGATACGTTTATCAAGTAAAAACTAAGTATGTTCCCGAGAATGTTCACTGTTAGACATCACAGACCTATAGCAGCCAATAATGTAATAACTGCCAATATTGTAATTACTAATACCATAATAGTGTTTCTATTCTTGATATAATAAAGGTTAATAATGTTACAACTAGCCAATAATGTAATACGTTTTCTGAGATATATAATACAAGAACCATTTGCCAATATTGGCCAGTTATTACATTTTCGTCTTTTGTTAAGAACTGAGAAATTTATTGTTATTGGCATATTTTTACATTATTGGTAGTTATTGCTGAATATCATTTATTTTTTTTACTGTAGATGGAATATACCTATTCTCTGTCTACCGATAGCGCTTCACATGACCAATGATAAGATGTTTTATGAAGATGTTTATTTAACTAGCATCTCCATTGGATGTCAGAAGCATCAATCAAAACCAAGCATTTCCCGCCTCTTGTTTGGAGAAGCCAGAACTAATTTTTCCTCAGCTAATAACTCACTTGAAGTCAGAAGAAAGTGTTCTTCGCAGTTTGTTTGAGTCAGATGTAGCTGTCAAGGTAAAGGAACATTCTAAGCTTCTTGTTTCAAAACAGTATTTATGTTTGTACTAGTTAACATATGTATTTATCGTTGTTTGCATGGAATACTTTATATAGCTAATTTCAACAACAACATATATAGCTAAATAAAATAGTAAGATAAAGTCCAGGTCCAAATATTTATACTAGCTGTGGATAACCAAACCAAACTAACCGTACATCATTACAACGCATGATAAAGAATCCATGTACTGCATTTGCTGTGAATAATCACTGCATGTCCATTTAAAGCATTAAACTGTTCACTGATGGCTGTGTAAAAATCGATTTCTATTTTTTTCACACTGCTGAAGTAACGGATTGTGGAAATAAGTGTTCTGCTTCGGACAGTGACGGTATATAGGTTGTAGATTATAGGTGCACTAGGAAGTGCTTTTTAAGCACTATGTAAAAACACATGTATTCTACATCTGTGCAATACCACTTGCAAAAAATAGCGTTATGATGCTGTCATCGCAATAATTGAAACATGGTAAAAACACTGTAGTTCTTTTGTTTTTAACTGCACAATAAACACTCACACTATTGCTTTCCCTGTTGTTTTAGTTTCCCATGTTAGCAGAAATCCAGTCTACTATTACCCAGAACATGTTTTATGTCCTCTGCCTGCCCAGCATCCTACATTTACAGCTATTTAGTCATTTTTTTCTTATCCTTATTTGGCATTCAATGATTTTGGTGCATGCTTTTAAACGTTCTGTGTGTTATTAATATTTTAAATGGTGTTAATGTAACAGAATGGTAATGCTGTCACCGAGCAAATCCAAATTTATTATTCACCGATTACAATAGTGGCATTTTTTAATTCATAAATGTAAAGTCATTTTTCCATAGCACATTTTTAAACTTATCTATTTGGTAACTTACCAGACTAAATCTTATTTTGGCCCAGGGCACAAATCTACGAGAACAGGTGAACTTTGGTGCCAGATAAATGCAAAAACCTCATGGAAGAGGGAAATAGATGGTTGTGCCGGGTGGGGACAACCCGTCAAACTCCTACTGATTTCACCCCTCCCAGCAACTAGCATACTGTTACATACATTATCTTTGCTGCCATTCTAAGGCAGTCTCAAAATATCATCTCACAATCTGACCCAGTGGCTATTATGGAAAAGTATTTTTTTCAGCACATGGACAAAAAAAAACACAAAATAAAATGGACAACAGTGTCTGTTTTATTAGACTTGACTTCTATTTACAGTAGCCACAATGTTTTAGTGCAACTGCAAACACCTGTAAGCAAGAAAATATTACTATTAAACCATTTTCGTTTAAAAAGCCATATATTAAATACAGATTAGCACTATTTGTCCAGAAATCTCTACAAAATAAACATATACCTCATAATTCATTTTGCTAATATATGCTGGTATATGTTCCACAAACCTACTCAAATACTGCCATCTGCTGGATCACTTTGACCTAGACAAATGGGTGAGGAACCTGCCATGGAGAGACGCAATACCCTAATGAATTTCTCCCAAACTGAAAGCCAGGTTTGAACATTGTTCTCGAGATAAGGCGAGGGAATGCCACAAAGAAAGTAATCCAAATGACAGAAAGAGTTCTCCAGAGGTTGGAAAAGCAGAATCCTTGAGGCCACCCACAAAAGCGGGCCAAAAAACTCATTAGGATTGGTCCACAATGTCTTTCGTATTTTTATTGTACAGATACAGTAGGCTTTTGGTCTCACACAAAGACTGCAATATACAACCACCAGGGAGAGGAGTGAGCTTCGGTTCCACCTTGGGAGTCCTAACAATCAATGGCTGTTGACCAAGCTGTGCAGCTTGGGGTTGGTGTGGACACTGTGCTTCCGCCGCTCCCGGCAACTGTGAACCATGGCGGCCACGCCGAGCAGCAGGGAGCTGGAGATGAGAGCGAAGCCGCTGAGGAAGAAGGTGGCCGTGTAAGAGCCGGTTCGGTCGACGAGCCAACCTGACAGGAAAGGAGAAGCTATCAGCGCTGGGCACATGCAACAGGCCTGTCTTACAGAACACACATTCATGAGGATGGGAGACTTATACATAATAGAGCTGTACGATATCACATCGCAATTATATAACATTTGTCTGGGCGCCAGCTTTTCGGTACTATACAGAATTTTACTTATGCCCAGAATTTGGCAAGCATATTATTTGTGCGCCTAAAATATTAAAGAGAGGTGTATCATGATGCCCAAAAGTTAGTAGTCTGTATAAATTTGGTGTATCCTTATGTTTAATAAACGTGTTGGACTTTAAACTGCAATAAGTGCCCCCACGCCACAAACATCTTTTTACCTTGTTTACCCTTTTAAAAGATGCTGTGGCCGTTGATCTGTCCGTTTCTTCACTGTTTCTTCAGTACTTATTGCTTCCAATATTTACCAAAACTGTAGCATGTGGCGTGCTCTGCTAACCAAATTTAATAAACATAAAGATACCCTGAATTTATACAGATTACTAGCTTTTGGGTGTCACAATATGCATCTCATTAATATCTTAGGTGTTCGTTAATCTGCTTACCAAATTGCGGGTGTAAATAAACATCCATATAGTACTGAAAAGCCGGCATCCGGACAAATGTCACACCTGTTACTTGTAGCCCTGGTGATTTTGTGCATGTGCCATAGAATTGCAATTAAATTGAAATGTGAAATCGTGCAGCCCTAATGCACAGTAATGTGCAGAAATCTTTGGTAACCAAAGAAAAACGGTAAACATATGAACATTATGCATATTAACAGGGACACAATAAAAACTAAAATTTCATCTGTTCTCCAAAAAGTTACTAATATCCCAAACCTCTCCTCAGGGGCACCACAACCATTCCATATATTTGTTAAATTTCACTACCTAGCGCACTTAATTAATTAATAAAATTAGATGAATGACTTGAAGTATTGATTACCCAATCAAGGTGTGCTACTGGTCAAGTCAAAAAATACATAGGTGTACTGGACGGTTTCTGCAAACACTGGGATGACTTTAGGAGAGGTTTTGAAATGCCTAAGCTGACACACTTTGCCAGACATAATATCAATTTTGTACCTATATAAAGACCATTTAGACATAATTTTCTTTGACTTTTGCCCAGGATTGTATTTTTAGAACTTTTCCATGGCTAGTAGCTTTACGAAAGACACACTGCCACGCGTCTTCACTGGTGAGTGTGAAGGGCCGTTGGAACACACCTCCAATGGGCGGGCTGACCAGGTATGGTACGGCGTGGAGGAAGTACACGACTCCCAAGGCAGAGGAGAGGTGGGCCGTGCCCACGGCGTCCGACGTCACCACGGGAATGAGGGCCACGTAGGCCCCATCGAAGTAACCGTAGAGCACCGCAAATGGCACTAGCAGCTGGAAGCTCCGCAACAGCGGGGCAAAGAGGCAACATAAGCCCTCCAAGCCGACAGCTAGCATGTAGCACACACTGCGGTGCCTCCTCAGGCACCTGGGGGGGGGGGGCGGGGGGGGACACACGTTACCCAGTTAGCTAGCTGGATTTCATTATATATCACACTGTCAGAAAAAAGTTCCAATTCGTACCTTTGAGGGTACAATTACTTGCCACTGGGGCTGTACCCTCAAGGGTCTGCTAATTGTACTCTAGCTGTAGGTAAATGTACCTTTTAAGGTACAGAAATGGCCTCTGAGGAGCATTTTTGTATCATTGGGGAACAGTAATGTTGTTTGTACCTTGGGGAACAAAACTGTACTACAGCTGTAACTTTTTTGTGACAGTGCATGAGCAAGTAATTACAACCTTTGTAAGGTACTAAGCCTGCTGAGCTGTTGACTAGGTGAACTTTAACTTCTACTGGTTTTTGAGCTCTTTCTGAGCAAATATACACTTAATTCCAATTTTCTATGATTTTCTTTGATTGTACAGTCCTGCATGAATCCCCCACAAATGGTTCCAGAATTACACAAGGTTACACCAGCTGTGCCCCAGTACCTTCTGTCAGTAAGCCAGCCGAAGGTGACATTGCCCATAATGTCGATGACCCCCAGGATAGACATCAGGAGGGCAGCCTGCTGGTGGCCGACACCTACGTCGAGGGCATAAGGCACCAGATAGACGAAGGGCAGGCTACAGCCACTGGCAAGGAGGAGGAAAGACATGGCCAGCACCACAAAAGTGGGCATGAGCAGGAATCGGTATTCCTGCATGGGCCGGAAGCAGCAACGATGGTGGTCTTGGTCATCGCAGCATCTCGCAGTCACCGCCCTGTCCCTTGCCTCGGACTCCGCCACCACGGACCCACTCTCGTCCCGCCCCACGGAGGTGAGAGGTCTCAGCAAGGCCCCACAGACGCACAGGTTGGCGACAAACCCCCCAGCGATCAGGAGCGCCCCACGCCAAGAGAAGTGCTCTATCAGGAGCTGCGCTGCTGGGGCTAGGATGAAGGTCCCGATCCCACTGCCGGACATGGCAATCCCGTATGCCAACGCCTTCCTTTCGTGGAAATAGATGCCAACCATAGCGATGGCCGGTGTGTAACAAAGGGCAAACCCAACACCTGCAGATAGAAACCTTTGCATGTTAACGGCAACCTCAAGTGGTCAAATCGGGAAACTCGAAGACAGCAGGGGTGGTGTGTACTACCTGTCAGGATGCCAAGGGAGAGGTAAAGGTACTCCAGGCTGGTGGCAAAGGAGCTCATGACCAGCCCAGTGGAAGCCAAGAAGCCTCCCAGGATCACCGTGATGCGGAAGGACAGCCGGTTCCCAATGAAGCTGCCAAGCGGAGCTGCCAGGACAGTAAATCACAAGCACTGGAGATGGACATACAATGTATCTGTCACACGGACCATACAAGGTGAGCTGAGGTTTAGACACTGTCGGAACTATGACCATATAAGCAAGGTTTACATGTAATTTTACCGTTATATTGAAGACACAGCTATGCCATTAAAGTATGTCATATTAAATATTCACGATAAATTGTAAGAGAATTTTATTTAAAATTTTACTGAAACCCATAGTATAGTATAGGTAGTAAAAAATATGCATTCAGCATCTTGTAAAATGCAAAACAGTACTTTTAACGCACTTATAATAACGTTTAAACTAATGGCTAACAACATATATAACATACATAACAAAGTAATAATACGAGATGTAATAGAAATGTTGAAACTAATTATCTATCCCCACTCTTATGAAAGTTATAGATCGGCATTCTATCCAGAGTGTCGTCTGTCCATGTCCCCTGGGATAGACTGCGAGCTAAGATCTTACGGAAGAATGATACAAAATGTAATAAGCTGTACTTTTTGGTGTCATGTATAATTAAATACCCATTAAATATTATTTAGACTTATTATTTCTTATATATCACATTACATCATTCAGCAAAATGTGGGGGCTCTTACGTAATTTGATATTGTAGTACATTGTTACATCTCTCCCCTGAAACCATTAACTGCTTTCTCTAGTCCAACATTTTTTGTGGCCTCAGCACTTGAGAGTTACATATTAAACAGTTTAAAGATCCACTCTCTTTACCTATGAGCTACAATTTAAACAGAACATATGGCATGTGTTGTGCAGTGAACATTATACTAATTTGCAGAAAGAATTCTGTCAATACAGGCAGATTAGAGGCATTTTTCCAAGCTGGTCTTTTGGACAGAGGTTAATGCATCATTCAGGATGCAAAATATCAATAGGATTCTGGGGGATGAAGTAAAGTCCACAACATTCTGCTCTATCTATGGTCCGTCCAAGCCCGAGGAGGCCGTCTTCTGACTTTCAGTTTCATGGACACCATGAAGGCTAGAGCTGTGTTCTTCAGGCTACATATATTCGTAAACCAACACCAAGTCTACAAATAGGACTCCTGAAAAATGCTACACAAACAGGGGTGTCACAGAGGCTGCTAATCAGCAACTTGGGGTCCGGAGAAGGAAATCTACAGCAAGCTGTACAAGATTCAGAACCTATGCAACATGTGCCCCATAGGGAATTACTGTCAAGGCAACACCTGCAAGGGGACACAATACATCATAAATTTAGGCAGAACAGGAAAGTTCCGGTTCAGACCAAGATTTTGTTTCAACCAACCAGTTGACCATAAAGAGTCACAGTCACAGAGTACTCAGCTGATTGGTTGAAACAAAACCTTGGTCTGGATTCGTACTTTCTGAACCTGAACTTTCCACTTATGAATTTAAATAATGATACAACTGATACTATTTATGTGTCGACAGTCCTTATATTGCAGACTCCAAGACTACATACAACTACATGGAGTGGAATACCTTCATGTTTTGATATCAGCCACAATTGATTATGAATTATTTCAAATTTGAGGATACTTTTTATCATCAAATTAAGGGGACGGCAATGGGCTCGCCATTTGCCCCTAACTATGCGAACCTCTTCATGGGTAAGTTTGAGGCTGACTTTGTCTATAGTAACAATGTTTTTCATCAATATTTAAAGTGTCGGTTCCGTTTTACTGATCATATTTTCTTCATATTTAGTGGAACAGTGGAAGAATTACATCAATTTCACCTCTTTTTTAACTCAAGGGTTGACTCTATTTCTTTCTCGCTGGTATATGACACTACTTCGATAGCCTTCCTTGACGTTTATGTATATCGGTCCACTGGTCCGTTGCTTCAAACGTCGGTATATCGTAAATCCACAGATAGAAATATTTTTTTACATTTTTATAGTTATCATCCCCCTTCTTTTGTGTGACATGGTGCAATAAACTTTTTTCTTTTTAGTATGAGAAGTATGTTGTGAGTGTGGTTCTTCTTTTTTTGTATTTTGATATCAGCCACAAAACCACTGGGATCCCAACTGGCTTCAGTCCCCTAAACTTACATTTCAGACTACATGGAGATCACAGTTAATTTATGTTGGGCTTATATGAGAGATACATGGAAAGGGTAATGAAATTGCAGATTTTATGAGGCAAGTCTAAGGAAGTCTTACCACAGAGCATAGTGGTGCAGTCCACCAGCGAATGAATCCATGCAGTGCCTGCATAGTCATGACCAAAGTGCATCTGAAACTCCACAAAAAAGATGGAGATACATCTAAAAAAACAGAAAAACACGAGTTTGTTGCGATTCATGAGTCATGCTCTTTTCGGCTCGGAGCATGATTCAACCCAAATGATAAAGAAAACAAATGAATGCAATTCAGCAGAACCCTGCAGTGATATGCAGGAAACAGTACAGCCATGGTGCCCATTCCTGCACTGCATTACTGCATCTGACGTGATTCCATACTACATGATGATATCACAGGCTTGGGATCAGCGAGGTATTACACCAATCCGACCAGAACATCATCATTCAAGAGCAATACAGTAGGGAGGCCCATGTATTGTATTACCAGGGGCCAGTGTGTGTGGGGGGCTTGAACCTTGAAAAGAATGGACCAGCATCTGTACAAACACACAGCGAGCTCCATGAGGGGCGACCGAGGTCAGGCCGTCCAGTTCGCAAGTCAAACCCTTGAATCTCCGGGGTTGCAAATCCCGACCAGAAAGCAAAGAGCGGGGATGAGTGTGGGCCGCTGGAGAAGTTATGTGTGAACCTCCCATCAAGCGCACGCAACCGGCATTCTCCGGGCCAGGGCCTCTGGAACGTAATCGTCCAAGGTCTCGTGCTCAAGAAGAGAGGATGTGCTTCAGTGCTTCACCAGGATAATGGGGACTTTAGGAACCAATTTTTTCAGTGTATCAGCCAGATGATCGAGGAATGCAACCAAAGCCCGAGGGCTTCGGTTAGGGCTTGTGGTTCAATATGGAGGATAACTTTTACAAATCTAATACAGATATAATGACATCTAAAGCAAACATACATTGGCAAGTGTGCATAATGTGTAAATCACAAAACAGCCAAATCTACTTGCATTATCAGGTAAGTAATTTAAATATGGAGAAAACACAAGACACAAATTTACACATACCTCCACAACAGTGTGAAACATAAGGTAGTAACTACACTATATGAATCATTACTTATTACTAATGATGGATTATTATATTATTAGTAGTTTTACAACTAATAATTACAGTAAATTGTATAATAAATACAAATATAAAAATAAATGATTCTGTAAATATTTTAAAGATTAAATTAAATTTTTGCCTACCCCATCTTGCTCTCCATGATACACAGACACATACAGGTGAGAATTGGCTTGGCAGTGAGGAGCAGCCGCCTGCAGTGGTGCCTATGGAGCTGGGGGTTAAGGGCCTCACTCAAGGGCCCACAGACATGACTACTCTGCTGAGGGTATGGTCGAACCAGCAACCTTCCAATCACAGGCAGAGAGCCTTAGCCCACTGAGCCACATGCCCGCCCTCCCCAATAAGAGAGTTATTAAAATAAAATATTACATATGTTAATATATATAATTATATAACTAAATGATAATAATTTATAATGTAAATAATTTATAATAATCAATAATAAGTAAATGATGAGCTCGCAGATAAGGAAATGCCGATCGAGCCAGTTCAGCAGGGAAATTACAGGGAGGAATGTAAAATCAGTCTGAAAGGGACAACAGCGTAGTCAGCGAACACTTCCCCTTCACCCCACTCCCTAAGACCACACACAGTACTCAGGAAGTTACTCACAACAGTAATCGATTAAAGAAAGTCGTGGAAAGTTCAGGTCCAGAAAGTACAAATCCCCACCAAGTTTTTGTTTCAACCAACCAGTTGAGTATAAAGAGTCACAGTCACAGAGACGCAACTGGTTGGTTGAAACAAAATCTTGGTCTGGATTTCTACTTTCTGGACCTGAACTTTCCACCTCTCAGTGTAATGGAATACTTTCGTGAGTAACTTCCCCAATACTGACCACACGTATCTTAGCCTGGCAAAGATCAACGATTCCAAGACTCGTCTGGATTTTTCACATCATGTTTTGATGAATATTGCAGTTTACCCAAAGGAAAGAGAGAAAGGTGGTGTTACTGGTATTCAAGAGGAACACCCAGTGAGGTTTAACTCTTTACCAGTTTAACCTGAACCGCAAGGTGATCAGGCCGATGCAAACTTGGCGATCCTGACGCTTTTGTTACTTGGAGTCTCACTTCCACTACATACTACAAAAATTCTTAAAGAAGATTATGAGCAAGACATTATAAAAATACAGGACATATAACGAATAAATGTGTTACAGCAGATTTTCAAAAAATCTTTTTTTTTTAAATCCAGTTTCATCGAGGTGTATTAGCTTTTTCCTAAAAATAAGGTAAAATAAGCTACATATTGCTAAACGGGGTGTTGAGCCAGCTAAACAGGACCAAAGAGCGGCCCTCCTCCCTTTGCTGTTCCCCAAACTTTCCAGAAAGCCATATGCAATGCCAACCATCAGTCTAGCACTGGCTGCCATTGCGACGCGTCCGGTTTACCTAGTGACGGCCCGGGTGCAGACGGTGACGACGAAACAGCCAGCCACGATCATCCAGCCCCAACCTCCGTCGGGGGGGGCGGCTCCGGCCCCCCTTCCCCCCTGAGCCATGGGTGCCTGCTTACACGCCTCTGTAATCTCTCCCCAGCCTTGCGTTTCAATTTCACTCTGTCAGGAGCCCCTCACTGCAGACAGCCAGACATGGAAACACCTGCGTCAGGGCAAGAGCGTCAGTGTTCACTTAAGATTAAGATCAAGATTAAGGTAAATTTTATTAATCCTCAGGGGAAATTCATGTGCATACACTATATGGATAAAAGTATTGAGACACCAGGCCATTTCACACACAGAGACTTTTATGACATTCCGTTCTAAATCCAAAGGCGTCAAGCTATAATAGTTGCCACTCTTCTGGGAAGGCTTTCCACAAGATTTTGGAGTGTCTGTGGAAATTTTTGCCCACTCATCCAGAAGAGCATTTGTGAGGTTAGGCACTGATGTTGGATGTGAAGGCCTGGCTTGCAATCTCCATTCTAGTTCATCCCAAAGGTGTTTTATGGTGGTTGAGGTCAGGGTTCTGTGTGGGCCAGTCAAGTTCTTTCACACCAAACTCATCCAACCATGTCTTTATGGACCTTGCTTTGTGCACTGGGGCACAGTCATGTTGGAACAGAAAAAGGACTTGCCCAAACTGGTCCCACAAAGCTGGAAACATAGACTTGTCCAAAATGTCTTGGTATACTGAAGCATTAAGAGTTCCCTTCACTGGAACTAAGGGGCCCAGCCCAACCCTTGAAAAACAACCCCATACCATTATCCCCCTTCCACCAAACTTTACACTTGGCACAATCCAGTCAGGCAGGTAACGTTCTCCTGGCAACTGCCAAACCCAGACTCATCCAACAGACTTCCAGACAGTGAAGTGTGTTTCGTCACCTCACAGAACGCGTTTCCACTGCTCCAGAGTCCAGTGGTGGTGTGCTTTACACCACTCCACCTGACGCTTGGCATTGGGCTTGGTGATGTGAGGCTTGCATGGAGCTGCACAGCCATGGAAGCCAATTCCATGAAGCTTCTGGTACACATTTTTCTGCTGGGGTTAATGCCAGAGGAAGTTTGGAACTCTGCAGTTATTGAGTCAACAGAGCGCTGGCGACTTTCACGCACTATGCGTGCCAAGACTCAGTGTCCCTGCTCTGTTACTCTACATGGTCTGTCACTTCATGACTGAGTTTCTGTTGTTCCTAAACGCTTCCACTTTGCAAAAATACCACTTACACTTGACCATGGAATATCTAGCACAGAAGGAATTTAACCAGCTGACTTCTTGAATAGGTGGCATCCTATGACAGTACCATGCTTGAATTCACTGAGCTCTTCAGAATGACCTGTTCTTTCACAAATATTTGTGAACCTGACTGCACGGCTTGGTGCTTGATTTTATATATCTGTGGCAATGGGTCTGAATGAAACACCTGAATTCAGTGATTAAGAGGCATGTCCCAATACTTTTGTCCATATAGTGTAGATCATTGATGAACATATTGTGCAAAACAGAGAGTGCAAACAGGTAAACTTGGCACAAGCAAATGAAGAAGTACACAGTACACAAACAGAACATCCTGAAAAACAGAATATTGAAATATTAAGGAAATAAATATTTGAAGATAAGAATAATAATAGATCAGAAAGTCCAATTAATTCCAATTATGTTCAATTAATCATTATACGGCACCTTTCTCAACACAATCATAGAACGCTTAAAGCGCTTACACACATACAAATATGCAAACATACATACACACACAAACACGATAAATTATGTCTAAAATGAGAAATTGTTCAGCAGATTTACTATTCAAATAAAATATTTTCTCATCATCATAAACGGAGCTGTTACAATGGAAGACTTACCTGAAATAGGTTATTAGGGGATGAAATGTAATGTTAGAGGTTTGGGGTGGAGATTGTTTCTAAGAGGAGTCTCCCGGGACCTCAGGTGTTACACTTTAGCTCCTTTGCTTGACCTCTGCGACCCCATCGAAAAACATTGCGTGTGTGTCTCTCCATTCAAGCCTTATTTTGGAAAAGTGTCTCAAAAATCCAGCGGGTCCCAATCACATGCAAACGCTCTGTCATCATAATAAAATAACAAAGAAAAAATAGAAATATAGATATTTTACTTGCATTAAAATAATTATTACTATCGAATAGTCAACTGCCTACTACTGACATCAATTTTCTTTTACTTCAAAGGCATAAAACATAATTTAGAAAAGGTCAGAGGACGTCTTTGTTGGTGTTCAATTTAGTCTGCTGTTGACTCCACCTTTCCTCTCCTCTACCTGAAATGACGAAACAGGACCAGCTGCTCCCCTCTTGGTGTCACAACGCAAAGGAAGCGGAAGGACCCGTTCGACCACTAGGGATTTTTTTTCTCCTTTTTTCCCCAGTGCCCTGTTTCCCACAATGCCCTTCCCCCACCTTTCTCCCGGCCCGGCCTTTGACTGGAAATGAACCCCTATCGCATGTGTGTTTTTTCTTTTCTGTCGAACCACTTGTCTTGCGCTGACCGGTCAAATACGGTAAAGGTTTCCGCGACCCATGCATGCTTACGGCGCGCCCAAGGAAGCTATTTTGTTTAAGTTTCGACGATTAGCGCCATCTTTCACTTCAATGCAATATTTACACTTTTACAAAAGTACCACCACATTGCATGTACATTGCTTAACTTTCAGAGACCTCCCCTATATAGGAAAAGGGAGAGTTTTGTGTGCAGTTCAAATGCATTCGGTTTCCTAACACTACTGCTGTCCATCCGGTTGGGAAATGCAACACGACGCGGCAATTCCTCAGATCCAGCTGCTGCACCGTCGGCCACCACATGCCTGGAGCAGTAAGGCCACTTCTACATTGTTTCACGGCAGGAAAGCCGAGCCGGGAATCGCCGGAGTCCGTCTTTGATGCGTCTTCGGTAAACACAGCGTTACGTAATCCGGCCGTATGATAAACACTAGGAGTCCAACAAAAACATCATCGGCTACGAATGACCGTTTTCCAGCTATTCATAATTTGTAAAAATGTAATTTAAAAAATACACATATATTTCATTTATAAATTGAGTTCGGTTTTTATCCACGGAAGCATCAAAGATACTACACTAATCGTTAAAACCTTTACAGAATCAGGTTCACATTTAGTTTAGGAACTTTTTTGCTGAAATAAGTAATAGTATGATAATAATGCATGGAAAATATATGGCGACCACGAAATTATTAGAGTGTTTAAAAAATAACACTTGCAAAACTTGTAATGCACTTAAATGCACTTATTTCATTCGGAACTGATGATTACCTGAAAAGAAGAAAACTTGGATTGATGTTATATCAGTTAAACACCACCTATTTATTCCAGAGGCTATATATTGCGAAAGTATGCTCTATACTGAAGACACGCAAATTAACCTTTATTTAAACAGTGTCATTTATTTCCGGACTAAATGAGATAGTTAACAGTACTTCGAGTTCGCTAAACTGTAATAATCTTTCTCCCATGTGGCGTGTTATATTCTCTGCTTATACACGAAAATTAAACTCAGTCTTTACACTACGCAGCTAGTTTGCATTGCAAGCGTTTTGAAATGACGAATGAATTAAAGAGTTAAATGTGCCTGCTGATCGTTCACGTTAGACCCTGTTAGTTCTAGAAAATTCATTAAGTACTAGTTATTATAAAAGCTGCCTTAAGAAGGCCAGACACACCAAACGCACACGTGTACGTGGATTTCTGATGTGGGTTTTCCTCCTCTTATGCTACATGTATTACCAACATGCTCACATGGACACAAAGCTCGACCTATAAAAAAAAACGCTGAGTCAAAGCGTTTTAAATGTGCATGTTTCAATTTTACACGAGTTTCGTCACCGTCATCGTTCTTTGCACCCCTTACCAAAACCAACTGCGGTCAACAAGTCACACAAAAGCGCAAAATGAATATTTACATTTCATCAATGGAAATATTTAGTGAAAATAATGGTAGAAATGTATGTTATAATGTTATAGTACATTTTGGATTGTTATTCGACGTGCAGTTTTGTTCTGAAAGTTAAAAAAAACATCTGTTAAGAATTATTTGTCTTTTTGTTTTTTTTTTTCTGTTTTCTAACCAAACGCTAAGTACAGGTTGGTCTACCTAATAAACATTAAGATATATAAGCTAAACTACAAGTGGTAAATATTACTAAGCGCCGTTTTGCATTATTTAATGATCTTAAAAGGGAAAGTATTAAATGATTTGAATGGTGATTGTACTATTTTCTTGCAAATCAGAGTCATTATTTTAAAGCTAAAGAAAGTACCTTAGGAAATGCAAATTAAAATTTAATTCACTACACAATTAGTGATAAGAAAAAAAGACCTGAATACAACCAATCAAGACATTAAAAAAAAAAAAACGGCAAAACTTACTTTTAGCAGAGTAGCAGGCTTTTGCCTCCCTTCGATCGACATTTCAATTCCGTATTCTTATATTAGGATCATACATACAAAAAAATAATTTTATCTGTCTCTGCAGAAGTCCATTATCTTCAGCCCAACATGTAAAACAAAGTACAGAGGTCCCGGGGAGAGCCTCATGCACGGTTGTATATCACCCCTCCCAATTTTAAGACGTCGAAACGACGAGGAAGCTGGTTCTGTGGTTTAACAAAAGTTTCCTCCAATGCCGACTACGTTAGTTTTCGAGTCTACTAACAGCGACTTTTCAGTACAGTTTATACCTATTTGTGTGTGTATATGTGTCAATCGCATAAGCCTATTTAGATCTGTGATCAGTACTTTTAGGGGACTACTAGTAGATTGCTGCAGTGGGCTGGGTTTTATATCACTAATTGTTCCGTATTTACATCTATGACAGGATTATTCACGTATCTTATTATTAAGGCCGCGTTTTTAAAGAGACCCTTTATGTTTTGCTGCTAATTCATCAACTTCCCCGACGTATTCGTTTGGATTTCACTGCCCTGTCTGAGAAGCTCGCAGATCCGGTTTGAATGAAAACAAAGTTGGAAGCCCTGGCTACTCAATTTAACCACCTCAGACCATTAAGCAAGACAGAGAGTTTAGAAATCCGGCCAGACAGCAGGAGCCTGGGGGCAAAAATGGACACTGCCGACACGCTGGTGTCAAACAACCTGAAAGAAATGTCACTTGGGGTGAACCCCTTCTAGATGAGTGGCTATAATAATAAAACAAACCCCGCGAAGGATGTGGGGCTTTATTTTTGGACAACATTAACCCTATTGCTAATACATTGTTGTAGAAGAGTAAAATTGCATATTAAGTAATTAAAGTACACGGACATTAGAGGTATTGCCAAAGGGATCCCTAAATACTTCACACATATTTTTTTTAAATTAAGCGCGAAGAACAAGATATGCTTATGTGCCATTTAACATGGGCTATTTGACACGGAGCTTTTAGATCGTGTATTAGAGAGAATGGGGACAGAATCCAGACCCTGAGCTTCTGGAGTCCAGCTCCATTCCTGTAGATTCGGGAAACAGTTCATCTTCAATCTCTTCATCGTCTGCTCCTAAGGGACATTTCTATGTGATCATACACGTACGTTCACATTTATGTATAACAATTCAAACTACGAAATGTTACCTGCAGAGACTGATAATGGTACTGCGGTAAATCTAGCAGCTTGCATCATTCGGTTAATCTGTTACTATTGCCGTGCGGCTGCTTTGGTAATCTTTTCCAGAATATATAGGGAGACGTAATTTACTGGCACAGTGCAGGTGCAAAGATGGGGGTCTTCTGGGGACATGGCAGGGGGGAGGGGGGGGTCAAGCTGCAAGCTCACATCCTTATATCACCCCATTCTGCTAGCACGTGACACGAAGTGTGGAAGAGTTTTCGGATCTCCTGTATTAGTAGGTCACCATTGCAAAGCCTGTTCTTGGTACAGTGTCACAGTGTTTATATATTTAGTGCACAGGGAAAAAAAAAACACACATTTTTGCATAAATTCACATTTAATATTTACAAATTCCAACTAATACAGAAAGAAATCAAATCTCCAGCACAGGAAAACATGGACAATCTATTATTAAAAAGTTAACTGCATAGCAAGAATAGCTAAACTTGTGGTGTTAGATTGCATTCTGGATGCTGCGGAGCTCCTGCCAACCGACACAGGACTGAGCCAAAGTGTCTTGATATGAACAGAGACTGGTTTAAGCTTTAAACTGTTAAGTAACTCTGCCCCGAGCAATCGGGAATGAAAACTGCAAAAGCAAAATTTCAAAAGCACGCCAAAATCATTTTAAGCTCGTCCGCCAGCCAATTCCCCCATAAAAGTACAATTATATTAACTTTATAAACATAGAATATTCCATTGTTAAAATTAACACACCCTGTTACTCCAATGCTATAAAGATAGAAAGCGTCACCAGTGTATTTAGGTACCCGAATTAACATTAACCAGTAAGCCATTGCATAAAATACAGGAATGAAACACTGTTAGTAGATTTCAGCTATACGCCCTGACGTACTGGTTAGCTCTTCCATCAGACAAGAGTCATGTGCACAAATGAAAAAAAAATTAAGAAACAAGACAACCCTGAAAAATCAAAAAAAAAAACATGCAAAATGGTTAAATTGTCAAAGGTCCCCCAAATACAAAGGCCAATAATATTCACATCCTCTCCAGTTTTACAGGAAATTAACTACCATGTACAAATGTCACAGACAAGCATATCAGTGGCTCCGTTTGCAAAAAGATTTCAAAGACAATTTTGAAACGTCTGTCATTATATCAGCATAAACTGTTCACTTCATCTCTCCATCTTTACTTTTCGTTGTTTTGGTGGCATCTTGATGTTAACTTGAAAAATGCAAAAGGGCGAGGCCTGAAAACACCACCACAACACCCCCCCCCCCCGCTCCCCTAAAAATAGAAAAAGAATCAAAAGGTCCCCCCACCAAAAAATAAAGACGTGGATTATTTTTTTTTTAAAAAAACAAACAAAACAGGTCACACAGAAACAAAAGTGAGAGTCATTCAGTTCACACCCAAAACACGTCATAAGGTTTAGTGGGGAAATAATGTTTAAGGTCTTTGTTAATCTGGTCCTCTGACCATTGTGTGCCATTTTGCTTCGTATTCCATGTTCTTTTCTACGCGTCTTGAAATAGGTGACACAGGAACATTAGCAATTATGTTGTGAAGTACAACAACACGATTAAAGAACTTAATAGCTTAGGTAACCTAGGCAAGATTACTGCTTGAGGACAGGGATGCAGATGATGCCAGTCGCATCTGCTCACAGTGACATCGTCACTAAGTGCAGCGATTCAAACAATAAGGACAAAGACAACTGCATAAAATGGAAAAGCAGCTTAACCCACTTCGGAATGGCAGTTTTCAATTTCTCTGTACTGGCACTCGGCATACAGGCAAGGCTGTCAGCCTTTACAAAATAAAAAAGTTCACGTTGTGTTTTAACCTCTGACGATTAAACAAACCCAAGTTTGCTTTATTGATAAGTCATGCACTTGCAGTTTAGATGTCTCTTCCATGAGCCACCTCAGGACAGGCCCCCAAAATCATGGCGGGGGTTCAAACGCAATGCAAAATGTATAGAATGCATTAGCCCCAGAGCTGTGTGAACACGGGAGTTAGCGGTCTATGCCACTCTGACAGTAACATGTAAAGTCTTCAAGGTATCTGGCTGAGTAGCTGCTTGTTGGTTTAAAAACTCAGAGAATGCTGGGCTGTTTGTAAAATAAAAATAAATAAGCATTCTGCAGTTAGCTCTGCTTATTACTGCTCTTTGAACTTTCCAGAGGTGTTTTCTTCACCTAAAAGCAAGGCCACACACACACACACACACACACACACACACACACACACACACACACACACACACACACACACACACACACACACC
>JAODKC010000179.1:298-18019 GCA_026777985.1 Mormyrops attenuatus | reverse complement strand
CCCCACTTTGTGCCCTATTACCCCCCCCCCCCCCTCCGTGACCCCTCCCAGGAGCCCCAACAGAAGGACCCTATCCACCCTCTGTATGGTTCTGTTTTATAAGCTGATTACCCAAGAGACAAGAAGGATTTACTTCTGGGACAGGTCACTGCCTTTCTACCGCCCTAAGCGTTTCAATAATGTGTTTGCAACACACGCTTCCATAAGAAAATTCTAATGCTATTCCTGCCTCAATTCACATTCCCAACGAGCTAAACGTTTGTCTGTCCTTATCCCAGCTTCCCTGATTGATGTCGGTCGGCTGTTGGCTTCCTTGCTCTAAGTCTGGAGTTTAGTTCTCAAAATCATAAAGCTGTCCAGCTTCATTGAAAACAGCAGGGTTGCAGCTGAAAACACAGACAGGGTCACCCAGATGACGGATACCTTCCGCAGAGATGTGTGGTTCAGTGGGTTAGGTGGCTGTACCTGTGACGGGAAGGCTATCAGTTCGGATCCTGGGGTCGGCAGAGTGATGTCACCGTTGGGTCCCTGAGCAAGACCGACCCTTAACCCCCAATTGCTCCAGGGACTGTCTGATCCTCCTTTCTGAAAAATGTATACTACTTTGGATAAAAGTTTCAGCTAAAAAAAACAAAATGTAAAACTGACTAAGATGGCAGCTAACGCAGTGACCTCGGTGAATCCGGGGCGTTATTTATAACCCCTTAAATAAAGCGTCCGATCCCATCCGAGCACTGACGAGGCTCCTTGCCTCAATGCAGGCGGGGATGCTGAGGCTCATGGGAGCAGAAAAACAGGCGGAGAAATGGCCAATCGCTCATTCCGGCAATAACAAGGGTGCTTCTGGTTGGCCGCGAGGCTTGATGGCAGTCATGTGGAATCCCATTAAGAAGCACGCGGACAGGAAACGGGAATGTCACTGCCGGCGGGACGTGGCTGCCTCCACGTGCCTCATTCCTGAGTATGAACCCTAATTTCTGGACTAATTCAGAGACGTTACTCGTCCCGCAAGTATGCAGAGTATTTAACAATACCTCGCTCTGAGCCCCGACGGGCTGTAAACTCGGCCCTTGGCAGCCTCCCTCGGGCCTCTATCCTCTGTGTCGTTATCCCACCACATCGGCTCCTTCTTAGCTGCACGGTTTGATACAGAAAATTCTGGAAGACGGGACAGGAGCCCTATTTGGTGGCCCACCGACCATAGTTTTCAGGCCCAGGACAAAATTATTTCAGTCGGACCCCCATAATGCACAATCACGCCCACCTGGGTTCCCTCCTGGGCCCAGACCCGGAGAGAAATTTCCCAGTTGCCCCCCTAAGACAGCGGGCCCGTCCACCTGACCTGATCCTGCACCCTCAGGCCGATCGTCGCTGAGGCTTCTGTACCTAGTCAAGCAAAACCCTGGCATAACATACTCAGTGCTGCTTCAGCAGGGCCATGGAAAGTCCCCATTGCTCAGATTGTCCATGTGAGACAGTTCCAGGACTTTCTATCCCTCCTTTTTCATGATCTGATGGATGGTAGAGGAACATGCCGGTGTCACAGTGGGACGGACTGGTGCCTGCGCAGCTCTACGGCCATCGAGAGCTGACACAGTGACCCCTGGCTGCCGCTGCGTTCAGGCAGAGCTGCCGTCCAGCCCCGGGCTCCCGCTGGTCCCCCCCCACCCCCGCCTGTCTGTCACAGAGCCAGAGCAGCTGGGAGTCCATCGGGCCGAGAACAATGCGCCGGACTGACTCTCTGCTGGGGGAGGAGTTGGCGACCCCTGTAGTCGGGCCTGACTCGTGTCAACTGACCTGGGGGGGTGTCGCTGGCTGGGCCGGGCCGGCCGCTTGACTCCATCCGGGGGTTTGGGGGGCGGGTGCGGGGGTGGGGGGGGTGGGGGTGGCAGTATTCAGGGACTGTGGTTCCTGTTTGTTTGCCTGGAATCTAGCAGCCCTGCCAGTTAGTTTTAATTACTGTCCTGCTGGGAAGCCAGTCGGCATCCTGCGTGTGGGAGACGCCCCCTGCCGTGGCAGACGCACTCACGCCTGCGCATGTGTGTGTGCATGTATGTGTGTGCGCGGTGCAGCTAGGGAGTGTGCTACAGGTAGACTGGCACTGCCAGGTTGCCGCAGTCCAGTCCCGTCTCGGAGATGAGGGCAGCTGTTGTTTAATAATGCAGCAGACGCAGCAGATGCAGCAGATGCAGCAGATGCATATGCAGAACCAGGGCAGATGAGATACCGTAACCAGGTGCAGTGGCCAGGTGCAGCCCTGTGATGCAGGGAATGCGCCATTTGCTGCATCATTCCTGTGTGCCGAGTCCTGGTGGGCCTTAGCTACTAGAAAGCGGGAAGAAAAATGGGGGGGGGGACTTCCTGGTTCTAAGCAAAGGTAACCATTACAGTGGTATTAATGCCTGCAGATCGCACGCTCGTTTCTGCCCCCGCATCCGCCCCCAGCCCTCCCTCCCCAGCCATGAAATTGGGACCATGTGTCCGGGCTGTGCACAACCCCCCCCCCCAAAACACCCCCCTGTCTCCAGCGTGAGGGCTGTTTTCCTTTCATTCCGGCAAGAAATCCAGGCCGGAGGGGAAAAGTCTATCTCCTTCGGGGTCCATTCCATGACTTCCGTCCGCGTGGCGAGCCGTCGCACGTGCATGGTGGGCCTCGGGGCTACCCCCCCTACCCCCCAGCCCCCCCACACTGCTCCCTGGGGGCCTGAGACCCTCCAAAATACCCAAGATCTGCAAAAAACAAGCACTGGGATTTTTCACGTCAGGTCTTTATATATCGACCCAGAATATGACCACACACCACACATAAGACGACAATCGACGTGACCGCCTTCCTAACACAAACGGAACCAGACGCTCACAGCAAAACGTGTCCTGAATGGTCAATTGTACGAAACAGCTTGATTGGGCAAAGTGACGTGCGCTGGAGTCGATGCAGAGGGTGGAGATTCTTGGTGACAGTAGGGGGCGAGCTGATTAGGGGGAACTCCAGTTAACTGTGGGAAGAGACCCCCCCGTCACGTGGCTGTTAGACGCACACATGGGCTCTCCGACACCCCCAACCTCTGACTCCCCCTCACAAGTTCAGCTATTCAGATCCTCACTCGCTCTAACACCTCCCCACAAAAAAATAACCCCACTAAAGCCACACCAGGAACCCTACCCCCGAGTTCCTCCATGAACTTCACTCCTTTCTGCTAACCTTCTCCAGCAGAGGAACACTACCTTCATCCTGCAAGGCCTTTCCAAGCTTAAACGTCTGGGTCCAGCATGCGGTTCCGTTTCAGAGTAAAGCTGAGATTGAGAGGAAGTTATTAAAATGTTTGTGCAGAGCCCAAACTCACGATAGCTACTGTTATTAAGTATATTATTATTCAAAGGAAACCCCCCTGAAAATGACCCCGCGTGTGAAAACGGCAGATTAAACCCTCCAAAGACCTGCTTTGACCTTCTGGCACCTACAAACGGATGCAGACATCCGACAGCGGACGAGGTTTCATTTTCCCAGAATTCCCTTGAAACTCACGATAAAAGCCTTCTTTGCCATTGACATGAAAACAAACAAACGTTTAAGGCCAATTTGCCGCTAAGTGCCATCCTGGCGTGCTCGCCGGCGGACCGCATGAAGCGTGTCAGAAGTCAGGAGTCTCATGGAGGATACTGACCCCCCCCCAACCCCAAGTGGTGTCATCTGGACAAACAGGGCATATGTGGCAGGAATGGGGGGGACCTGGTGCGATTATGGGGTCAAGTTTATTTTTCTGGGTTGGAGGTTAAGAGAGGAGGAATCCAAGTTAGGTCTAGAGCCAAGACAAGTACCCTGTAAGGGGGCTATCTGACAGAAATGCACCGTGATTTCATAAATCACAACCCACCATCAAACAAAGGTCACCTCCAAGAAGGACGTACGTTACACCTCGGCCTGTCATATTTAGGGCCATCAAGGACCTTATCTGACACTTATCAGCAATAATACAGGACCAATCAGAAGTTTTTGCACACAGAGATTTTCTACATTTGCGTGTTGCCGAATTAACACATACTAAAAATATACTCAATATTATTGAGTAACAAATAAATTTAAAGTGTGTTCACCATTTGAGTACCTTTAGTAGCAAGAAAATGTCTTATTTTAGATTAATCAATGTAACCTCCTCTAGCAGGTATAACAGCAGAGAAAATTTGAGCCATTCTTTCTATAAGGGACATTGAATACTGCTCTGTTTCATGGGATGAAACCATTAAGTGCATTTAAAGTTAAAGGACGGCCTAGAATGTGACTCTGCCTTCACCACACAACCAGTTAATAGGATGTCAGACATGCTCTAATACATACTCTTTCCATGTTATAAAGGAAACTGGTTTTATTTTCATTTACAGTCGTTCACTCAACTTTCCAATCCAGTAACAAGAATAAAAAAATCAAAGTTTATGAAATAAATGGAAAAGTGGCAAAAAACTTTGGACTGGTTTGTAAAGTGTTCCGCACTTCTGCTGGACACATATAACTGCGGGGTCTGTCAATTGTATCCATTTGCCTAAGGAAACGCACACAGCCTCTGGGAACGCAGGTGTCCGGAGATCTGCAATCGCTCCTTCACCAGAGGATGGTCAAGACCGATCTTATCGGCTTTTAGGAACTGATTATATTGAAGTTACGTGGAAGTGTTTTTCTGAAGCTGGATATCTACCACACATCATATACATAGCAAATTCCTTTTCATATAATTTCCATTCCGTTTCTGTAGCCATTTATCTTGGTCTCTCCTGGAAGGATAGGAAGCGGGAGGCAGTGAAAACATTATCTCAGTGTTCACGTTTGAGTGGGTAATGTACTGAGCAGACACTCTGAGCTGGAATCCTCCGGAAGAGTGTATATATACCCCCTAACCTGGTGCCCATCATCATCATCATCTTCATAGGGGCATTAACGGGTATTATAGTGCTGTAGTTATTTACCAAAGAATACCCTTCAGATACACACACATACAAGGGCTTGTACAGGGAAAACTGTTGCTCCAGAGAAGCTTTGCATTATGGGATTGTGGTCAAATAAGCAGCATTTTCAGTGAGGCCAAACAAGCCGTGATTTGCTTTAAGCAGCAAACTCGAATATAAAATCTACACATTTGGCTTCAAGCGCACAGTCAGACCGGTGGTGTGATTGCTGAGAATGAAACAAAATGAAAATTCTTCCAAAAATTAAACATATGCGAAAACAACAAAATGAACCTGGAACAAATTTGTGACGGCGGTTTCCTGTGCCTCTTATCTGACCTGACATATCTTTAATCAAAACGAATTTGCCCCGGCGTCTGTGCAGCTGCTGATCTCTCGTTTTATCATCCGAGGTCTCCGAGGCCTTGGTGCCGTGGAAACGGCATTGGCAGATAAAGTCGCAGGGTCGTCAAGCCCCCCGGGCACCCCCACCCCCCCAAGGCTGCCCCCGCTCATCGGCCGGCTATGGTGGGGGGGGAGGTAGTGGCATTAGGGTGTGATTTACATCCCCGCTGCGGCTGAGAGCTCGCCCCAGCTGGGCCCTTATCCGCCGGCCATGTTTTCAATTAAGGGAGCGAGACGGAGACAGACAGGCTGCCTGTCTTTCCACTGGGGTTACTGGAACGTTCTGGAACGGCAGCATATTAAAAAAAATAATAATAATCATGGTGCTTTGCAACACCCCCCCCCCCAGACCGACGCCACCACACAGACCAGGCATTCATCCCTCGTGTGGGATCTTAGTCTGGGAGAGACTATGAAGGGGGGGCAGGAGGGGCCGCAGAGCACCCCCATTGGACTAGGTCGCTTATCAAAAACCAAGGGCCCTTATCGAAAGACAAGGGTCCTTATCAAAAACGTCAGGTCCTTATCGGAAATGAGGGGCCCATATCGGAAACAAGGGGCCCTTATCATCCGCCAGCAGTGTGTTAAAATGCATCCAGGACGCTGCGACGTCCCCCCCTTCCTGCTGTAACTCGCCCCCCCACTCCACACGTACATACACACCCAAACCCCCGGCCATATTTTGCACCCCTTTGCCCATACTACATCAAAGCCCCTCTTATCTGCGCCCTGGGGTCTCTCCCAGGCCTCGGTGGATTGCCCCGGGGTCGATCATGTCCTGATTCTGCTGGGATATTAACTTGCAGCCTGACTTCCAGCCAAACTTATCAGCTGTTACGGTGGACAGCGAGCCACCGCTCTCAGCTTCCTGGGCCTCAGTGAACCATGTGGCGTCCTGTAAGCGGAGACTAATAGCTTAAGTAAGGCTAATCCCTCCCTGCCCCCCCCACCATTGCTACTTCCTGCAGCACTCCCGACCTCTCCCCTTGGAAGTGTTTGCCGGCAGACGCAGGCCCCGTGCTGTGATACTCCCTGCCCTTGTCCCCCCCCCAGCCCTGAAGACCCGATAAGCATCCTTTACAGAAGGACATGGAGGAGGAGGAGTCCCCATGGCAACAGCTGGGGGGAGGAGCATCAGAGCAAACAGTAACCCCTTTGATGAAAAATATTTATTTACATTTTATATGTGCTTTTATCCGAAACACCATACATTTTTGAGAAAGCAGGGTCAGACCCGGGGGCCACTGGGGGTTAAGGGCCTCAATGCTGAAATCACTCCACCAACCCCGGGATTTGAACTGGTGCCTTTACCAACTTCTAGCATAGCATCCTCACCTGCTGAGCTGCATACCACCCTCTTAGTGGAATATCCAGCTTAGACTAGCCCTCTAACTTGCAATGCCTCTGAGACTGAACACGGTTCTGCTTTTTAAAATGGCCTCCAACGATGAGCCAGGATCATAATATATAGATGCTCCATTTACCGGGTTACGATGGTCCGTGTTATGATATTTCAACTTTACAATGGGTATGATTATTCAATAAATTAAATGAGGTATGCAACACTTTATTATAAAATTGGCTTTGTGATAATGATTTTGCTCAACTGTAGGCTAATGTAAGTGTTCTAAGCATGTTTAAGATAGGCTAGGCTAGGCTATGATGTTCGTTAGGTTAGGTGTACTGTATTAAAATGCATTTTCGCCTTACGATATTTTCGTCTTACGATAGGTTTGTCAGAACGTAACCCGGGTAAGCGTCTGTATTCTGATGTTTATTCTCCACATTTAAGGCAACGAAACTCCAATGACCGATGAAGCTTCTGAGCTACAAGCCTCTGTGATGCTCACTTGGCCTGTCAGACGAAACCTTCATGCCTCGGCAGCACCGTCACCCCCGGATCTCCGGCACGGCACCGTGGGAAACGCGACCTGTTCCGAGCCACGAAAGGGCACAGATGCATCAGAAACAAAGGACATAACGAGACGTGGAAAAACAAGCAAAAAGCAATGGTAAATGAGGTGTGATATCATGATCGTTTATATATACAGTGCCGACGTCTTCTGGTGCCGCTTCACTGTTGTTTTTTTTATCAACATCAGGGATCTAGCAGCAATTTCATGCACATTTAAGGGAGGAAACTGGGAATGGAAGGTTACGAAGGATTATGGGTAAAAGTGTTAAGCATCAATGGCGTACTATGAGACGGGGACAGTTCTCTTTAAAGGGACCCTTGTGGAGCATGTTTGGGGTACGGGGTCAGGCTATTTACAGGTTTTTGGCCTGGGATTGAACCACACACCCTTATCTCTGCGTGACAGCCAGTCACATTCCTCCTTAACCGGAGAGCAGTCCATAAACAGACTGTCTTCGACGTCACGCCCCTTTAATTAGCAGAATGTCGTACCACCACAGAAATCTGCCCTGTTTTTAATAACGTAAATAAAAAGCCAGACGGGGAAGTTTGCACGCTTTTAAACCACTGGCCCCCAGCTGAGTAAATTTCACAGCATAACTCCATAAACGCTCCGTAAACTACCGGTTACCAAATACTGTGAGTTATTTAGGGCAATGGTGAGCGGGGTGGCATTGCATGGCGTGAAAATCGGACCCGCTGACATTTGGCGCGGTGACGGTTTTAAGGGATTGGGTCTTGCTTTTCGTGGACATCTACCCGGATATGGCGACGGAGGTGTTCGTTCATAAATCAAGTGAGCGCAGGGGGAAGAATGCGGATCATCCCGGGGCCGCATCATGCCTCTCAGATCTGCTGAGCGTGGGGGTCACTGTAAACACTCATCCGGAGCAGCCGATACTTGCCGATCCGCTTTCCTGCTCGCTCAGGGAGTGCCCTGGATATGTGAAGCCTTGTTTGGCACGGGGGTGGGGTGGGGATTGTGAAGATAGCTCCGAGACTGGTAGTAGCCCCCCTACATGTGGAAGGAGTGAGGGTGTCAGGGGGGAGTGAGACGTCTGTCCCTAATTTATAGCCCTAATAAATCCTCCCTCTTTAGCCCCCAACCCCGGTATCTGAATTGCGGGTTCCCTAAAACCTTAATCACTCCCTAGCAGTCCTCATCACCACTGTCTCCAGCCCCCGCCTCTGTGAAATCCAGCTTCCTTGTTATCACTTGTCTGCGGAGCCTGTGGGTCCTAGGAGCGGTGGCGCCGCCCCCTCCCATACCCGGTGGGGGTTTAGAGAGGAGCGGGGGTATATTGCTTTAATTAGCAGCCGGTTTATCTAAGCATCCCACGCGTAGACCATCCCTGGGAATCCTTGTCAGGGAGACCATGTTGAGCAAGTTCCAGAATCCTTGGCGATGCGGGATGAAGTAAACACTGGATGGTTCTTCTGTTGCCAGCGAAGGACTGAGACACCAAGTGGTCATGCAGACGAAACAGAAATGCAGACTACCCAATCACAAACTGCCCAATCACAAACTGCCCCTCCCTTCATGACAACATAATACAACATTTCCTATGATCATTTTGTGTTCAATCATTAAAATGACCTCCCCAATAAGCTGCCCACCCCCACCACATCCTCATCTCCTGCCAGACAGAGACCCCCCCCCAGTCTCCTTCGTTTACACAGAGGCAGTAAGGAAATAAAGTGTTTTTGTGTGTCTCCTAAACTCTAATAGGGACTACCCATGACCACAGTCATGTCCCCCCAGCCGAGGGGGGGGCTGGCCAGCCTCCGCTTCCTGCGGACGCCGGGAAAAGGCTCCAGTAAAATCCGGCTTCTCGTAAAGCTCTGCGGAGGTTTTTAAAAGCAAGCCTTTGGCCTCTGTTTGTGAAAACGGACGCCATCGGTCCAAACAATGTGCATTGCACATTTTACGTGCCCCCCCGGCCACAGCCCAACCGGCCTTTCAGCTTTGCTGAAGGTCCATGGGGGCCCTTTTAACGGAATGTCTCACCTCGTCTTGCCGTGGCGCTTGGTCGCGAGTGCGCCTGGAGGTTGGCCTAACTATGGCGGCCGCTCGCCTGAGAAGCCCGTCTGCCACGATGCATTCTGCGGGCTAAAACCGACGTGTCATCTCCAGTTCACGGAAAAACAAGAAACGTGTAAATCACAGGAGACACGCAAGCGGGGCTGAATGAGCTGTGGCAGGGCTGGGACGCCGACTTCTCTTTCAAAATTACACTGGAATGCCCGTTTGTCTGAAAGCTGTCCGGAATGCCTTCGTGGCGTTCCCTACATTTCCTAAACGCACTGTTTGTTTTCTATATGATTAGGCGTTTTGGGTTAGCTTCTCCACACCTAGACAAGTAGGACTGGCTGATGCCCTATATGAGTTGGAATGACTACGCATGACCTACGTAGGGGTAGCTAATGTGACTTAAAGCTAACTAGCATGACATAAGTAGGACTAGATGATAAGACTTAAGTTAGCCTAGCCGATATGTTGTCAGTAGCATTAGCTACTATGATGTCATTTGGGCTATCTATTACAGTGTAACGCTAGCCAATATGCTAGCCAATATGGGCTAGCATACATGATGTAAGCGGTACTAGCTATTATGATACAATTAGGCCTATATAACATGCTGTAGGGCTAACATTAAATAGGTGATATAAGTGATGATAACTAATGTGACATAATTAGTGCTAGGTCATATGCTATATGCAAACAGCTGATTAGAGATAACTGGTATAGCTCTAGCATATGTGACTTTCGGCTGGCTGCCACAAGGGTATACTACAGGGTATACTACAGGGTATACTACAGGGTATCCCTTTAATTACCGTAATACCATTATAAGCACAGCCTGAGAAGCTTGATAGAGCAGTTTGGCAAAAAGATACACACTATATAGGCAAAAGTATTGGCACGCACCTCTTAATCATTGAATTCAGTTTCATTCACACACATTGCCACAGGTGTATAAAAAACACCTATCCATGCAGTCTTGTTTACAAACATTTGTGAAAGAATGGGTCGTTCTGAAGAGCTCAGTGAATTCAAGCATGATACTGTCATAGGATGCTATCTTTGCAATAAGTCAGTCTGTGAAATTTATTTCCTGCTGGATATTATACGGTCAACTGTGAGTGTTATTATTGCAAAAAGTGAGAGACCAGAGTTCCAAACTTCCTCTGGCATTAACTCTAGCATGAAAACTGTGCACTGGGAGCTTCATGGAATGGGCTTCCATGTCCGAGCAGCTGCCTGCAGGCCTCACATCACCAAACGCAATGCCAAGCGTCAGATGGAGTGGCATAAAGCACGCCGCCACTGGACTCTGGGGCAATGGAAATGTTCTGTGGAGTGACGAATCACACTTCTCTGTCTGATAGTCTGATGGATGAGTCTGGGTTTGGCAGATGCCAGAGGAACACCACGGGGATGATGTGGCGCAGGAGGTAGCGTGTCCGTTCAGTAGGTTCGAGCTCCTCCTGACCCCATCGAAGTGTCCTTGAGCAAGACACTGAACCCCAAATTGCTCCTGGTGAGCAGGTTGGTGCCTTGCATGGCAGCCTTCACCACCGGTGTATGAATGGGTGAATGTGAGGCAATTTGGGAAAAAAGCACTCTATAAATGCCACCCATTTACCTCCCTGACTACATTGTGCTGACTGTAAAGTTTGGCAGGGATAATGGTGTGGGGGTTTTTTTCAGTGGCTGGGCTGGGCCCCTTAGTTCCAGTGAAGGGAACTCTTAATGCTTCAGCATACCATGACATTTTGCACAATTCTATGCTTCCAACTTAGTGGGAACAGTTCAGAGAAGGCCCTTTTCTGTTATGGCATGACTGTGCCCCAGTGCACAAAGCAAGGTCCATAAAGACATGGTTGGGTGAGTTTGGTGTGGAAGAACTTGACTGGCCCTCAGATGCACTAGAGTGGCGATTGCAAGCCAGATCTTTACCTCCTGCACCAGTGCCTGCCCTCACAAATGCTCCTCTAGATGATTCCCACAGACAGACTCCAAAATCTTGTGGAAAGCCTCCTCAGAAGAGTGGCAGCTGTTATAGCTGCAAAGGGGACTAACTACACATTGATGCCTATGGATTTAGAACTTGATGTCATAAAAGTTCCTGTAGGTGTAAAGGCCAGGTGTCCCAATACTTTTATCCATATAGTGTATGTGTAATAAGTCTGACTAAAATGTCAATAAGGTTCATTTACTGGGACATACCACTCACCCCCACACCCGAATTCTTATGGGGGTCCCATGAGCCAGTCAGGGGTCATCAAAGAGACAACCTATCTCAGGCCTATCTGGACATCCCGCCTGCCCAGTGCGCTCTCGCTCCCGGGGGGCTGCATCATGAGACCTCCACGAGGGAGACAGCCTGACTGCGACCCCATAACCATGTGGTGCTTGGTGAGGGATTCCAGATCACCGCACACTTATTAAACTGCACCCATTAAAACATTAAAAAACACATAAAAAATATCCTTCCCTTCCCATTCTTTTGGGGGGGGGGGTGATCTCTGGGCAGAAACCTCGTGGGGAGGGGTAGGGGAACACGGCACTCATCTTCAGTTTGCAGTTACAGTTATGCTACTGAGAAAACTGGAGTCACCCTGTGTTTACAGGGGCCAGAATAAGAGGCTGTATCCATTTCAGCTGCGGGCTGGCATGAGTCTTTGGTTTAAAAAGAAATTAAAAAGGAAATAAACCAGAACTGACTTCAGATACCATATTTGCTTTAGTTTAAGAACAAAAGATTTGTTGTTAAAGAATTAATGGCTTTGATGGAGACTAGTGGGAAAACCTTGTACAGGATAAGCACTTATGGATGGATGGATGGATGGATGGAGGGATGGATGGATGGATGAGTGAAAGGTCTCTTTCCAATGCAGCTTAGGAATGCACGCTCTGTGTCGTGGCTTGGAAAGATCCCTGTTTTCCGGGTCCTGACTCCTCCGGCCTGAACTGCTGTGACCCTACTTCCTATAACGAGGCCTTTGACCTCCCCCGGGATACACATTGGAAATGTTCCTTACACCTGGAATTTCCGAGGCCGCTTTCCGGGAAACTCCATGTTTCACCTCAGGGCACGACTCATATCACCCAGGTTATACAGCTTGCTTGCTGATCGTACACGACCGAGACGGACCTCAAATATTTTCCTGTTATGCTTTGCAATCACTTCTTCAGGCACCACATTCAAGGGTATCACGACATGCCGCCCTACTGAGACATGAAACGTCAACATTAAAACACCTTTAACTGTCATGCCCTCTGCTGGCTGACTCACTTGTTGCACTTTTAAGGGATGGGAGCAGTAGGGGTAGAGCAGTGTAGCTGGAAATAGAAACAGGCTTTGGGTTTTGAGTGCTGGTGGAGGCCACCTTACAGGCATGAATTGATTTAGCTGTACAAAAATACTTCTCACATTGTTATGGAACAAAGACGTAGTAACGTAGGAAAGATAGTAATAGATCAGACAGTATTACAGGGCTGGGATTTTTCCTCCTTAAAACTATTCCAGATTTTCTCACAGCATATTCTTTGGTTATAGCGCTAGAGCAGTCCATAAAACCGATGCTTGGTCTCATTAAATATAAATTAAATTGCAGATAAAGATGCTGCATGTCGGTAAATTTCCCCACGGAGGCTGCGTGGTGGTAGCTTCCTGGGGCGGTCATTAGAATCTTTGCGGCCCTGTTCCATAAATAGCATTTTACAAAGCTTTGTTGAAAGGTAGTCTTTGAGAGGCTTGATTACATTGTATGAGTAAATGGCAGGGGCTTTATTGTCACGCTTTACGAGGGTGGTACCAGCACGAGAGGCCTCTGGGCACTGCTTCGCCAACTGGGACACGGGGCCCGTGTCTTCACACGTGCTGTGCCGTCTCTGTGGTGATCAGTGTTCCTCACATCAGTTCAGTCTGACGAAGTGGCTCAGGTCGTTGAAAATGAGCAAGAACCCACATAGAGGGGTGTTGTGGAATATTACAAGTCAACACTGCACCGCATTTATGCTGATATACATCATATTCGTCAGGCTATGCCAGGGGTGGGCACACCGGCCCTTTGCGGATAAGATTGCCCACCCCTGGGCTATGCCCGCTAGCCATACTGGCAGGTTTGGCAACGTTGGTCAGTTGATTTTCATTTCAAGACAAGTCGGCAGAGATATTTACATGTATGTAACAGTTTTATTACCTTGTAAATAGTCTGTAGGGTTTGCAAACTACCCCAACGCTTTTCATGTAGCTAATTTTAGGTTTATAATGGAATAAAATAGATTTGCCTTTTGATTTTTTGTCTGTGCATGGGAGTATGAAAGCGTGAGTGTCACGCCAGACGCGTGAGAGCTGGTAGCCAAGTACTGGATCTGCTGTCTCCGGGTCCATCATGGCCCTAGGCCCCTCTTTTAGCCGTCTACTGCGTTTGCCCCTCTAAAAAGACTTTTCCCGCTCTTGCAGACTTGGGGTACCTTTGTGGAGCCTGGCTATTTTAGCACCAGTGGGCGCCTACTGGATGCCCCGCCCACACCCCCTCCGTCTCCCCACCTCCCATTCACCCGCAGCTCTGTGGGTTTATGGCTCTCAGGACGTTCCATTAATCTGGCAGCGCGCTGCGGTGCCTCTCAGTCTCCGCTATCAATTACGCAGCAATGGCGCCGCGTCAACACACTTTATTAGTCTGCTGCTTGCAACCGCTGAAGGAATCCGCTGGACGGATACGGAAAACAGCCCCGGAACAAGGCCTGCGTTCAGCCAGCTGGGGCCCAAAATAGAAACGGCGGACTGTGGTGGGGGGGAGCTGGTGCTGGAACCTGGCGACGGGACGGGCGCTTTTCGCCAAAGTGATAGCTTTGGCTTCCTTCACAGCTTTCTGTTTTTTATGAATGAATTCCATGAATTAATTTTATGAATGAACAAATGCAAGGAAGAAATAAACACCGCAGACCCTCACCGGCTTCTGAAAACTGGGACTGCGGCGGCACCTCCAGTGGGATGCGGCCCCAAAAGAGAGGCGGACAGACTGCACATTGAGGAGCCTGTCACTCACTGATTCAAACCATTTCATTGGCTAACGATAGATTCGGCCCCTCTATATGAATTACAACTCCTCTTATGTCGCCCACATTAAAAAACACTGTAATCACGCCTAGTGCCCTCCCCTGGCCCCTAGCTCACCCCCCGAGACTGTGATCCCATCTCCACAGCTGACTGCCACCGCGTCCGCCTTCTAATCGGGCCCGGCTGCTCGGCGCCTTTCCGAACAAGCCTGCGGAACCCCACGGAATCCCACCCCCCCCACTGCCGCCAGCCATCCGTGCCGCCCAAAATCTGAGCAAAACAAAACACCGTCGGCATGCCCCCCTCCGGATGTTGCCACTCTGCTTTATTTTACAGATGATTAATATACTTAACGATGTATAATTTAGGGGGGGGGGAGCTGGGGAGCTGAGCCCATGTTTCTATGGGGGGGACCTGGCGGGGCTGTCTACATGCGATACCCCCGATAAACCGAGCTCACGTCACCAAGGCCTCACTCTCGCCAGACGACCCGCTGCTCAAAAAATAAACCATGGTACATGGACGTCAACATTAATGGGACAGAACGATAGATCACAGGAGAAGGAGGCTGCATCTGGGGCTCAGCTCAAGGACCTGGCGGCAGCGCGAAAAACCAAGGCCTGACCATCGAGGCCGTCGTACAAACACACTGCCTTTCACTATATGGTACCTGTTACCTTTTTTCACTTTTGTCCAAAGTGACATACATTTGGGGGTTAAGCGCCTTGCTTAGGGGCTCAACGGTGAAATTATTCTCTCAATAAAATTGTAGGCATGAAATGATAAATATACAGACTTGTGTTTATACTGATGTTTGACAAACACCTTTTTTAAATTGCTAATTATATTCACAATACATATGACTTGCAATATGCAATATTACCTGTGTATTGTGTTTTAAAAATACACAGTTTTGCTCAGTTTTTGACACCTTTCCAACATTTTTGAATCACAGGCTTAAGTGCATAATTGGTTCCTGCATTTTTTTTTAACCAGAAGTTTCCGCCACGTACTATTGGTCGTTTCATTGGCTTCTATTCAGTCCCCTCTACGGCCCAGCTGGCCCTTATTAAAGGAGTTAAAGAAGCCCCCCCCCCAACCATTACTGGGGTCTCCTGAAAGGGCTCACCTTCCCCCTCCCCCGACCCCCCACACCATTACCTGCATTTCCTGTATACCAGTATACTCGAAAGATTCAGCCACGCACCTGCCGACGGCCTTGGCTCAGGCTGGGGGAAGCTTGTCACCCAGGGCCGGGAATGCCTCCCCCCCGTCTCAGCATTTCAGGGACCCGAAAGGCGCCCGGTCATACCCCAGTGACAGGTTACCTTCCGCTGCTCCCAGAACAGCGATACGTCCAATTAGATGGAATTACACTTCCTCTGAGGGGCAAAGTAGAGCCACACGTATACCTGGAATTCCTCAGCAGCTCCCGTGTCCTCAAAGGGCAGAAGGGGTCGGAACGGGGGGGCAGGGGGGGGTGAATGCCACATTGTTGTAGAGCGCCCGTGAGGCAAGGCGACATCATAAAACGCCAGCCTGACGGCAGCAGCCTAATTGCTCAGTTTAACGCCTGGCGATTACAGGGGCTCATAAAAGCAAGTGTTCCCCCTGGGGACCACACAGGAGGCATCGGCCAATCAACCGCTCCCCCTGAGGACCATATGGGAGGCATCCTCCAATCCAATGTGCCCCCTGAGGACCACATGAGAGGCATCGTCCAATCAAACGTTGCCCCCGAGGATCACACCGGAAGTGACCTCCAACCAAAACAGGGATCGTCAAGGACCCAGAGAGAGCTCCCTGAGCCCAGGACTTCAATACAAACATCTGGCTTCTGATCCGTTATTGGGTCGTTAATCGGTCAGTCCCAGACAACTCTGGGTTTACTGACGTTCATCCGATCCATGTGCTTTAAGGATGAAGCAGATCGTGAGAAGATTTTACATTATCTTGAAAGAAATTGACTTAGTCTTCCCCAAAAACGTATCTGCCTGCCTGAATATCTCACTTCAATCAGTGGTTAGTTTATGCAATCAATAGTTAATTAATGTTTGGCACATGACACAATGACAATATCATCCTTTTCATTTTCTTTCAAGTTGTCCCTCCACAATGTAATTAAGCGATGGCCCATCTGTAATCCTCGGAGGCACAAGACGGCCTCCCGACTTGTAGACATTGCTTCTATCCCCCATTGTTGCTCCTACCAGACAGTGTAAATGTCCTGCCTGTTTGCGCTGCCTCTGCCGGCTGAGTCCACATCGTCTCGGGCAGCCCTTCAACAGACTGTCTCCTGCATTTCTCCTGCATTTCCATTCCACATCCAGTTGGAGGGAAAGACCAGCAACCTGGATGTGACAATAAACTCAGCATACCCTAGAAGGTGTTTCATGGCTCAGTAGTTGCATGTAAGCTGTTGAATCTTCATAAAGGCCACATATGTAGTAACTCATCCTGGGTTCCTGTACCAGAAAGTTAATGGCTGCCAATGAACATACAACTCTGGAAAAAATCAAGAGATCACAGCACCGTGTTTTGTTTCACTCATTTCTTGCAAACTCCAACCTGGCTCTTCCCTGCTTCTCATTAATGAAGGGCTTCTTCCTTGCTTCATGGGCTTCTAGGACCCTGATACAAACTATCCTAGCAGTGCACTTCACTCCTGCACTTAATATTTCCAATTCCTTTTGAAGGTCACTCGATGTCATCCTCTGAATCACGAGAAGCTGTCGGGTAAGCTGACGATCATCTCTGCCATTAGAAAGTCGCTTTCGCCCTCTACCTGGCTGGTTTTTAGTCATTCCTAGTCTCTCCAGCTTCACCATATTCCTGTGGGCTGAATCTTTAGAAATTTTGAACCTGGAAGCTCAGTGAACCTGCTGCTCAGTGTAGCCTTCTGCCAGCAGGACCAGGATTAAGCCAGGGTGGAAAAATGCAGATTATTAAAAAATATGGTGTGGTCTCTTAGTTTTGTCCAGAGCTGTAGATGTCTATCTAACTTCAGATAGACTGCCATGATTTCTTTACTAGCAGAAGGCTTCAGATACACCAGCCATCCCAAACAGTGCCCAGGTGGTCCCTGGCCGACTTCCTGTAGGAAGCTCAAGTTCTTTTGTTTTTTACCCATGACTGAGAGCTGAAATCCAAACACCAGAAAGAAAACCGACCTTGTGTGTTATCGCCGTTTTTATGCATGTTTGTGTGTTTTCTCACACAGGTGGCTAGGGGTAGAGGAAGGTATCTGTCTTCTGGATGTGCCACACCCATCAGAGGGACAGTGGGCCCCCCCCCCCCCCCGCCCCCGCGGGGGGCACTGCGTTGACCAGTGTACTGCCATCAACCACTAGGGTGAATAAAACACCCTCATTTGAAGTTATTGCAAACCTA
>JAODKC010000178.1:0-18030 GCA_026777985.1 Mormyrops attenuatus | reverse complement strand
CAGGTGTGTTAAATGAGGGGAAACCCAAAAATGTGCAGGGCTCTGGCCCCCCAGGACTGGAGTCTGACACCTGTGCTATAGGTTGTTAAAAACTTGCAGAAGCAGAACTGGTCACTTTCACTGGGGCAAAAATGATAATAAAAAATTAATTTGTAAGCTTCTGTTTTGTATGACCAAATGCTGTCTTTTAATTTCCTGTAAGCAAACAGTTTTGTCTCTGAACAATGAAATCTAAAAGACTTTTTGGTTCAGTTGTTTTTACAGAGGGTTTGTGGTGCCTTTAAATGCACCGCCAAACTAGGTTTCATGTGTGAGAGGAGTCTTACAAAACACTAACGAAAATAAGAGGAATCGCCCACTATTTTTTACAATAGAGCTATATGAAAGCAAAATTGTTAGTTAAATTGGATGCTTTTTGTTGTTCTTTGTGTCAAATTAATGTATGGTCACCAGGTACTTAACTTAACAGAAAAAAAGACAGGAAATTTGTATATGCAAATGAGAAACATGTTGTTAGTTCATATGTATGATTCCCTTCCTAATAACTCCACTTTGTAGCACAATGTGAGGCATTTAGGATTAATTGCTTTGAGTGCTTATTTAGGAGAAGTCCCTAAGCTTGGCAATTTGCAGATTCCCTGTTCATGGTTTATGAAACCTACTCATTCTTCCCAAGTGTGCAACCATGGTTGTCTAATTACAAGAATTATTTTGAAAGCAAAGTTAATTATTTCCAGGCCACACATATTTTTCTTACATATTTCACCTCAGAGAAAATACAAAGTTGTTCAACAGAGAACATACTGGAAAAGTGGCCTCTCGTCAGAATTCAGTGCTCTAGAAGAAGACTAAAGCACCTGACAGTTTTGCATGTGTTTTGTCAGTTGACAGAATGAGAGCTCATTAAGAAGGCTCTCTGATAGAACCAAAATATCTTATTTACATGAGTCTGTAAGCTCTGAAGGGTCAGTGGTGATGAAAGCAAGCTCACAAAGCTTGGAGCTGGTGGAGATTGATTCTGCCCACTTCCCTCTTGAAGTCATTTGGTTTCTCCCTGGAATTCTCAATCAGTCTGAGGATAAGCTGATCTATAGGCATTCCATTAAGGTGATGCAGGTGGACACACTTTGAATTTTGCATTGCTTGCATTATATGCCTGGATAAGAATAAAAGGGTGTCAACTTTTTAAACAAAATATTATATGTATTTGCAGTAGCTACCCTTGACTGATGTTGCTATTAGTTACTAAGCTGAAAGTGCTTACTCAAATAATTACCTTCCACACAGTAGAATACTTGATATTTTTTACAGCGTTATACTAAATACCTTAATGGATTAAATCACAATGCAATTATAAAAGGCGGAAAAAGTGTAATTAGCATTTTTCAGAAGAATGGCTGTAAAAGCAAACATAAATTTACCACTGGTCGAAGTGCACAGACTAGGCACCATAAGTGATATATCCACATATTGTCATGAAGGTAAGAGGCCAGACTAAAAGCGATTCAAATAACCCTAATGAAATAGAGGTACCAGAAACCTCAGAGGAGCGATTGAAGCATGAGGGATCGGTCTCCTGTGGTCATAAGGGTCTGGTGCATTGTGGATCAGGCTGCAGTTGAAAGCAAAGGCCTTGATAGACCAAACGCCAGCTACCCAAACTAGCTTTAGGGAAATGGAATGTGATCTCTCTGGAGGGAAAGTAGCCTGAGCTAGTGCAGGAGGTAGATACCATCTAGATATAGTCGGCTCACCACAACACACAGCACAGGCTCAGAAGACCTTCCAAGCTTGGTTAGCTTGTGGGACTCCGGAAGCAAAAACTTGGATGTGGGAGGAGCTCAGTGAGGCAATGGAAAATGACTTTCAGTTAGCCTCAAAGAGATTCTGGCAAACTGTTAAGTGACTTCGGAGGGAAGCAGGAATTTGCCCATGCTATTCACAGCAGGGATGGAGTGCTGTTGACCTCAACTGGATATAGTGGATATAATTGGGCGGTGGTAGACCATTTTCAAGACCTCCTGAATCCCACTGACACTCCTTCCTTGGAGGAAGTACAGTTGGAGGTCTTGGAGGAGGACTTGCCCGTCACTAGGGCTGAGGTCATTAAGGTAGGCAAAAAACTCTTCAGTGGTAAAGCTCTGGGGCTGTAAGATATACACCCTGAGTTTCTGAAGGCTCTTAATGCTGTTAGGCTGTCTTGGCTGACATAACTCTTCAACATTGCTTGGAGGTTGGGGACAGTGTGATTGGCAGACTGGGGTGGTGTTTACAGTCTTTAAGATAGCGGACCAGAGGGCGTGTTCCCACATTAGGGGGACCACACTACTCAGCCTACCTGGGAAGGTCTATGGCTCAGCATGTTTTGGACTGTGGGGGGAAATCAGAGTACATAGTAAGAAAACATAATGTAAATTATCACAAATCAGAGCTTCCATTTCAAAAGAGCTGTTGTCTCCCTTTATTAAAATGACCCACACACCACACTACAACACACATACCACACCAGGGTCAGATGTGGGATATCAGGTCATCTACAAAATTAACAACCTGATCCAATGAGTTCAAAGGAGCAGCAGGACATGACAGTCCCACAATGAAGAAGCAGCAGCAGACCAGAGGGGAACCCTGGGAACAGAGCATTATGCTTTTAGTGGATTTAGTGTGCTGTGCTGCCAGTACTAAGAAATAGAGGGAGCCCTGGTCTTGCAGCAAGACGCCCCCGAACTTAGAAGCAGCAGGCACTAGAACAAAGACCACCTATGGCAGATCAGAACCCCTGGACTCCTACCTCATCCAGGTACACCTTGCAGCATGGCACATGTCCCATATTTTGGTACAGCCCCCAACCCTCCGCTATCCTGAATAGGACAAGCGATTATAGAAAATGGATGCATGGATATTTTTGTTAGCTATTGCCCAGCCACGCTATAAAGGAAGGCACTTCAGGTTCTCCTCAACCTGACCCTGGAGGGACTGGCTCTACATGCCTTTATCAAGGCACTGTCATCCAAGTTCCGCCATTAATTACTGCCACCAAGCTCCGTCACCATCTTCAACTGCCTCTGCAGTGTGCTAGCCATGGTCCCAGTGCTGGCGTACCCTGACTCAGCACTTTCTTTTATTGTGGATACAGGCACCAGCAACATGGCTCTGGCCACGATATTGTGCCTCAGGGTGAGAGGATGGTGGCCCAATTCAGCTGGACACTAAACTGCCCTGAACAGAGCTACCATGTGACCTGTCACGAGCACATCTATGTGATGTCACTTTCTCTGTGACTGCTTGTCAGTACCAGGTGATCTAACATTTCATCCTACTTAACGAAACGTCCTACCATTGGATTCTTTAGTCGAAATTTAGTCCCTTTTCTCGTGCTTGAAGAAAACGCCCATAAATCTATCCTCCCTTGCATTGGAGTCTTGCAAAAATGATCCAATTTGTGCGTTTTTTGACTTTCATACATATTTCATATCTAATTTTATAAATCTATCAGTGTACTATCAGTATCATACTGATTTATTATAGGTATTTTACATGTTGTAAATTGAATTTCCTGACATCAGTTCTGTATATAATGCATTAGTACAGTATTTCACAAATATTTAAGACAGAAGATCCTGATAAAGTATTTTAGTCTATCGCAAATAGCTATACATGTATTTCATAAAGGTTGGACAATCTGACAAAATATTTCCGTTTATCAAGATGTTTTCCCATGTATTGTATAAAAGTTGGATGTTTTGATAAAGTATTCCAATCTATCAAGATGTGCTAACTCTAGTTTTAACATTAGTAAATTACCTTTTTAGTTACTTATTTTTTTTAGAAAAGTCCTTTTAAAATAATGAACTGTCTCTCCCAAAGGGTCACAATTCAAATGTGAATATTTATTATTCTTTTATAAGGATGAAGATTCAGATATAGACGTAGCATGCAGTACTGCATCTTCAGTAAGAGGTCAGTGCCTGGGGAAAACTACAAACATTATTGATTGTAAATTTTTACATTAGCCAATGAGTAAATGTATATGTATAATCTGACTATTATTTTATTGACTATTAGTCTTTATCTGAGGTGATTTGGCACGTTGTCCACTGGTCATGTGATTTAGACGGCAGGTGCATCTCTGTACATTGTACATTTTTGATTTTGTAACCTTGCGTGTGACTGTTTTCATTAATGCAGCAAATATTTGGCTTTGGTCATGTTAGTCTCCATTGTCCCGCTGGAGCACCTGTACAATCACACTTGAGCTGAACAAAAAGTCTGAATGTCAACGAAGCAAGCATGTTTAATTCATAGAGCGGTTTACAGTGATTATCAGTGGTTTGATTAATTACTGGTTTGAGAGTATATAAAATTCAATTATAGATACATTTCATAAAATTTTATAGAAAGTAATGATTCACAGACCCCCTGGAGTTCCTGGGCAGACCGCCTGGGGGTCGTGAACCTCTTGTTGAAGACCTCTGTTATGAATAATAAGTATTGTTACCGTGTAATGTTACTACCGAATGGATGTGTTTTTGTTAGTGTTATGTAAATTGTTGACTTCCCTGCCTGTGCTGCTGTTAGTTACTGCTGGTAGTGGGCTGTCCATAAAGTCAGAGATTCCATTTTACAAGAGCTGTCATTTCCTTTTAAAATGACCCACACAAATGCCACAATATTGCCAAAAGTTTTGGGACACCTGCCTTTACACACACATGAACTTTAATGACATCCCATTCTAAATACATAGGCTTTAATATGGAGTTGGGCCACCCTTTACAGCCATAGCAGCTTCAAAGCTTCTGGGAAGGCTGTCCACAAGGTTTAGGAGTGTGTTTAAGGGAAATTATGACCATTCTTCCAAGAGAGCATTTGTGAGGTTAGGCACTGATGTTGGACGAGAAGGCCTGGCTCGCGGTCTCCACTCTAATTTATCCCAAAAGTATTCTATTGGGTTGCGGTCAAGGCTCTGTGCAGGCCCGTCAAGTTCCTCCACACCAGACTCATTCATCTATGTCTCTATGGACCTTGCTTTGTGCACTGGTGTGCAGTCATGTTGGAACAGGAAGGGGCCATCCCCAAACTGTTTCCACAAAGTTGGGAGCATGAAATTGTCCATAATGGCTTTGATTGCTGCAGCACTGAGAGTCCCTTTCACTGAAACTAAGGGGCCAAGCCAAATCCCTGAAAAACAACCCCACACCATAATCCCCCTCCACCAAATTTTACACTTGGCACAATGCAGTCTTGCAAGTACCGTTCTCCTGGCAACCGGCAAACCCAGACTCATCCATCGGATTGCTAGACAGAGAAGCATGATTCATCACTCCAGAGAACATGTCTCCACTGCTCTAGAGTACAGTGGCAGCATGCTTTACACCACTGCATCCGATGCTTTGCATTGTACTTGGTGACGTAAGGCTTGGATGCAGCTGCCTGGCAATGTAAACCCATTCCATGAAGTTCTCTACGCACTGTTCTTCAGCTGATCTGAAGGCCACACAAAATTTGGAGGTCTGTAGCTATTGACTCTGCAGACAGTTGGCGACTTCTGCACACTGTGCGCCTCAGCATGCGTTGTCCCCGCCCTGTGATTTTATGTGGCCTACCATTTCGTGGTTCAGTTGCTGTTGTTCCCAATTGCTTCCACTTTGTTATAATACCACTAAAAGTTGACCGTGGAATATTTAGTAGTGAGGAAATTTTACGAAAGGACTTATTGCACAGGTGGCATCCTATAACGGTACCATACTTAAATTCACTGAGCTCCTGAGAGCAACCCATTCCTTTGCAAATGTTTGCAGAAGCGGTCTGCATGCCTAGGTGCTTGATTTTATATATCTGTTGCTATGGAAGTGGTTGGAAAACCTGAATTCAATGATCTGGAGAGGTGTCCCAATACTTCTGGCAATATAGTATATATACAGTGCATTCAGAAAGTATTCAGACCCCTTTCAATTTTCAACCATTTGTCATGTCGTAGCCTCATGATAAAATTATGTAAATTCATTTTTGTTCCTCATGAATCTACACTCAGTACCCCATAATGACAGCACAAACACGGAATTATAGAATTTCTTGCAAATTTATTAAAAAAGAAAAACTGAAATATCAAATGGACATTCAGAACTTTGCTGTGACACTGACATATTTAACTCGGGTGCCATCCATTTCTCTTGATCATTTTTGAGATGGTTTTAGACCTTAATTGGAGTCCAGCTATGTTAAATGAAATTGATTGGACATGATATCGAAAGGTACACACCTATTTATAAAAGGCCTCACAGCTCAGAGTGCATATCAGCGCACAAACTATGAGGTTGAAGGAACTGCCCCAAGCGTTCAGAAAAAGGATTGTGGCAAGGCATAGATCTGGACAAGGCTACAAAAAGTTTCTGCTGCAGTTAATGTTCCCAAGAACACAGTGGGCTCCATAATCCTTAACTCGAAGAAGTTTGGAACAGCCAGGAATCTTCCTTGAGCTGGCCGCCCGGCCAAACTCAGCAATTGGGGGAGAAGAGCCTTGGTGAAAGAGGTAACCAAGAACCCAAAGATCATTCTGGCTGAGCTCCAGAGATCCTTGGTGGAAATGGGAGAAAGTTCCAGAAGGACAACCACAACTGCAACCCTTTACCAATCTGGGTTTTATGGCAGAGTGGCCTGACGGAAGCCTCACCTCAGTGCAAGACACATGAAAGCCTGCATAGAATTTGCAAAAAAACACCTAAAGGACTCCCAGACTGTGAGAAATAAGATTCTCTGGTCTGACGAAACCAAGATTGAACTCTTTGACCTTAATTCTAAGCGGTATGTTTGGAGGAAACCAGGCCCAGCTCTTCACCTGCCCAATACCATAAAGTAAAGCATGGAGGTGGCAGCATCGTGCTGTGGGGGTGTTTTTCAGCTGCAGGGACTGGGCGCTGGTCGTACTTGATGGAAAGATGAATGCGGCGAAGTACAGAGATATCCTAGATGAAAACCTAGTCCAGAGTGCTCAGGACCTCAGACTGGGCTGAAGGTTCACCTTCCAACACGACAATGACCCTAAGCACACAGCCAAAACAATACAGGAGTGGCTTAAGAACAACTCCATGAATGTCCTTCAAGGGCCCAGCCAGAGCCCTGACTTAAACCCAATTGAACATCTCTGGAGATACCTGAAAATGGCCCCATCAAACCTGACAGAGCTGCGGAGGATTTGCACAGAAGAGTGGCAGAAAATCCTCAAATCCAGGTGTGAAAAACTTGTTGCATCATTCCAAAGAAGACTCATGGTTATATTAGCTCAAAAAGGTGCTTCTACTAAGTACTGAGCAAAGGGTCTGAATACTTCTCCATTTCATATTTCAGTTTTTCTTTTTTAATAAATTTGCAAGAAATTCTATAATTCCGTGTTTGTGCTGTCATTATGGGGTACTGAGTGTAGATTCATGAGGATCAAAAATGAATTTACATAATTTTAGCATGAAGCTACAACATGACAAATGATTGAAAATTGAAAGGGGTCTGAATACTTTCTGAATGCACTGTAAGTATAGTAAATATATTTAAAACACACATGTTGAAAACCAAGAATGAAATATAAGTGACACAATCTGCAGCTTTTTCCTCATATAAGCCAAAATTTTAGTTTGATCTCCTGATCGTGGTCTCAAAACCCAAAATGCAAAATACTTCCATTAAAAGTAAAATGTTGTATCAGCAACGGCAACCTGTATGCAAAATTCAGTCCTTATGTGCACTCAGCATTTTGTAAGGCGCATTGTGGTATCGGAATGACAAAAATATTAGCAATCATTCCTATGCAGGTATAAAGGATATGAAGTAGTGACTGCTTTTCTGTTTGTACCAGCAGAACAGAGGGATGTTAGATGTGACTGAGAGCTGTCCCTGATCTTACCTTTTCTGCAAGTGAGAAGATCCCTCTTGGGAACAGATGCTGCTGCATATGCAGAGGCTGGCTTTGTGTTTTCCTGTCAGCCATCCCCCCTTCTGTATCTTGAAAAAATCGTCAGTTTTCAGCTTTGACAGATGAGTTATGCATCAATACTGTTTAATGCTGTTTATTTGTTCTTTTTGCATGAACATCAGTTTACTTTTTGACTGATGTAGTGCACTGACCTCTGGTTTTAAATACTGCTTCTGCTAATTTAACCCCAAGCATTTCATTGGCATACAATTTTCACTCAACACACAAAGATTTGACTGACAAGAGAATCGCAATCTGGCTCAGGGTCTTATTTAGAATCCATTTCTTATGGTTTGGGATTCATGAGTCATTTTTTAACTAGGTCAAACTGAGACACTGATGGGTCTAAACGTGCTACTGTTCTTTTTTGTTTTTGAAAGAGGCAGCTTCCTGACCATGATGTTTGTAGCTATTTTCTGAGGGATAGCCAGAACATTATCATAGCCTTCAGTGCTAGGGAAAGTCAAAACCATTAAATATCTGAGACTCTGCAGTGGACATGAGAAGATTGCATGATTTATCTGTTTTACTCCATTAGCTACCCGAATTCTGAAGTGCTCGATCTGATCAAGGTTGTAGCTGTACACCGTGCAGCAATGAGCCTGGAACAATAATTAGCCTCTTGCTAATTCTCCTCTGCACCATAGCATGCATGTTGGTCATATTTCATTCTTAAGTCCCTCGGCATTCCTTTCCTTCCCTTGAACCTTCCAAAGGCCGGTTATTCCCTGACTTTATCTATCCATGGACAATATTCCAATATTCCCCCTGAAACTGTTCATTAGTGACAGGTCGTTAAAGTTAAGGTGAATATGTTTGTTGAGGGTTAGGGTACCTGAGCATAGAATTATTGAGTGTTTCTCATATATAGCGTCAGTCATTAAATAAACGTCCTTTTAAACTAATGAACTGTCTCTCCCAAATGATCACATTCAAATGTGAAAATTCTTCATTCTTTTATAATCATGATGATTCAGATACAGACGTAGCATGCAGTGCTGTACCTTCAGTAAGAGGTCAGTGAGCATCAGCTGCTTTGGGATGTAAGAGGTGTAGGATTTTCATTAGACTGAAATAAAACATATAAATTTACATACTTCAAAAATTCCAGGAGGTTGTTTATCTATAATCCAGCGCTGATTTGGCAAACAGCTTCAGCAGAGAACATATCATGTTCTCTGAAAGGCAACTATACATGAAAATTCATCTGCATACACCTGATACTTTATACTTCATTCACTGTTACCATTTAGAAATAAAAAATGTGCAGAAAAACGCAGATCAAATGTACAATAATTTTCACCATTCATAATTCTAATAATATTTGCATTGTATCTTTACTATTCATTCTTGTATATGCAAAAATAGCATTATACCGTTTTTTTTTTTCTTGCACCTTTGTTTCTACATAATACAGTAGATTTTGTAGAAAAAATAGATCTGGAATAAAACTTTAACCTATTACTTCCATCCATCCATCTTTATCTTGGTCAGAGTAGTGGGGGGCCAGGTCAGGAGTCTACCCTGGGAAATACAGAGTAGGGCTGCAACAACTAATCGATTAAAATCGACTATTAAAATAGTTGGCAACTAATTTAATAATCGATTAGTTGGGTCTACGTTATTATACACATAAGTACAGTGGCTACCCCCTACTTTGGGAGCAGTAAGCTAACCAAAGCAAGTGGCAGTAAAGCACCATTAAGCTGGATGCAGAACCAATGCCGTGCCTTGAGTAGCTTACGTGATGAATTCTGGAAGGATTGAAAAAAACGTTTGCAAAAATGGCGGAGGCGGACACAGCAGAGTCTTGTTTTAATTCTGCCAGAAACGGTAGCATTTGACGATATAATTAGCTGAAATTAGGTCGGAGAGACACTGATGTATTATGTGACGTTGTGGAGTTTTTTGATTATTTTATGCAATTATTCAGATTAATTAACGCAAATCTTTCATTCAGTGGTGTAGCAGAGGGTAAATGTACATAGACGCCATTTACGCACCTTTTAAATTTACAAAACAGTGTCATTTTGAGATCACTAATGTTAAGGATATGAAATTGCCCACCGTTTTTACTGCTGTGCATATAGTTTACCCACCTTAAATTTCTCGTTACCACTACACCACTGCTTCATTTCTTCATAATAGAAATTCATAGTAATATCAAATGTTGTAGTACTCAAGACCAGTTTTTGAAGGTCTCGATCTTGTCTTTGAATCAGACGTATTTGTACTCGTACTTGTCATGGACTCGGGATTTTATTTAGACACCAGCCGAGACCACAACTCTGAGAATATTATTATTGATGAGCCGTTTACTGTCAGATTGGATAACTTCTAACTTAAAGTGCAACCAATGACGTTACTGCCCGCCCCGCCCCTTCACACACGCACATGTGTTTACATGAACGCAGGTGAAGTCGTGGTTGTCTGGGAAAGATGTCAACACAATCGGCTATTATGTGGCTACAAATGTGGCTACATATACCACAAGGTGTTTACCCTACCATTCTATTAGGGGGGACGCCCCAAGTTAATTGTATTTAATTTTATTTTCTATATAGCGCTAGATCACAACAGAAGTCATTTAAGGCTACCTTTCCTATAGAACAGGTCTATATCTTGTCCTTTTATTAAACAAACTAAATAGCCGTATGTTATTTATCTTATTCACAGTTCATCACTGTAGTATGCGGACACAACCGGACACGTTTTAAAACGAAATTTGCCGCCTGCCATTCATGGGTTTTTCGTCATCAATCGTCTTATTTGCGCCGTTCAGTCACTAAAGTCTATGGCGTCTCAGGAGACGCAAGCCGACGCATTTTTAGCGTAAAATGCGGAAAAGGCTTTTTCTCCGCAATAAATGTTTACTTTCTTTGTCCGTAATAAATGCAGACACACTCGCTCGCGTGCTCTCTCCCCCCGTCACATATGTGTATCAACATTAAATAACATTGGAGAATTATTTAATAATATTCTTAGTAGCAGCAGCGGTAGTCCGTGCTTTTACATTAAAAAATTGGAGTACCTGATACATTAGTTGCTGGAAACAACCTTTGTACAAAGACAGTTTGGGTTATGAAAAAATGCTGAAAATCGAAATGGTTTTTGTGTCGACACCCCCCCTCCCCTCGATTAATAATTGATTAATCGAAAAAGTAACGGACAGATTAACTTATTATCAAAATAATCGTTAATTGCAGCCCTAATATAGAGTATACCCAGAATGGGATGCCAGTCCATTGCATTTAACCTATCACTTCTAAAGGAGAAAATAGTACTGTAAGACATAATCTGCTCTCTTCTAATTTGATTTCACAAAATGTGAAAAAGCTTTTATTGTGGTGTGATTTTGAGATGTTTTTAAAAGCCATCCATTCCAACAGTCTCTCCAGGGCAGCTCATGGGGGACCTGTAGCATATCCCAAGAAGCATTTGGAATTTAGAATTTAGAATTTGGCGATCAGTGATCATTGTTGACACACCACAACACACAGTGCACAACAACGAAATGTGTCCTCTGCATTTAACCCATATGTGACATTGTGACATAGCAGGGGGCAGCTAATTCAGCACCCAGGGAGCAGTGCTTGGGGCTGGTACCTTGCTCAGGGTACCTCAGGTAAGAGTACACCTTAGAGACAGTGCTGTTCCTTTGCAGGGCAGCTGTATGCACACACTACAGGCATAGAGACACCAATAATAAGAATTTCTCTGGTAGGCAGTCAGAGAACTTTTCATCATCTTGCTGGACAGGACAAGCTCCTTAACACCTGTCACAAATGGCCAGGTAGGGGTGACGGGAGAGACATGTAGGTGTGAGTACAACATGGCAGGGCTCTCAAGTGTCACGCATTGAGCGTGACAGTCACTCTTTTCAGTCTTTTGTCACGCACTCCTGCCACATGATGTATTTCTCACGCGGAAAAATAATTTGTAGGCTAATATGCCGCAGCGCCCAATATTTCTCAGACCGTGACACAGTAGCGCCTCACTATGAAACAAGCACATCTCCCCTGGAGTCTGTCACTTACCAGCCAATCAAAGAAAAAGAAAGGGCCTACTCAATAGCCAATCAGAAAATAGCAGTATTGTATCTGGGTAAAATGCAACACAACAACCAATGAAAAGGCATCCTGGAATTCTTAGTGTGATTCTACTACTTGTAACGAAATCTTCCGAAAATTTTGTTGACCCCATCCATAGGAGCTCCGAGCATCACTTCAAGCACAGAGTAAGTCATCTTCTGTTTTAATGTTACTAGTGCTCCCACATTCCAGTGTTGATGCTGAGAGGGTTTTTTCAATGGTCAGTTTGAACAAAACCGCAACACGAAACAGCTTGGCTCTAGATGGGACATTGTCCTCAATAATAACCCTGAAAATGGCTGGGCTCAAGCCAAACTGTTTTAAATGAGAGCCTACACCAAAAATGATAAGAGTCCAAAAAGGCAACAAACACCTACAATAAAAAAACACCAGTCATAATCTCTCTCTCTCTCTCTCTTACACACACACACACACACACACACACACACACACACACACACACACACAAATTGAATAAATACTTTGTATTTGGTAGAATTGTCTTTGCCACATATCAAATCTTTTCTTCCACAAGTCTGAGCAATCAATAACAACAACACTAATAATAAAATTATTAATGAAACACCCCCATTCCTGCGGACCATCCGACCCGCACCCCCTTTGACCCCCTGACAATGGATGGGATGGGGCAGGATGGGATGGGATGGGACGGGGTGGGGGTTAGTGGAATGTCACTTTTGCCTGTCTTAATAACTTGAGAGCCCTGACATGGTTTAATGGACAAGGCACAGGACAGATAGTTGAAAACGGGAACCTGACTGAGGACATGGCAAAGGGACGGACTAGGACAATAAAGGTGACGATAAAGACATGGACACTGCTGCCAGTGACGACAACACCAACAACCACAAATGCTCCACTGTAAAACCAGGGCCTAAACCCTTATATATGAAGGGGAAAACACTGGTGTAACACATGATGGCAACTGTCAATTAAGATACCACGGCGGAACAATAGGCCGGGACAAGAACAAGATTGGCAGTGAGACTGGAAACAGGACTAGAGACGCTTCTTATAAGTGATTTTGTGCCTATTTTTTCTGAAAAGTTGCTAATAAATATTGTCTCTCATGGAATGTTTTTGGATGTTTCCACAAGTGTAGCCAATGTATGTAGGCAATAAAAAGATTGTTGAGATTGTGCTGAGTAATAGCTGTGATAGTCTGAGATAGAGTCAGCTCCAGAAAGAAGATAATCCCATATACTGTATTGGGACATTTTGCATGATATCAGCTAAGAAGGTCAAATATAACTGACAATTGTAATCCTGATGTTAAAAATACAGATGTTCTCTAACATGATGATCCTTGTTAGCAGTACTTATTAACCCTGCTTGGCTCTCAGGAGACCAGGGGTTCCATTCCCCAATGGGGAAGGCCTGTGATTAAACAAGCGCCTGTTAAATAAAAATAGATGTAATACAAATGACACGTGCTGTGACACAAATATGCAGCTTGTACTTTTGATCTCATCATTTACTCATTTACTTTTCTCATATTTATTGTTCTATATATGTCCATTCCAGATACTTCAGTCCAGTCCCACATCACTTCCTTCTCACACACTAGTAGTACCGTAATAGCATTATTATTATCAGACACTTTACCTATTTTTTAATAGAAGACAAAACATTGAGCAGTAACTCATAATTTAAAAAATAGAATTTTGTTATGATATTCTAAGTAGCTACTACTACTACTAATAATAATAATTACAACAACAATAATAATAATAATAAGCCCTCTGTATCCATGGGTCCTACATCCATGCATTCAACCAACTGCGAATCGAAAACATTTGAAAAACAAAAAAGTTCCAAAAGCAAAACTTTAATTTGCTGCACACCGAGCACTACTCTGAATTCTCAAAAATGGGAAAGAAAATGTTACGTTGTTGCTGATTTTTACTATATAGTTAGGCTTACGATGGTTGCGCCTGGAATGAACATGTAGAGACTTTTTTATTGTCCTTTTTCCCCAAACAATACAGTACATCAGCTGTTTACATCGCATTTACATTGTATTCGGTATTACAATCTATGACGATTTAAAGTATACAGGAGGATCTGTGATGCTTATATGCAAATACTACACTATTTTATATAAGGGATTTGAGCATTCGCGGATTTTGGCATCTGTGAGGGTGCTGGAACCAATCCCCTGCAGATACAAAGGCACGACTCTAATCATGTATTTACTTCACATGTTTACAGAATACAACTAAACAGAATAAGACCACCAAAACAGAACTGCACAAAAACTAAACACATTTAGGATTGGAATCAGCATAAAATTGCCATACTGAATTGCCATTACAATAACAAACTGATCTGTGCTAGCCTAAGTGTCGTACCATGGCCTTAAGTTATTTTGAACAGCAGCAGGAAAGTTTCATGTGGCCATCAACAGAAACAGGTGCAGATGGGAGTACATGGGGTTTAATGAACAAAGTATGGAACAGATACAAGGGATTTAAACCCAGAACCTGACTGGAGAAATGGCAAAGGGACAGACTAAGACAATAGAGGCACACACACCTGCCATCAACAACAAGACAAACCATGACAAATACTCAGCTGGTGAGCCAAAACACAGGTAGAATTTAGAGATCAATCATCATTGTTGACACACAGTGCACAACAATGAAATGTGTTCTTTGCATTTAACCCATATGTGACAATGTGACATAACGGGGGTAGCTAATTCAGCACCCGGGGAGCAGTACCTTGCTCAGGCTACCTCAGTGGTGCCTTACTGGTTGAGGATTCAAACCTGCGATCTTATAATTACAAGTGCACTTCCCTAACTATCAAGCCACCAATGCCCACCAATGTACCACCCACGAGGGCAGTCAGAGCAGGGCAATTATCAATTATGACACCATAGGGAAACACAATAGGCAGGCCTGTCAGCACTCTACATTTACAACAGTGAACATGTTTTATGGCTTTTGTTCTGGAAAATTTGGTTATCCATTTGTTTTCTACACCGCCCTGTAAAATTGTTGAATTATAGCTATTGGTTCTCCATAGTAACTTATTATAAAAATGTACCTTTACCTTTCAAACACGTTTGCTACATTTTCTTTTGGATTCTTAATGCAGTAATTCAATCATAGAATACCTGAAGATTGACACATTAATATGTATTGCTATTAGGCTTGTTTCACTTGATGGAATAATTAAAGAGGTTGTCTGTGCTAGACTTCTGCATTAAATAATATCGCCTTATTATCTCTTTTTCCAAAAGGTGCCTGGCTTTATTTTGTAGGGTTAGATTTAACACACCGGACATTTACAGATTTACTTCAAACTCTGTATACAGTCACCTAGTTTATGTATGCTGATTTTCGAAAATATTTTATGCTAAAATATTCAGGCGCCTCTGTCCTTGAATTTGTACTGATGTTTTACCTTTCTGGCATGCTACTCTTTGTCTTGTTACACATGTACGCTTCTCTGTCAGCCCTAATCAAAAATTAATGTGCCAGAGCAGACCTGTGTCTCCACACATTTCCAGATGTTGGACTATTTGAGGCAGGACCTTTGATAGGATGAAGTATGCTGTATTTATTTACAACTGTCTTTATTAATAAACTCAAGTGCATTTACCCTGAATTTCAAAGGGGACTGATTGATCCATTGCAGCAGATTTCAGAGCTTGGGAGAGGTCCTCACTTGATTTAACAGATTGTTTCTACTACTTTAACTCCTGTTTCAAAGAATCCCAGCGGTGGTCACATTCCTGTGGTAGTCCAAGCAGGGGTATGAAGATGGGTGGTGCATTAGCAGCCCTACCTGTTCCCATTGCTATACGGGGTGACAGGAGAGTGGCTTATTTCAGTCCATCTTTTTATTACAATCTGAAAATTACTTTCCCTCTCCCTCCCTGTCATACCCTTTTAGAAGGCCATAGCAAAACCATTAAGCGGCCTGTCATCTGCAATCACTCGGTGGTTTCCTGTGCATCACAGCACCAAGGATTACATGACACTTCAGCTGAGCAAGTTGCATTCAAATCGACTGACATGTTCCCATTTGTAGGCTATTTACTGGTAGGTTACAGACCAGTTCACCTGCAATGACAGGAACGCTTCCCCTGGGTCTATTGAGAGAGGCATTCTCTGCTAGTACAAATTTAAATGATTTTTTGGCATTTATGTATTGCATACTAGTAATACAAGGTCAGTGTTCAAATGGTATCCAATAATTGATAAAAAACAACAATTTTTTGTCTCAACTTTTATGAATGTCATTGCCTCACTTAGTAATTACCTTATCTGCATATGTATAACTGTATCACTATTACCAGCTCCCAGAGCAGTGATGTGAATACAGACTGTCTGAAGAAGCATCAAGCACCCCTTCTGTACACAAAATTAAATTCACTTGAACACATGCCTAGTGCATATTCTTTATCTGGAAAATGTTTTCTTTGGTATAAGAAAGGTTTATTTAAGGATACAAATCTGGGAATGCAGTCAGTATGGAATTGTACTCTGTCTTTAAAAAGTTGTTTATTACAAGCTTTTGTAAGGTTTTATTTGGTTTCCTCATAACCTAAGGAATTGCAGACATCCATAAAACACAAGACATTGGTGAAACGATTTTGTGTTATTTATTTTTGTGTGTGATATTCAACATTTTTTGGGTGGTTTGTGTGCCATGCAGCAGCATAGATGTCAAGCAGGGGCATTACTCAGAAACTGGCTGTGAGACTCACACAGCTGCAGTGAGGAGCCCCCTCTCTGCATCTCAGTAGGATATCTGGCAGGCGTCCTTGCCTGTCGATGCACTGGGAATGCCACATGCTGGCAGCAGTTTTCCCCAGACTTCCATATCGGCCCATTTCATGTGTACATCTGGCTGCTTTGCCTTTATGCCCCCATTGTCTGCCACACTCATTTTCACGTTGGGTCATGAAAAAGACTCTTATAAGTCTCCCAATGGTATTTTGTGTCCAATGTTGATTTTATCGTGACAATGCCACAATGATGCCTTGTATACATGTGACATTACTGGAATGTTTTGCTGGTTGAAATTCTGAAAATAAATTGTTTATCTCTGTGCTTAATACACTCACTGGCCACTTCATTAGGTACAAGTTCAACTGTTCATTGAAGCAAATCTCTAATTATATGTCAGCAGCACAATGTATAAAACCATGCAGAAGCAGGTCAAGAGCTTCAGTTAATGTTCACATCAAACACCAGAATGCGGAGGAATGTTTATATAAGTAACTTTGAATGTGACATGGTTGTTAATGCCAGAAGGGCTGGTATGAGTATTTCAGAAACTGTTAATCTAACCATCTCTAGGATTTACAAAGAATGGTCTGACAAAGCAAAACATCCAGAGAGTGCCGGTTCTCTGGGCAAAAATGCCTGGTTAATGGCAGAGGTTAGAGGAGAATGACCAGATTGGTTCAAGTGAATAGGGTGATTAACAGTAACTCAAATAACCAGTTGTTACAACTAAGGTAGGCGGAAGAGCATCTCTGAATGCACAGCATGTTGAACCTTGAAGCAGATGGGCTACAGCAGCAGAAGACTAGACCAGGTGCCACTTCCTGTCAAGAACAGTAAACTGAGGCTACAGTGGACACATGCTCACAAAAATTGGACAATGGAAGACTTGAAAAATGTTTCCTGATCAGATGAATCTTGCGGCAACATTCAGATGTTAGGTTGTATACAGCCACCAGGGGGGGGTCAGGAGATATGAGGATTTCCAAAGCTTTCTGTGGTTTGATGACAAGAGCCATTCTGGGGCAGCTGCAAGTTTTTACAATAAATGCCCAGTAAGGGCGCTTTTCCACCGCACAAAGTACGGTACTTTCGCTTTTCCCTTGACTTCTGGTCAAGTACCAGTACCGAAAGTACCAAACCAGTTGGGGTACTTCTTTGGTACTTCGGTACTTTGGGGTGGGACTTGCAAACGTATTTGCTGTCGATTGGT
>JAODKC010000177.1:0-18118 GCA_026777985.1 Mormyrops attenuatus | reverse complement strand
CCGGAATAAACCCCGTTTTCCCCGTATCCTGGGCTCACTCGCCTCCTTCACCCGCTCGCCAACCGCGAAACGTGACAATAAGAGTAAACTATCAATAAAAGTAAACACATACTGAGTCTATAAAATATATAAATTATAAACAGACAGACTATGTGAAAATAGCATAATATGAAGTGCTAAAGTGACAAATGACCACTTTCATAGGTTAAACTGCAGCTTTGGTAAACACTATTTTGTTATTGGTCCAAAGATGTCACATGGGTGCTGAGGTGTGCGGTTATATGAAAAAAATCAACTCCAAAATGGTTAGCGACATTACACCAAGTTGTTGGTTATTTTTGTATAAACCCACACCTTGTTATGGTTTATCCCTTATCGGACATACTGGCATATTGCATATTGAATAGCTTTCTGTGAAACTGCAATGGTCTATTATGGTACTATTTATGCGGGATGTATCCAACAGAATGATGTGGGGGTGTGTAGCCAGTCATGCTTCTCTAAGTGAGGAGATGAGGAATGAGAGTAATAGCTGCTGTTTGTAAGTGTGCAGTTTCTGGACAAAGCACAGCGTTTGGCCGGAGCTGATCCCTCAGGTCTCACCTTACGCAAGTGAGCAGCAACATCGAGCCCCAGACTCCGTAAAAAGGCACATAGCAGTAGAAGAATCTCATGTAGAAGCTTGTCCACCAAGCCAAATCCTAGAGTGGGGAAGAAGAACACTGAACAAGACCAGGATATGTCTACTTCATCGATTATGTAATCTATCCCTCTGTTCATTAATACAGAACACTGTGCCATCAGCTGCACCATCAAGTCAGCCTACCGCCATCAAGTCAACCTACCACCCAGAGACGATGAGACAGCATCGTTCGCACGATTTGGAGATTGAAAATGACAGGAATGATAAGCGGAGGTCCAACTGAGAAAGAGAATGAGATGCAGCCATTGCATTAGATCTTAATGATGTATTGTTTCTATGCTCATAAACACCCATTTCCCATTTCAGCCGGTGAAGTTATCATCACCATCATCATCATCATCATTATTATTATTATATGTTCACTTCACGGCCCTTAAGCCGGTCTTTACAGAGTAACGGGGGGGGGTGTTCCACAACACGGGATTTCTCGGTTAGCTGGGTTTAACTTAGCTAGAAGTCATGCTTGTCCAATAGAAATGCTCCTTACCTAAACTCTTATTGGACAATCATGAGTTCTAGCTAAGTTAAACCCAGCTAACCAAGAAATCCTGCTGTGTGGAACACCCCGCGGGTCTCAACTAGTCAGGACTACCCTACACACTGTGTCACCCTGTGCTAGTAAACAGAAGAACAAGCAAATTGCATGTCAGTTTAAGGAGAGTAAGAGGAACTCACTGAGGAAGAAATACTGATGCTGATGATTATAAGGTAAATACTTCAGCTTCTTTATTCCATACTGAAAAGCAGAAAAGCAATGTATCAGCTTACCCAGAAGCTGAATATCCAACAGTCTGTGAACACGTTTTGGTACAGTACTATCTTCACATCTATCTACACCTATACATCAGTACGTCAGAAATGGACTGTCAGGATTACTCATTACAGCCCAGTCATTTATGGAGGGTGTTTTGTGACAATATTCATAAATGAATACGTCATTTAAATGATTATTTACAAAAATGTCACAAATTATTTTTTTAATTATAATTGAATATAATTATAATTTAAATTGTCATTTAAATTATTTTAATCATTGTTTAAATTGTTATTTAAATTATTCTTAAAATGACCATTTAAATGATACCAGCAACCATAAAAATTATCTGTCAAAGTCACTCATCAAACTCAGTGGGTAGGCTCTAAACAAAAAATTAACATCTGCAAATTAATTCACAACAGACTGGTGTCACCTAATCGTCTGATTTCTCATTTTTAACCACGCCACTTCTGTTCCATCATATTTCTGGTCATATGACAGAAACTTCCCAACAGTTTGGTAACAATGGTAACTGGGGTTAGAACCTGATATAGGAAGAAGCCATTACAGATTAACAGTTCCTAAGTTATTGTCCCTGTCCTGACTTCTCACAAGGAAATGTGTATTATACAAGCCTCCTAACTATAAGATAACTACCCAGTCCCGCTAATGATGTAATGATACAAGTTATGCATAAAATGGCCACATTTTACCTCAGTAGCCCCCCCCATATCCACAGGTGAGTGTGTGGGGCAGCGTGTGGCTCAGTGGGCTGAGCCTTTCTGCCTATGATTGGAATTCTGCCAGTTCTAGCCTGGCTTTGGCAGAATAGCCACATCTGTAGGCCTTTGAGCATGGTCCTTAACCCCAAGCTCAATGGGCACTGCTGCAGGCGGCTGCCCTTCACTTCCAGGCTTGCTCACACCTATATGTGTGTCAAGGTAAGCAAAGAGAGAATTTCCTCACAGGGATCAATGAAGTGTCATTATTCTTATTGCATTTGAAAATCTACCATGGATAGCCAAAACAATCCACAGACCCCATATATAGCGTGATTTTCGTGTCCATGCATATGGCAAAGTGTAAATAGTACATTAAGCACTCTAAGACATTACCAACATTAAATGCAGTAGTAATACATTGTACACAATTCTCAAGAGATGATGAAGCAATGAAAAAATGATAGAACAGACAAAAAGCGGTTATAAATGAGAATTCAACCGACTAGGAGAGATTGATCTGTTGTTACTTAGTTATCAATGCAACCAATCATAAGTTACGTTTTACTTAGAGCCCGCCCTGAGTTTGCTGGGTGACTCTGACACATAATTTTAATGGTTGCTGGTATCAATTAATTTGTAACTTAAATAATCATGATATACATAACCTACAGAGAGTTTGGCTGCATTGCTCATTTTTTGTTAATTCTCATTTGTTAAGATGTTAATTTTGGTTAAGGAGAATTAGTCATTCATACAAAAATCTTTTTTTGTATCTCACACACCGCTGGCCACATCACAAAGACAATCAGCAGAACAAGGCACATCTCTTCATGAATATGTCAGGGCCAGTACCTCCACAGGCTGGGTGTTTCCCACTACAAAGGCATGCTGTGTGTTGACGTCAGGGTCCTTGCCAAAGATGTTGGGCTTGGCATGATGCTGGAAGTGCAGATGATTCCACCAGCAGGCAGAAGCACCCTAGGGGCAGACATACAAGCCCAGGGAGATTCCCACCATGCATGTCTCCATTCCTCATGTCTCCTTTAGCATCTGATTCTTGGTCTGTCCCTCGTTTTAATTTTTCTGAATCCTCACCCTGTGACCTGCCTTTTAGCAATACATCACAGTACCATTAATCTCATCCTCCCCAAAGGTCTTTGCATCAACGTACCCTGAATTACAACAGAAACACCAAGTTATTTCTGTGAAACTTCTTTGCTGTTTACCCCAATTCCACAGTGATTCCCCTGTCCCTTCCCTGTTTTCACCATTTTCTCATTGCTTTTGAATGTTCATATAGTCACCAAAAATTAGAAAATAAATGTTGTTGTTTCCCTACACTGACTTATACAAGCTGCACTAAATTATGTTTGTAATCTTTTTTCTTTTTACATGCTGTTTGGTTTGCACGTTAAACACTATCTGGGTACAGAGTTTCACTGTGGTCACACTTCATACCTATGCAAGCAGATTTTTTTCCCTACTAGATCATGGTTATTCTTTAGGGACCTGAAATAAAAAAGCCACGATATGATATCACTCTCCCATGACATTCCTGTCTATGCCCCCATGTATATATCGTCTGACTGCTGAGAGTCAGAAATTATTTACCTTGGAATTGTTCACTAGGAAGGTACTTGCCTTTGCTAAGTATACTATCAATCAGTCAAAATATCTGCATTATATTAGTATGCTGTCACTGCAGTTATTCTTATGGAAATCCAATTTTAATGATTTTTGTTGTTACTGTTGTTGATGTTATTATTTTGTGTCTCGGACTGGCTGAGATGTTCACCAAACCAGTTTCTCTCAACCCAGTCCTTGAGTTGAGACAGTCCACGTTTTTCCTCCCTCCCAAATCTGAGCATTCCTCTACCAGTGCTTGATTGCTTGGTTTGGGTGTGCTGGGAACTGAGAGGGAGCAAAAATGTGGACTGTCTGGGAGTCTCTGACTCATGTTATACTCATGTTACTGCGTCTTGGTGTCAAAGAGTGGCATTTCTTACATTAGGGAGGCTCAATTCACATATCAACACAATGCAGATAATAATGGTGTCCATTACCACAGGTCAACAGATGAGAATAACTCTCACAACTTTAGCCACAACCCTCATATAAACACCCTACAGTCTGCAGTCCACTTATAGACTCCCACACAGTATGGGAGGATATGAATTTTAGTAAGCAAACTACTGTTACATTTGAATAAAGTGAACATTCTCTCCATTTGCAAACCTTTATGTGTCCAACAACAAATTTGTGTAGCAGGTGATTCCAATATGAAGTTTTGAACACGGATAGGTGGCCAAAATCATGTTGAAGCCATCCAGCTTGGGCCTACGAGAGAACCACATATTAATATGTTTCAGTTTAGTAGAGTACAACCTATCAGGATTTGAGGGTTTTATTCATCACATGCAAGGTTTACAGTCAGACCATAATCTAGAGTTAAATGCAAGGTTGTCAACCCTGCTATAATAACGAGTGGAAGCAAAAAAGAGATTAAGAGTAACATTATAATAAATAGTCACAGATGAGGAAAGTTACACTGTAAAAAGTACACAGACCAGGGATGTGCAACAAAGATCAAATAAAGTGTGAGATATATAAATAAGGAGAGGATATAAATTAAAAGTGTGAATTTAGTATTAAGCAGCCTAATGGCTTATGGGTAGAAGCTCCTTCTGAGCCTCGCAGCTCTCACTTAGAGACAGCAGAAGTGCTTCAGAAGACCTCTGCCTGGTAAAGAGGTAGTTGTTTGCGTGGGTAGGTTGTGTCCCCGCTTATTTTGGCAGCTCAACTCCTGCTTCGTCTGAGGTAAATGTCTTGCAGGGACAGCATATCAGCCAGGGGTACTTCTTTCACTCCACTCATTTTTGATACTTCTTTCATTCCACTCATTCCATTTTTGTTCACTGTTGCTTTGCATATATGACCATTTCCTGTCATGTGACACATGAGCGCTAAGGTGTAGTGATTACCTGAGATGTGCTAAGAACTGCTGCACACATCAAACTTGGGATCCACCCCGTGCCCCATGTCCACAGCACTAGCAGGGACAACATTTCTAAGAGCAGGATATGCCCCAAGTGGAGGCAGAAGAAAGTGGCATCAGCTTGGAACAGGCCCTTTTTCTCCACCTGCTCTCGGAGGGCTCGGAAGTCTTGGGCCACCATTGCCTGTAATAGAAGGAAAAGAGTGAGTTAGATGACACAGGAGAATGCCAATACAGAGGAAAAAGTAAGAGAAGCAATTAAGAAATGAGAACAGTTGGATTTGCAGAGGCAATATGAAACAATGTAGTAGCTGTGTGAAAATACTAGAATCCTGCTTTTGAATGTATCAGTCTTGCTCTCATTGTCGGCACTCACATTCTTCTGGTGGTCCTGACTAGGCTCCGAGGGGGCCAGCTCTCCAATCAGCAGTGGTTTCAGAAACTTGCGCACAAAGCCAGGATCTGGGTGGAATGCAACAAATGCATCCTAAAATGCAGCCACAGAGAACAGATGTGTTATCATTTACAGTACCATTTTCCATGGTTACATGACATATTAATGTTACAAGGGTCTCACAGTGCAAAATGTTTCCTGGCTGTTACTATTATTTTCTTTAAAAAGCTCCCTGAGCAGTGTTTCTTTGTTATAATTCTCAATAATCTATTGTATGACAATTTCAAAAAAGTTCTTCAGCAAGCAGACATACTCTCAATCATAATGTGAGTAACATCATAAAGTGTCATTTAAAATAATATTACTGTATTTTACACATACAAAAAAATTAACAATGTAAAGTGTAAAATATTAAGCAAATGATTTCAGTATACCTGCCATCTGTTTCACATAAATAAGAAAAACCAAGCAGGCCATATTTTTTATAGACTTATAACATGCAGGAGAAGGTTCAAACGGTTTTTCTGACTGTATAACAAACCACTGCACTACACGATTTGCAACGAGCCAGGTTCTAAACAATGCCTGGTTATTGCAACGTGCCAATCCAGCCATACACGAAGTCTGGATGCGGACTGAGATTTCGTACCGTGGCGTCCTCCCCAGCATAGTGGGTTATAACCCGATATCCTCCCGGATGCTTCTTAATCCACTCGGTTACATTATACACTTTTCTTTCAATGACGATCCACTGGTCGTTTCTGCTGCGGTGTCTCTGTACCTCCTCCCACGTATAAACACTGCTGTCTCGGCTGCCACTGGGGGCGGCTTCAGGGTGCCGTCGCCCGCCGCCCATTTTCGGTGCTCCTGATCGTCTTGCTCGTCTCCACCTGGGCGCTGCTGCTCCCCTTAACTGCAGGGTAAAGGCATCGTTGATACACAGACGCCTGGAAAGGAAACGCAGAAATACTAGGCCTACAATATAGTAGTATTGAAAAGAACGACATCAATATACAGTACATGACGTGGGCATTCATATGTTCGTACTAAGGATAAGTGTAACATCTATTATGATAGTTCAAAGACTGCTGTACAAGAACCACGGAATTTACTGAAAAATTACACTATCAAAATAGATGTGCCACACTTAAAGTAATAAAAATATTTTTATCAATAGATAGATAGATAGATGGATTTAAAAACAAAATAAACGATCCATTCTGATTAAATTATTTCTATTGTCTTCAGATTAATGTAACAGATTCATTTACCGAGTAATTTAATTTAAGTAATTTAACCCCATTTCTTATTTACGCCAACATTATCCACGGAGAAAGAAAGATTGATCGTATCAACGGGTAAGAATAGCTTATTAAGTAATTGATAGTTATTTCTTCAAGCCGAACGGTCATGTTCTCTTTATGTATTATTTTGTTATTACAGCTGGTTTTATAAGCACTAAATTATTAACGATATTGCGTTCATATTTTGTTACTCTAGGTATTACATACATCACAGACTGGAGATCCGCCTCTATATGCAGATGCACGGTACAGCTACGTTGCACTCACCTGTCCCTTGCGAGTTTCCCTCACTGCCACATCCCTGCGCCGTGTAAGTGCGCTTCGTCTCTCCCGTAACAAAGTCCAGTCGATTCCGTGGCTCCTTACGCAACGCGCTCATTCACAGTCCGCTCGGTGCCCCGGCGATCATTCGAGGCCTTCCAGTCCAATCGGTGCCTTCTTCGACGCTGCCAGCGAACTCGCAATTGGTCCGGATCGCTCTTCCGACAGTAAGCGAGAGAGAGGGAAGATGCATTTTGCGCCCAGGGGTGCTCTGTTGGTAATACAGGCCAGGGTGATCGGTGAGTGTTATGGACTCGCTGGTGCACTGCCAATTTGCTGCTGAACATGGGGATCCAGCCGATGCCTGAATATTGAAAACACTCGCGCCAATCTAAATCCCATAAATGTTAAGTACAGATTCAGGTTGATAATAAAAACCTCACAACCAGAAACTGATGTTCAGGAGATGCTTGTTTGGCATACTTACATTGGGTTGATCATGTTTAATCGTTGTGATCTATTTATATTATTTATTTATTTATATTACATATTTGCAGTATATTACAGAGGCATCACAGTTAAACGCAAAACAACCCATGCTTAACCCATTCTTCTCGGAGAATTAGTTATACAGTGAAGTTGCTCAGACATCTTAAAGATCATTTGTCTCATCAGAACAGGAGCACTCAAGGACATCTGCTTTGCCATGCATTAACACTTCAGCTTTGGTCTTATGTCTCTATCAGTGTTTTCTTCTTTCTGTGGTAGACTTTGTTAGTAGATTTCTTCTGGCACTTTGTCCATTTTACATGCAGTTGTAAAGCATTTACCAGTCCCTGCTGTTCTGTCAGGTGATGATACCAGAATAGCTTTGCCACGAGAATCGTTTGCATCCAGTTCAATTAAATTTATTTTTATATAATAATAATAATAATAATAGATTTTATTTGTAACGCACTTTACATTTAAAATAAATCTCAAAGTGCCACAAAACAAGTCATCCTAAAAAAGTGAAAAAACACCTATTAAAACAACAATTAAAACAAGCAACTAGATCAATAAATAAGAAACCTGTAGGCTGCAAAATTAATTAAAATCCATAAGTTCTGTTAAAAAGAAATGTCTTATGTCCTTTTTTGAAAATTTCAATAGTCTGTGGTGCCCTCAAATGGTCTGGGAGGGTGTTCCATAGTCGAGGGGCGACAGAACAGAAGGCCCGATCACCCATGGTGCTGAGTTTGGTCCTAGGAAGTAGGAGACGATTTGTATTTGCAGATCATAGAGACCGTGTTGAGGTTAGGGGGAGTAAGTAGTTCTTTTAGGTAAAGGGGGGCATTTCCATGGATGCATTGGTGAGTGATAAGGGAAACCTTGTATTCGATCCTTGCAGAAATGGGTAGCTAGTGAAGTGACTGAAGAATGGGTGTAATGTGTTCATATTTTCGAACTCTCATCAGAATCCTTGCTGCACTGTTTTGTATGCATTGGAGTCTTTGAAAATTTTTGATGGGCATTCCAATGAGAAGTGCATTGCAGTAGTCGAGTCTGGAGATAAAGGCATGAACCATTTTCTCAGCATCTGGCAAGGTGAGAGTAGGATGGAGTTTTGCAATATTTCTGAGGTGGTGGAATGAAGGCTTGCAGAGATGTTTAACATGAGCTTCAAAAGTGTGTTGAGGATCAAATCTTACACCAAGGTTGATGGCTGATGAGGTGAGGGGAATGTCGTGACCGGAGACTGTAATGCTGGGTATGGAGGCTGACTGAAGCTAATGGCGGGTACCAACCAAGATCGCTTCAGTTTTAGAGCAGTTTAACTAGAGCTATAGTGCCTTTTACAACAGTGTCGCCCCAAGGCTCTTTGCACTGTTTAGAGTTATGATACCTTACAACATCATTAAGAGATAAGAATACAAAAACAGGGAAAAGTAAAGACAAAATAATGAAGGAAACAAACTCAGATCACAGCAGATGAGAGGACCCTAAAACTCCCAAGTAGGGAGGTCAACTGGCTGCCCAACCCCCCCAGGCACGGTAACATTATAGGAAAAAGAAAGAGTGGGCTTGCTTGCCAAAAGCAAGGTGCAAACCATGAATAAGGGCAAAGTCAAAGTCCATCAATGAGTTAATTCTCCATGCCGGCCTGTGCAGGGTACAGATTGAAGTCTGTACCCATGATGTTACAGTTCCTAGGTCACATCCACAATGTCACCCCCCCCACGGAACTGAACTAAGATTCCATCTCAGATGGTGTCCACCCTGGGCACCATTTGGACATCTGGGAAGGTAGGCAGAGAACAGGGGTGGACAGAACATGCATTGACACTGTAATGGACAAGCATAGTAGATAAATATGGCATACACAGCAGCACCAGCAGCCATAGTTATGGTGTATTAAGCTGCCGGTAAGCTAAACTAAAGTAATAGATCTTCAGTCAAGATTTATAGACTGAGACCAATTCGGCATCCCAAACATAGACTGGCAAACCATTCCACAATATAGGGGCCCTGTAGCAGAATGCTTTACTGCAAACTCTCACTTTATTTATGTGTGGAATAACAATGAAACCTGTGTTCTGTCATCTGAGTGGATGATGTGGCTTGTAAACTTGAAGTAATTCTGTTAGGTAGGCAGGTACTAGACCTTAAAGTGCTCTATATGTAAGTAGGGGAACTTTGAGGTTAGTCCTGAACCTAACAGGAAGCCAGTGCAGAGAACTAAGAGCAGGGGTTATGTGTTCAAACTTCCTGTTCTTGCTGACAATTTGAGTTGCTGCATTTTGAATACGCTGCAAGGTGTTTAATGTGCAATGTGTGCTCCCCAATAACAGAGCATTACAGTAATTTAACCTACTGTATACAAAGGCAGCATCCCGTAGTAGATGTACGGCAAACAGAACAAAACTTAACACGCGTCCAATCACAGCACTTGCACGTCTCATCTTTGTACATGATCCTTTGCCTGCTTTGTTTTGTTTTTGCTGACAACATAATTATGCCATAAGTAGGGAAAGTTCTATTCAAAGAGATTCTGCTGCTTTTAAAATGTCTGAAAGTGTCTCATTTTGGCAAGTATGGCTCTGACACCTGGATGACAGTGAATCAGTGGTTACTGCCATTGCCTAACATCTCCCTGGTTGGTCCTCCCTCAGTCCACAAACATAAGGTTAGAGAACTGGTATCTCCAACCTGGCCACAGTGTGTACACCCTGGCTGGGTTAAACTGGGACATTCATCAGCTTGTTTCCTCTGTTTCCTCATTTACTAGGATGGGCTGCAGATTCGCTGTTTGGGGTACGGAGTTGAAAGATGAAGGCTTATGACATTTATCCCTATTTTAAACAATATTTTAGATAATGTCACATATGTATGTAAAATCATATTTAATCAGAAATAAAACAGCTGGGGAGGTAAACTTATAATTTTAACTTTAAATCAAATGGGAAAAACACAGAAATGAAATCTGGGAGTGGTGAGAATCATCAGGTAATACAATCTTCACTGAAAGTACTGTGATTAGTAATGCCATACCAGAATCTCTGCTTCATGTGCCTGTAGCTACCTACAATTGTTATGTTAAAGCTTCACAAGATGCCAGCATTGATAATACGATGTTACCTTTGGATAATGTGGGTGCCAGGTATGCACAAACGCCTGGGTAGCTGGGCAGTGTGTTTGATATAGTGCTTTTTTAATTGATAACAGCAAACAGCTAACTAGCATTTTCTGATAACTTACAGGATTTTCTCTTGGGCAATAGAAAACACATCAATAATATAAACCCTCCACCTCCTCTTTTCAGGCTTGTCTCATAATACAATACAGTACTGTAGTGATCAAAATTAGAGAATGAGTGATGTTTTTGTAATTTACAAACTTGCTGCCTATCCAAAATCAAAGTTATTCTAACGGGAGTAGAAAAGATATATTTAAATTATATTTCATCAGTGACAACTACTGCACATCACAAAATAAAAGGTCTGTGATCAAAATTAGACAACAATTTATTATGCTTGATAGTGTTTGCTTCTAATCTGCAATACCTTAAAATATCTGGCTCCCCAATCTATTTGGCAACTTTGTAAGTCTCCTACATGCCTCTCCAAAATGCCTGACACCTTGTAATATCAGGATGTTCAGATGAAGACTGACACAATGACCCTCTTAGCTATTGAGAGAGAAGTTAATTGTTCCAAGAGCCTCATTTCTTGAATACTGAAACTGATCCATTCAAGTCTCAAAAAATGGCCGATCACCTGTGTAAGACTGTGTAAGTTTGTCTTGATGGGGGTCTCTGTGAATGATAGGGAAACTCAATAGCGAATTGGTTCAACACTGTAACTGGAATTGCTCACCAAATCAGTTCTGGACAGGGCAAGAATTTGTCTTGACAGGGTTTCGTTGTCTGGGACAATATGAACTGAAAGCCCACTTCACAGTGACCAAGCCGCTCATCAGCAAGAAGAATGAAAAGGCTTTTCCTTAGGAGCATGCTGTGTGGACAGAGGAGAACTAGTCCAGAGTTTCATTGATGAAAGCAAGTTTAATTTAGTTGGGGGTTTAGAATTGGAGAAAGACTTCACCAAAATGTGTGTGAAGAAGTCAATGAAGTTCTGAGGGGTAAGTGTCATGGCATGGGGTATGTTCTCTGTAGCAGTCAGGCCTCTCATACGGTTACATGGTAAGGTGAATGCTAATGTTTCTCAGAACCTCCTTCAGCAACATGTGGTCCCTTCCTTGCTACTTCTTACCTGCTTGTCCGTTTGAGGGTTGTGGGGGTCTGGAGCCTATAGGCACAAGTCAGGGACCATCCCGGGATTTGGCGCCAACCCATCATAAGGCACAGTCACACAGCTAGGACACAACTAGGGATTATTAATAACTCCAATTAACCTAGCATGTCTTTGGACTGTAGGGGAAACTAGAGTACTCAGAGTAGGGGTGAAACAGTAGTATTACTATCTCAAATTTTAATTTTCATTAAAATTATGATTGGTTACTGACTTGGGAAAAACTCACGTTAAATACTATCCAGCATCAACCAAAGTTTGCAGCAGTCTCCCAGATGCAGGTGTGCAGGCGCAGCATGCAACATCAATCTGTTTTGTGTCAGTGAAAACATGGCGGAAGGCAGTGACCACTGGCAGTGACAGCGCTCCGGGGATGTTTCAGTGTTAATGCGCATTTCATATGGTTTTCCTATGTTTACATAAGCTATTGGCTATGTTGTTGTTTAAATGTTTATGCAAACAAAAAAGTGCATAGTGCTCATAATTTTAATTGAGGTTTTCAGTATACAACTTGGTGAAATTATTTCAGTTTGTATACCAGTACATTTTGAGCATTTTCAGCACATTTGAACAATACCGCGATAATACTGATAACCATGATAACTTTGGTCACTATAATTGTGATTAAATTTTCATACCGTTTCATTTCTAACTCAAGCACAACAACACAGGGAGAACATGCAAACTCCACACACATGGAGCCAGAGCAAAGACTCAATCCCTGGTCCCAGAGGTATAATGCAATAGTACTAATCACTGCACCACCATGCCACCCCATCACCCACTCAGCCAGCCATTTTTATACAAGACAGTGGCCCTTGCCACTCTCCAAAGAAGGTGAAGTAATTCCTTGATGCTGAGAACAACAACATGATGAAATGGCCAGGCCAGAGTCCTGATCTGAACCCTATTGAGAATCTCTGGAATGTAATTGGCGACAAAATTATGGCAAACAAACTACTAGTTACCGTGTCAGAAATTGGTTATGTCCTATGGGCGCTGATGTGCCAGTCATTGAAATCTAGGGCCTCTTTGCTTCCTATTAATTTCTGAAAGTTGTAACCATCAAAAATAGTTGACAGAATTCATTTGTAGGCTTCTTCTACAAAAAAATTCAGCTGTTCTCTAATTTTGATCAAAGGCTATTTAAAAATTTCTTGTGATGTGGGATAGTTTTTCCTGATGAAATATAATAAAAATTTATTTCTTCTATTTATGTTTGAATAACTTTAAATTTGGATAAGCAGCGACTTTATAAATCACAAAAATATCACTTGTTCCCTAATTTTGATCGCTACTGTATACTGAATCCGAAGATGTTCTAACTCTAATTCTGTCCTCTAAGTTTCAGCTTGTAGCAATTGACTCTGAGGAACCTCTAGTCGTGTTTCTGAAAATGGTAATATGAATTTAAAATTTCCCATAGTTTTTTTCCCCAGTCATAATTCCAATACTAATTGATGCTGAATTACTTGTGTGCCTGCCAAAACAAGCTCATTGGAGGATTATAGTTCCTAAATAAAATGTGGTCAGATTTGGCATTCACACAGGTGTCCGGTAAAATGAGATAAATAATTAGTATAATATGTGATATACTGTAGTGACGGGCGGACCAAGGCATCGCGAGCAGCGAAGAGCGAGGAGGCTTGCTTGCTAGAACAGAACAGGGTAATATATAACAGGGTTATAACAGGCATCCAATGAGCACCGAACCCAAATACACACAGCAGAAACATAAAGTGGTCAGACTCACTTGTTATTGCTTTGTTGTATTTCTCTCTAGGGCTTGTAGCTGTTGTCAATAGTTATTTTGTTGGGTAAACACACCAGTGGTGAATGTGCTAGCAGGCCAGTACAGCTTGGTGGGTTTCTACCATTCACTGTGATTGAGTGTGTAATTACGCAAGTAATTATGCCGAATAACATTACCCATTTTCCTGCATGCTTTCCTCTCACCAGGAAGTTACAGCCACATAGAGACAGGGTCACTGCTAGGGAGGCAACTTTCCAGAGGAGCAAACTTTCTTTGGGAATTTATGTGAATAACTGGGAATCTGTAACATCAGCTCCAGGGTTCCAGCACTCCCAAACCTTGAGTGCTGACTGGTGTTTTGTTTTTACCGATCCTGTTACCCTGTCATTTTTCCTAATTGCCACACCCTGAGTATCCTCATGGACCTCAACTGTGTTCTCTCCCTGTATAAGTCAGCATCTTGCCCTTGTTCCTAGTCAAGTGTCTGTTGACCCTATGCCTTTTCCCAGCTCGCTTTCTGTGTGGATGCTTTGTCCCCCAGTCTATCAGGCCCTATAGTCTCCCTCTCATTATCTAGTTTATCTTGTATTTAAGACAGAGCCCATTGTTTCCTTTGTTCTTAGTAGTAATGGCTAGCTGAAGCCTCATTGAAGCTTTCCAGCTAGCTGTGTCAAAAATAGGTTCATGCTCAAAGCTTCAAGTGAACACTGAACTGTATTGGCCAGAAGATGTATGACAGGAAACAACAACCCATAAAAGACCCGTACTGTCACTAGCCTCGTGATGTATTGGATAGAACCAGGGCTTCACATAAATAAGTATTAGAGGCTGTGGTTTCAAAATTCCTGTGACCAACTACAGTGGCATAGAAACATTCAGTTGTTTTTTTTTATTACTTTTTATTTTTATTTTCATTGTCATTAAACAAACATCAAAGACAATATACAACAAAAACAAGAACATGGCCTGCAGTTAAAAAAAATAAAAAATGTCTTCCCAAACCTTTTCCAAAACCAATCAATTATTCATCCCTCTCATCAACCACTTGTCCCAGTCAGCCTCAAACTTTTCTTCCTTCATTCTTATCCTATAAGTCAGTCTTTCCATGTCTTTTATTTCTTCCACTATCCCCTCCCATTGTTCCCGTGTAGGAGTGTCTACCCTAAGCCACTTCCTAGTGATGGCTTTCTTCCCAGCAGCAAGCAGGACCCTTTAACCACCTCTCCATGAATATAACCGAAATACAACACTTTACATGTTGATGGTATCTGGTATCCTAAGATCTTACAAAGGGCTGAATGGATTCCATCCCAGAAGGGCTGAATGCTCTTACAGTTCCAAAAAATGTGTGTGTGGTCTGGGTTTGTGTGACCACATAGTCTCCAGCATGACTGATCTATCTTCGTTTGTTTACTTGTAATTTTAGGTGTAATAAAGAATCTAATTTGATTCTTCCAGATAAACTGCCTCCATTCTTGTGAATGTGTTATAGTAAGATGGTCTTTCCACATGTGATCCCACATGTCCTCTGGGATTTCTTCACCCAGTTCCTTTTCCCATTTACATATACATTTACCAAAGTGACAACTTCCTGTTCTATCAATCCCTTTATAATAACATATTATCCCTCCTTGTCCTTTATTTCCTTTTGGCATTCAAATTTTATGGAATTAGACATAAGAATGGCTATCCCTCTTTTACGACTATTAGTATGTGAGCTATAATAAGTATTTCTGAATCCAAGTTTCTTTAACTTTTCATGTTCTGTTTGCGAAAAGTGTGTTTCTTGTAGGAAGCTAATTTGAATCTTCTCCTTTTTAATCTTTGTCATAATTTTTGCTCTTTTGACTGGGTGACCAAGACCGTTAACATTTAAGGACATAATCTTTGTTCCCTGTTGAGGACTGTCCATTTATAGTTATGGGTGTTCGTTGTATAATTCTCCTGCAGGCCAACAATAACACATTCCACAGCCAACAGCTTCACAGAAACAAACTTATAACGCATAACAATAACAAACCCAGGTGACTTCCAGTAGGAGATGTCAATAAACGTTAACTCTCTCCTTAGTCTTTTAGAGGTAAACCTTCCTGAAGAGAAGGGCCCCCAGCTAGTTGTGAGTTCTGACGTTACACAAGTCCCTCCACTCACACTAGCTACCCCACAATACCCCCTTTTGTCTCTCTCGTGCCAACTTATCAATTTACTATCAATACCTTTCTCACATGATATTCAGGTCAGGTTAAAAAAGGGGGGCTTTTTTTTCCTTCCCTTTCTTTTCTTTCTTTATTTTTCTCCCCTTTCCCCTAATCTTTTTCTCTCACCCAAATCCGCAGTCCTTTCAGCCTTCCTTGTGTTGGAATTCTTGAAGCCGTTTTCTGGCTCTTTTCCCCATCTCCTGTGGTCGGACACTCCCGACCTGATTCCACGTGACTGTGCTAGCCCCTCACGCTCTTTGGTTGACGAGGGGCTCCTTACCATCTCCCTGGATGTCCTCCTCCCTATCCTCCCTATCCCTGTCTCCTCATGTCACTGACCGCCTCCTGCGCGCTGCCGTAGGTCTTCACTCCGTTTTCCCAGTACACTCGCAGCCTGTGAAGGGGAGTTCGGTTCCGGATCTTCTCTTCTTTCAGTATTTTCTTGATAGGTGTATAAGCTTTCCGCTTCTTTAGTGTCTTTGCGGTGTAGTCGTGATCAAAATAAATTCTGTCGGTTCCAAACATCACCATTTTCTTCTCCCATGCCTTTTTCAAAATCAGCTCTTTCATGGTATTCTGTTGGAAGTTAATGACGATTGAACGCGGCGGTTGACCTGTTTTCGGTTTCGGCGCCAGAGCTCTGTGGATCTAGCCTCCAAATCATCCAGCTTTTCCAATAACTCCCCACGTTCTTTCAGTAAATTCTGTAGCATACAGTTAGCGTCAGAGCTCCACTGTTCCATATCCTCTACTCGCATCAGGGCCGCGTCCCCTTTCTCCTTTTGTTCTCCCATTTCCGCAGTTATCTTTACAAATTTTCAGTCGATGTCCTTCTTAAGCTCAATCAACTCATCTCTCATTCTAGACGTCATTTCTTCCTTGACTGATTTTAGGTCAGCTTTCAACGCAGATTGCATTGCTTGAATCTGACTGCTAATACTAGGTAGATTAGTCTGGGACGCCATTTCTTCGTTAGCTTCTGGCGTTAGCATCTTTTTGTCTTCACGGGTTATTCCTTTACCTGAATTATCCGGTTGTTTTCTAGTCATCACCCTCCGCTCATAGTGAATTTTTTAGATTACCCAATGTAGTTTGCTCGAGTTTTAGCGGAGATTTAAAGTTGGCATGGCGGAGCTCTTAGATCAGCAGGCCCTGTTGCTCCACAGCGCCAGAAGTCCCCCCATATTCAGTTGTTTTCACTTACACTTACTCCCACATGATAATTAAAAATAACATTTTTATCACATGCACATGTTATAATCTTGTACAACAACTGTGCCAGTTGTCATTGGGTAGTTTGGAGCATACAAATAACAAATATGTGAACAATGCTTGTGTTTACTGAGAGGACAGTGTGTGTGCTCATTATGCAGGGATGGATTTTACAGGAACAATATTCTTGGGTACCTTTGAAATAAGATGAGATTTCTCATTGTGTGATTGGAGTTACAACACTTCACAAGGATTTAAAATACACATTAACATCAGACATTTTCCATCCATCCACCCACCCATTTTCTGTCCCTGCTTGGGCCATTCAGGGTCATCTGGAACCTACCCTGGAAGCTACAGGCGCAAAACAGGGAATAATGCATGATGGGCCACTCAAGACATTTTATGGTACATAAATAGAAATGTCAGGATATCAAATAAAATCCACCTACCATGTTGTGAGAAATTTGTTCAAAATGTTCCCATAGTAAGGAAAACTTTTAGTAGCTGGCTCCATATCAATGCTATCCACACTATCTACTCGCAAGCCTGGAGCCACCCTCCAATACAAATCCACAAGTGGGGCATTTTCATTCAATTCGATACTCACTTGATTAGACACACTTCATGAACCATTTGGGTGGGACCTCACACATGAAGCTTCAAATGTCATTGATTATGTTATCAGATCCAGATGATACAGCACCAAAATGGGGCTTCGTCTGAAAGAGCCCTGATTACTCGACACTGATTACCCTGATTAGTCATAACATCACTAATCCCTAGACTGTTAGGCCCTATTCTCCCTGTGATGATCTAGTTTGTCCTGTGTGTTTCTTTTGTGACGAAAAGTAAATATACCAATAAAAAGACAGATTCTGAAGATATTTACTTTTTTAAACACAAAAACAGTTCCCTGTCATCTCCCGCTTCATCCGAGGTCGGGTGGCGTGGGCAGCAGTCTCAGCAGGGAGAGCCAGACTTCCCTCTCCCCGGCCACTTCATCCAGCTCCTCCGGGGGGATCCCGA
>JAODKC010000176.1:0-16837 GCA_026777985.1 Mormyrops attenuatus | reverse complement strand
TCCTGCCTCAGCTTCTGTTGTGCCGATCGGTCAGGCAGGACCTCCTGCCTCAGCTTCTGTTGTGCCGATCGGTCAGGGAGGACCTCCTGCCTCAGCTTCTGTTGTGCCGATCGGTCAGGCAGGACCTCCTGCCTCAGCTTCTGTTGTGCCGATCGGTCAGTTAGGACCTCCTGCCTCAGTTTCTGTTGTGCCGATCGGTCAGGCAGGACCTCCTGTCTCAGATTCTGTTGTGCCGATTGGTCAGGCAGGACCTCCTGCCTCAGCTTCTGTTGTGCCGATTGGTCAGGCATGACCTCCTGCCTCAGATTCTGTTGTGCTGATTGGTCAGGCATGACCTCCTGCCTCAGCTTCTGTTGTGCTGATTGGTCAGGCACTTTATAGGTGCTCCTGGACTTATCGTAGAGCATTAATATTTCTAAAACAGTACAATGAACATCACCTCCTGTATGTTAAGAAAGTTTTAGCTTGTTGGTTGAAACTGGTTTTGCTCTGGTCTTTCACTGAGGTGGGCTCCGTGATTGGACTTCCACATAGCCCATTGCACAGACATTTCCTGTCACATGTAAGCAGGTTCCAACTGACTGATCCCAGCCGACCTCGGCCGTGGAGGATGAGTTCTAAGAAACAGAGCCCATCACTACCGGGTCTGAGTCAAGCGTGGATTTGAGTCACACATGTGCTGCCAATCTGCTTCAGCAGTGTTAAACTATTAAACTATTCGGGTAATAAAGTAACTTTAGACCCTCTGCCAAACCTGCACCCTTAGCAAATACAGAAAGTTAAGGCCCATCTCATGTATTTGTATGAATTTTCATATAATGGCTGATTACCTTTAACTGTTTGTACTGACCCTGGCAAAATCCCTCACAGGAACTGGGCATATACGTTATTTATGCATTTGGCTTGCTTTTAGTCAGCTTTCAGTTTTAGCTATTTTTGAGTTAGTTATAATAATATAGTTTTTAGTTGCGTTAGTATTTGCCTTTCAACGTTGGCGGATGCTCACATCGGCTGGCTCACATCCTGCAGTGACAGAGTTAAACGCACTTGGGAGGGGCAATCAGGACTCCGCAGGCCTTAGCTTTCTATGGTCAACAGCTTCTAATGTTTCAAACTGGTGATAAATTCCTCCAGCGGTATTCAGCCTTGCTTTCCCATGGTGCCTCTGTCATGCAAGCATCCGCAATTCATCCTTTATTTCTGTATGGGGTGGCTGCTGGTCTGTATGTTAAAATTAAGATCTGCTCAATAGCTGCTCAGCACTCTCACTTTCAGTGCCTTTTGTTCCATAACCCCTGAGATGGTTCTCTACTCCAGGACAAAATTACTTTAAAAAGGCCCCCATGACGAGTATAACGAGTCACAGTCACAGAGTTCTCAACTGGTTTGTCTTGTCTGTAATGGATTACTTTTGTGAGTAACTTCCCTATCATTGACTTTGAGATGCCCGGCCTGTTGAAGGCCGTGTGCCTAACGACTCTGTGTGACCCAAAATTCCTGCCAAAGCTTTGTCACCATCATGGCGGTGGGCGTGAAACCCCTTACCCGTGGGCAGTGTCCTGGGGAGGCGATGGCTGCCAGGGGCTCATAGAATATCGGTGTAAACTGGCAGGGTGGGTGAAACCCCCGTAGGGATACTCTGAGGATAACGGGAGAGAGTACATCACAGTAATTCCGCAAATGATATAATGGATATCTGTAGGGTAACAGTCTCAATATTATCTCTGAGTCAGTTTTTCCCAATCTGGTTCTCGGGGAGCCACAGACGGTCCACATTTTTGCTCCCTCTCAGACAATCCACATTTTCGCTCCCTACCTAATCTGTGGATCTCCGAGGACCGATCTAGGAAAGACTGCTCTAAGTGCAATGGGATTTTTAATTTTAAAAAGGAGAACATTAGGTAGTTACAAAGATATGAGAGACATTTGGCAGGGTTAAATGAAGTGCTATTTTGAACAGGGGATTGAGGAAGATGGGCAAAGCAAAAACATGCCGTCTCAACCAGAAGCCCCGCAGGCGAGAGCCCCGACTGCTAACGGCGGCCAAAGAGAGTTCCGGCCAACCTGCTTTCCCCATGGGCATCATGTGGTTTCCAGCATGGCCGCCTTGGTACAGCACTCTCTGCCGGGGGAAACAAAGAGGTGGTCAACGGCAAGGATATCCAAAGATTCGCCGCTACATGCCACGAGCAGAGATTGCAGTGACTTGCAGGAGGGCGCATAGTGACCGTAAGCGGCCAGGAAAATGGGTGTCTCATGGTGACCAAGATCTGTGATAAAGATCTGAATTTTTTTTCCACGAACAAAGTCACAGCCCATTGGCTGGGCGCAGAACCAAAGCAGTGGTCAAACGTCTGAAAAAGATACGGTAACCAAGGAAGCCATTCTTAGCTGGGGGGGGAAATACAGGAGACAGAGCGGCAGATTTGACAGGAAACTTGATTATTGATTCGACTGTTTTAGCTCACAACACCTTCAGCCCCACCAATATGGCACCTAGGTGTGAAAGGCCCTCATATCCCTGCCTCCGCCGGGCAGTCGCCCCCATTAACGTCACTTAGCATTGCTGGGCCGTTGGCTCACCCCGCCACTCAGGTTGGCGCGGCTGCAAGGCAGACTGGCGTGCGACTCGACCCGGCGTCCGTCGCAGCCCAAGTTCAGCGGGGGCGAAGTCTTCATGTCCAAAGTCCTGCCCAGGCCACCATGTGAGAACACGGAGTAACCAATCCCTACAGAACAGACAGGAAGTGAAAAAAATGTGGTTAAAATGGAACCTCTGCCAGCCGGGGGGGGGCTTCTGGCTCAATTTTTGCATGCTTTAACTCTGTTTTTAAGAAAATTGTTTAGCCATTCGCCAGTGGATTGTGAAAAAGGACGTTGTTAAAAAGAGCATCTGTAATGATGAATGTGCTGTTAATTGTCTAGAAAACACAAAAAGACCTGCGATTTCATCAAAGCTCACTGCACTAATAGCCGTGAAAATGGCACTGCAGGTTTTATGATTCATCACGCAGACGGATGTCTCTGCACGAGGCATAGCGTGCGGTGCACGAGGCCTGTTACACAAGCCAGACCCTGGGGCCTTGCAGCCCTGCACCAGTGACTCACTATTAGTGCCTCTGAATGCGGAGAGGTGTCAAGTCTGACATGAGGTGAGCACCCTGAAACCGCAAAGCCGGTGCTTTTTCTGAACGTGGGGGGCTATTCTGCGCTGCGGAGGAGTTCTCTTCCTGTATGCGCCGTCGCGGGGCCCAAACCGAGTTGATGCACTGAGCTCAGAGCTCCCTACGCGCCATCCAGTATGCAGCCTGGGACACCCACCGATCACGCAGCCCTGGCAGAGCATCGCACACGCTTAGCTTGCCCCGTGTGCAAACTCAGGGCCGAGGGCTCTATGTCCTGACAACCCAGCACAGACAGAAACTCACTGTCAGCTAATCAGATCCTTTGCTGCCCCAAGGTCCTCACTGGCAACACGGTGAGGCCCCCCTACCTCAAGTCACTGTGCATTCAGCCTATCAGGTGCACCGATATTGAACTGCATGGGCCCTGCTAATCAATCACATTTGCACCTTATGCCACTGGACTCATACTGCCTTTTTACTACACTGCACATTTATTCCCTGCTATATTCTTGTTGCTAGTCTAAAGACTTTTCCTCTCAGGGCTATGAATAAAGTATTACTAACTGACCAACCAACCAACCAACCAATCAACAAACAATCAGTCAATCAACCAATCACACGTGTGCTTTCCCTCTTTGGCTGACAGGTGACCTCCTGGCAATGCCAGTGCTCTCACCTGTGTGCGGCGGCCCAAGAGATGAGTGGGCATGTGATCCTGTCGGGCTTGGTGTGCCGGGTTTGAAGGAACCAGGCTTAAAGGCAGGGGACCGGTGCGGAGCTGGGCCCGGGCCGTTTCCTGCCGAGAATCCGTTCTCCGAGAGCAAATACGGGCCTTCCGGGGGAGGAGCAGGTGGAGGCTAGAGGGACAACAATTTGGCTCTATGTAAGGCAAGAACTCGGTGAAGGGGGGGGACTGTTTTTCTGTCAATTACATGTCTGGCTGTAGCAAAGGCCATCAACTGACATATTCTCAGGGCAGATCAGGGCTTGGAAAATGAGCAGTAACTTGCTACATATATATAATACCTATTTGTAACATCATTATCATTATTATTATTGTTGTTGATGTTGATAATTTTTGTTGCTTGATTTCCTTGTATGTTTCTTATGGTTGTTTGTATTCTGTATTCCCCTACACTTTGTTGTCTCCTTGCCACCGTTATTATTACTCGTATTATCAATTCTGTTTACCTTTGTTGTTTTTTTTTTTTTTCTTTTCTTTTCTTTCTTCCCCTCTCTCCCCATGGTAATTAATGTCTGTTATTGTTAAGATTGTTGGTTCTGTGTCCTCCTTCCCCTCCCCATTTTTAAATTTTATTTTATTTCTTTATTTTATTATTATTTTTTTAATCACGGTATTAGGATGGGTGAGTTCGGAGTGGCCACACTCTTCACGCTGTACCTTTAATTTAATGTAAAATAAAGTTGTCCTCTGAAGAGGGGGGGTGGTGGTGGGCAGGAAAAACAAAAAAAAAAACTCGCGCAGAGGCTATGAAGGTAGATGCGTCACTGAGCCACTTCCGCTTCAGCACCAACAAAGGGCTCCATCGCTGTACAGAGCAACGAGCTGGAACCACACGAGAGAACCCCCCCTCCGCCCCCCCCGGCTGTGCTGATGGGTGCATGCTCAGTTGAGCAACACTGTAAAAACACTATCTATGCAACAACACTCAGTGAAATAACATGAATGATGACACCACGAGCCGGACAAGACAACTGAGGATGGATGGAAAGAGTTTGTGAGCTAATTATTTGGAAACATAAGTCTGTGGTCTATCTTGTAACTGTGAAACAGTAAGCATTCAGCAACCTAAAGATATTAGGCTTGCTAATGTCCTTAAGACCACCCGAAAACAGGAGCAGCGCCATGCAGACCCTCGACTGGGGGGGGGGGGCACTTTCAGGCAACCCTAACCCTAACCCAGCACCCCAAAAAATTTTTGTCACAATTACTGTCAGTGCTACTCCCTACTCAGCTATGTATGTATCTGTCCTCGGTTCGGGATAGAGCCTGAGGCCCGCCTTCCCGCGGAGACCCGCCACGTACGTAGTAACGCTGGCGTGCGACAGAAAGATCCACGCTCTCCTCCAGCTGCTGGTACTTCCCGGCCGGCACTGGGACACCCTCCTCGCTGTAGACCTCCACTCCTTCCAGCCCCAGGCCCTTCCTGCGCAGAGTCTGCAGCCAACAGGGGTGGGGGGGACAACACACACAGTGGGGCGTTTAGAAAATTTCTCGAGGTAACTGGTCAGAACAGCCCATGCCAGCGAGGTGTGGCCTGAATTGTGAAGAAGCAGGTAAGATGCCCTGAGCTGGGAACATGAGTCCTGAAAACTAGCTAACCCCCCCGAAACTTGCACGGGACAGCAAGGCAGTCAGATGGCCAGAGCCAAGCCGGGCAGTGAGCCAAGAGTCAGCTGCGGGGAAAAGGCTACTTTGGGATCTTAGAGATGTGTCACCCACCCTGTCAGTGTGCACGATCCTATTACTTAAGTTTATTTTTACTAATTGGTGTCTCTAAGTGTGTAATAGGGTTTGTGTGCCATAGAATGGTCTGACATCTTGTCCAGTGTGTCCTGCGACAAGTGTAGTGGCTGGAAAATGGATGGATGGATGGATGGATGGACGGATGGAAGGATGGATGGATGGATGGCTGAACAGCAGAAGCGGGGGCTGCACCTCCAGGATGTCGGCGTTGGTGCGGCTCTCATGTGGCTCGCTGTACTCGGTGTACTTGAGCAGGACCTTGTCCATGTCGGTGCTGGCGTACTGGAAGAGGCGGTTGGTGCTGTTGAAGATGATGAGGGCGATCTCGCAGTCGCACAGCACGCTCAACTCATACGCCTTCTTCATCAGGCCGAACTTTCGCTTGGTGAAGGTAACCTGGTGCGTCGGGGGAGGGGTGAGGACGACACACTGAACGCACTGAGGTTCTGCACAGTCCTGCACAGTTACCGCAGCACTAAAACTGAAATGAATGCACCTCAGTGTGCGAACGGTAATGGGTATTAAGCAGCGAACTTCATGGCTTCAGTGTTAACACAACATAGATTGACCGCATGACTGTAAACAGCAACAGGATGCAAGAGGGCTCTTGGATCCCGTTTACAAAGCTTGATGCCTGGGGTGTGAATTATCTCAAACCACAAGCGTGGTTTAATACTTTATTTATTTTCTGACTCCCAAATCCCCCTCCCACCCCCACCATCACTTTCTATCTTTGATATTCAAACTAAAAAAAGACACACAGAAATAAAACAAGAGCCCTCAGGCACGGAAAAACAGGCTCACCTGCCGATTCCGCTGGTCCAGGATCCGAGAGATCTGAATCTTTTTCCTACCCATTTTCCCGCGTTCCTCCTGTACGTGGACAAAAAGCCAGCATTCCGTAAAATTATACCCATCCTTCCTTAGCTTTTTATTAATTTTATCAACCAGCTGAGACATAACATGCAAGGCCTGAATCAAGACACTAGATGAACCACTTTTATCCACTTGTCGAGTTTTTAAAAGTTTAAACAGTAATGAAGACCTGGAACCTGATGTAATTATTTTAAAAATATATATTTTATATTTAAATATGAACGGAATATACACACACAGTGCAGAGGAGGGCACGGTGAAGCAGATGTATGGAAGCTGAGACATAACAGTAACGTCCTGTGGGAAAATGTCACCACCTTTGTTTGACAGACAGGACGATATAGGTATTTATACCGGGATGGAAATAAAACGTGCTAAAGTTAGTCTGAGGCAACACCCAGTCAGTCTGGGCTTCCCTAGGAACAGGCCGCCATTAACAGCAGGAGTAGTATTATTGCAGCCAGGATTAGAAAAGACACGTTTGTAGGGAAAAGAGAAGCTGACAAGCCGCCCCCTGCTCTCCCATGTTACATGGCAGCCGACGCAAGTGCATGGTGGGCGGGGGAGGCGTTAAAGGGGCAGCGCCACGCGTGGTGACCGGATAGCGTCACCGCACCTCCAGCCGGCTTTGGTTATTAATGCCCTCCAAGACCGTTAAATACGTCCTTAATGTCTCTGAACAGCCATGGCCGTCTGCTCCTGCACGTTAATGTCAATGAACAGTCAATGTCAATGAACAGGAAACGGTCTCTCAGTATAGATTTGTATATGTTAAAGGACTTTTTATGTGACTTACAGTTTTGCTGAAATGTAAATCAGTTAAAGATAAAGGTAAGGATGTGTCGGGCCTCGGCGGAGAGTGTTCAGTCATGTGATTCTTTAATCGAGAGTTCCATGTGTTAGACTGAGGAAAGAAGATCTGACCAGAAGTGATGGAACAGATGAAGAGGAGAAACTAACAACAGATACATAGAAGTATCTATCCAGAGGAGCTAACAGGGATTAGAGATGACAGAACAGCCTGGGATGTGACTTGGGGAGCTCTCAGCCCTTAAGCACTATGCACAAGACTGCAAAGCATTATGGGTACTCCATGCGCCGCCATGGCTTCCACCATGGGCGACCTGGTCTCACATGCTGACCGGCCCATAGGGATCGCTTGCCTATTTATCTTCCCTGTGGATCGGACGTGCACTGGCCTCCTCTATATTTAGGTCCGCCTTCCTACTGGCTTGCGGACAGGATGCCCATGTTCCCATGACCCCTGTGGTGACCGACGCCCCCCCCCAAACCCCCCCCAGCCACCGCTCGCCGTTCCTGGCATTTGGGGAATTTTGTGAGGTCCAGTCCACGTGTCACCATTCCCTTATAAAGTATTTACAGTGGCAGCTCTATATACTTGCACCCGCGCCTCTCGGAACAAAGACGCCACCACAACGTTTTCATCCAGCAGGGGCGCCATGTATGAGAGCCATTCGACAGCCATTCTAAATTTACTGGAAGTGTAATAGCTTAATCCTTCTTGAACATATCAAATATCCTTTTATAAACCCTTCCTCTTTTACTGCTCTGTGTGTTTAACTAAGCGTGGGTGTCACAGCGGTGGGCCCACAGATTAGATTTATCTAGAAAACATTGCCCTTTCGTCCAATCATGCTGGCACAAACGGTGTTTCCTGAAACCACCAACTATAGATACATTCAGCGTCTAATATCATTCTATTTCAATTGGACAGACGGATACGCTCATGCACCCCAACCCACACTTTTTATTTTCATTGTGGTTTCACAGTTTTGTCCACTGGAGAGGCAACCTTTACCTTCTCACGGGTCTAATGGCTGCAGATTCATTGCTGGGGCTAAAGCTTCTCCGCTCGGATGGAGGTGAAGAGGAGAATGTTTCCATGATAGAGTGAATGGAGGCTAATTGAATCTGCACTTAAAGGGGACTCAAACAGCCAAGGTGTACTAAAGGGTTCACATACCACACGTAGCTAGCAGAAGGTCACCTGCCATGCGTGAATACGCTCATTTAAAAAGCACGTAACATCCTACAGCACATTACCGTGGCTCAACGTAAAAAGCCATAAGAAATCTACTTAAATATCAAAAACGTGTGTGCATCCCGTTTTTACTTTTGCAGCAATTTCTCACGAATCTTCATATGATGTAGCTAGAGTGCATTTTTACATCCATCCATCCATCCATCCATTTTCTGAAACTTCTTAATCCCAACTGGGGTCGCGGGGGGGACCAGAGCCTATCTCGGTAACAATGGCCGCAGGCGTGAACTGCAGGGCACACGAGTGCGTTTTAAGGAGAACTATTATACAGAAACGATCATATGGAATATTCTGGATCTGGAAAATAGGAAGCCCCGCAGGCCGAAAGACTGAAAGCTCTTAACCACACGTGTGTGCGCTGCAGGGGCAAAGCGGGTAAATCACGCAACAGCGCCATAGCGCAATGATTGCAGCAGTGTGGCAGCCTGTCGTCCCCCCCAGCCCCCAGGTGGGCTCCTGGTTTCCTCTGATCGCTTCCCAGAGGCCAGACAGTGGAAAGGAACACACAAACAATGCAGGCAGGGCCCCCAGACCCTGGCCTCAAGAGATGTGTGCAAGCCTAATTGCCGAATGACTCACCGGGACAACACTGCCGGCGACTCGACAACAAACAGCGTTACAGGCATGGGCCACGCGCAGCCCAGCGTCGCCCAAGGGTCAGGCGGCGCATGGCTGTGGCAAAAACACCAGTTTTTTTTAACTCCCCATCTTAAAATGACATTTATTTTTGACCAGCAAAGTGCCACCATTATGCTCTCATCAAGCGCTGGATTAGATGCAAATCAGCAGCATTTCTGCGTCTCCAAAGGCGTAACAGTGTGCAAGACAGACAGACAGACAGACAGACAGATGGATGACCTCTATATTTCATTTAATTGATACAAATGTTGCAATATAAATAATACATAATATTAATATTACTATTTTTTAAAAGCTTTCTGTCAAATCCCGTTTAAGCTATTCAAGATCTGTCACAGAATGTTTCTAAGTGAATAGAAACACGGCATCAGTTTAATGTTGTTTCATTAATACTGAGGCCAGTTATCAGTTTCTGTCCATCTAGTCATGAAAATATGCAGGCATTTCATAATATTAAACTACTTGTTCAGAACAACCAGAACTACACATAAAAATTCAAGACACCCTATTTTCAATGAGGGACTCAGAGTTGGCACATATTGGATGAAAAACTGTAATCTTCCATAAACATTTACTACTCATGTTCTAGAAGCATTGGCTACTGAACAATTATGTGATAAATCAAATACTATCATTGAATAATTACACAGATACTGATTTACACTGACCAAATTTCAAGCATGTTTTCTATCTACCTGTTACTATATTTGAAAATCTCATTATTTAAAATTGTACTTTGATGCTGTACTGGTTAAGTGGAAGATGGAAAGATTATTTGAAATCGTTCATTTTATTTTTTAAGTCCAGGATTATGCTCACAGTGATGTGTTTTAAAAACAATGTAAAAATATATATTAACATTTATTTCTTTAGCAGAGACTTTGTCTGAAGTGATGCCGATAGTGCATTACACTCATAAGTGTACAGAAATTGTACAATAACACGACTTTTATATTAGCATACTTAGAGCATCGTCATACATGGATTTATTTCTCATGAAGTTTCCTGAAAAAAAAAAATTACATTTCTAATCTAGAACCAACCAAAAAGTCGTGTTGCTTCAGGAGTGTTCCTTAATACTAGTTAACGAGGATGTTAACGATCCAGAGTCCTCTCTCGATAAGCGCCTTTCTGTTTCGGGACATTCCGGTGCCGGCCTGGAGTGTGAGAATCACAGGACACCAGGCGGGGAACAACTTGGAAAGGGTGTCCAGCCTATCAGACTACTTTAATACCACAAGCACATCAAGAGATCCTAGCATTCAGAACTTTACATTTAGCTTGCAGCTTGATTTATGGCCATGGGACAAAAGATTAAATGTCAGAAGATATTAAATGAGATATTGTGAATGGATGAAAATATAATAATGCCAAAAATAAGAAAAGAAATGACATAATAACGTGTTTGTGTGAAGCACCATTAATATTTCACGCATAATTTTACCTTAGTCAAGAGCATTAACAGCAAATTAATTCAAACCGGTCATCACTTGTAAATGAAACTGAATCATGGATGTTCGTAGCGGCTATACGCTTAATGCCTTCTTCTTAAACAAAAACTATACAGATATTATCTGGAGTCCTATAGAAAAATCTGACTATGGACCTTATTAATCACTCTTTAGGTAATAAGATGTAGATATGAGATGTAGATATTGGGAAGCTTGTCGCTCTATTTGCGTTTCACCCAGCAGTTCTCTATATCAGCATTCAATGAGATACTCCCTACAATTTCTGGCGAACAGGTATTTATTTACCTATATATTTATTGTTTTTGCTGTTGTTGATAATGATATTTTATATTTACATGTCTATCAAAAATAACAGTACACTTAGGTCTGCAGAAGAAAAAAATAGAAACGACGATACTTGTAAAGCTTTTCTTTACGTTCATTAAGTATGACGGGAGGTTCGGGAGACGTAAGGAAAGATCCGCAGGTTGTGATTAAATAATAATGAGAATAACAACATTAAGTATTTTCAGTGACAGTGTTTTTCAAGGCCGCGTACACGTATCAGATGTATACCATAATTAAACCTCTAAAAATATTAAACTTTTACAGGTCCACGCGTTAGACTGGAAGACATAAATACCCACCCGAGGCACTTTGTTGTTGGTGGTGGTTAAAAAAGATACTCCGATGGAGTTCACTGCAGATCGAGATATAAAATAAGCTGACTCGTGTCATAATAGTAACAACAAAAAAACTGGGTTTAATAATGACTAATGATGCACCAGTAACTTAAATATCCCAATGCGGCTACAAACACACGAAACAAAGTCCATAAGCATTTACGCTATTTGTCGCCTTTCCCATACAGTTATATACAATCAGGGTTCGCTCACCTGTCCTTGGTATACTTCCAGTACAAAGTTGTGCTCTTCCCCTAATATTTAACCTGCAGAGCGCACAACAGATGTGATCATCAAAACAAATCGCTATTTACCCCTAAAATAAGAGGGTGGCACCGTCATCGCCGCATTTCTCTTTCTCGGCGAGAAGAACTTCTTTTTAACGTAATTATTAAAAGCCAAACGTTTTGCCCACTACGATGAGCTGAAATCCTACGTTGCTTGTGAGAAACCACCTGATGCTGCTGATGTACGGCGGTTCTGCGGCGCTAAACGCAAATCCCAGGCTATCAGCTGCAGTTGGCCGCAGGGCGCTTCCCGTTTAGCATGAAACGGCCCCTCGGAAAGCGCCATTGGCTCATCCCGAAGCCCCGATCCGCCGCCTACTTTTTCGCGTCCCGCACCTTCACGGCAGACGCTAAAATTACTCTTTTTCTCTTGGCCCTTGCTCACGTACGTCCACATATATAATACAACCCGCATTAAGGCAGAGCGTTTTAAGAGATTAGACAAGCTTGAACGTGCAGCGTTTTATCTATTGCTAGTTTAAATGCTAGATATCAAATATCGATTAAGCATGAGGTGAACTATTAAGTGCCGCGGTGATTTACAGCAAATAAGTAATGAGCTGTGAGAAAAAACTTGACTACTGGTTTCTGAAAGTCGAGGGTGATGAACACTTGAAGATTGCTTAATTTTGTGGTACCTTTATTTGACGGCGGGAGAAACTATTTTGTTGAAGAAAATCATTATTATTGAATTTCATTTTTATACTGAAATACAAACATTTATAACCAGATGTTACAAATATCTTTGAGTGCAGAGTTTTATAATATTTCTCCACGAACGAATTTAACAAGAATTAATATGGAATCAGCAAGTAAACTGAAACGCAGAAAAGGCAGGTTAATACTATGTGTTTACATTCCTATGTATATTTAATGGTATGTTTTGTGCACGACAGGAGTTTTCAGTGACTCACATTTCCATTAGCCATATCCAGTAATCATGAATGAAAGTACAGCTCGTTATCTAGGGATACGTGTACACACACAAACACACATACACAAACTGGCACCAGTGCCAAGAACACAAATAGCGCAGTCCTAAATAGTACTGCTTTAATAGACATCACACTTGGCTCCGATTTCTCAAGACTGAAAATATTACAGTTTCCGTAATAGAGATTAAAATGCCCATTGCTGATTAATGGACAAATTACGAAGCATCACCCTAAGTATCTGACGGGAAGCACGTGTTAATGTTGCGATAGTAGAGCTCTCTTAGCACATGGATGAATGAAGGTGCCTCGCAGCGGTTATTACAGCCATTGCAAGATAACGGTGCTCGATATTAACCGTAATAGTCCGTATACACTAGGGACAAAAACCTCCATTCCGTTTTATTCCCGCTTTCTCTGTTGTATCATATGTACAATACCAAGCCTATCTTCTGTTTAGGTCATATGCACTGTAATTGCGCAGACCTGGTGCTTCCTGACCTCATACGTATTACAACCTCTAGTCTAAACAATCACATATCACAAGAGGATCTAAAACAGCGTTTTTTTGGCCGTATTAACCTTTTTCTGCAGCAGAATGATTCATTTAAAGGTTAAGTAATAAGTAACAGTAGATCTAAAGCCAGACTCATTATGAAGGACTCATGATACAGTCTACAGGCTTTTCCTATTTAATGTTTAATGCTTCAAAACCTGAGGTGACTTGTGACAATTATGGGACGTTCGTACATAGTAACATGCAAGAGTATGTATGTGAAGGCACTCTGTATGTAGGGTTAGTGTTTTTTTAGTTACATAGGGGCACGGACATAGTGAGGCCGTGGGGACCTTCCCCCATGTGGGGTGTGAAATCCCTCCGTCCGCAAGGTGAATCCCACCACTGAGCCCCGTGAAGTGCTACATTGAAATTCCATGTACAGATCAGACTGGATCACGCCCAAGTTGAAGCAGAACTGCTTACACATCAGCAGCATCCAAAAGGCCAAAATGAGCTGGGGATGGACACGGGGCAACCTTTGGGTTCTCAAAGCTACATGCAGCAAAGCTACTTCTGCAGAAACATACATTTTCCTCTGTAGGTTTATGGAACCGATCTGTGCTTTTAACAAACAAATGTTTGTCTCATTTCAGGCGGCAGAGAAGAGAGTCGGATGCTGGTTAATCCTAGCCGTGTTCCTGCCGTACCCTGAAGTTGCAAAACACACACAGTACTGCATAGTCATGAGTAGCACTAAGATCCAACATTGTAAATTATTATTATTATTATCATCATTATTATTAATAATAATAATAATAATAATAATCTGATCACTGCTTTTTTGAAAATGTGCCTCCAGTAGATTTAGCCACCTGTAAATTTGGAATCATGATAAAAAAATTATTATTATTAAAACGATACTTTAGATGTGACACATTTTACGGATAACTATGTTGTTTTAATTCATGCCCCGATCACAAATTTACACTTAAGAGTAAAGTGGAGGGATTCTGAGCTCGGACAAAGTCTGGCGACAAAGCCGCATTGTCTGATCACTATCAGTCGTCCGTAACTTAAATCCTGTCCGTCTGCCCACAAACAGACTGGAAGTCTCCAATCGGACCCCCAGTAGTGCTACACTCCTAAGACCTGACCCCTGAGTGTAACCTCTCCCTCCTCCTTCATATCATCCCTTAGGAAGAGAATAAAAGTCTATTTTCACCTCCCCAGCTCCACGTCACGGTCATTTGTTCGCTGGCCAAAGGCTGCTACCCTTGCAAACATTTAGCTTCATATTGAGACAAACGCACACATAATAAGATGTTCGGAATGACGCTGAACAATGGTCAAGCAATATTTGCATGTTAATATTCCATTTACTACAGCTTAAATTTTACACGTTAACATTACATTTGCAGCTCGGAAAGTGAGTTGTGATGAGTAGATTGCTTTAAGAATAAAGTGCATTCTTTCGCTCTGTGCAGGAGTGTTCTGGATACGGTTCAGAATAAGGTCCCTTTTTTTTGCCTTCCTGACACCGCTCACTTCTGCTTTTGACTGCATCGGCGGCTGACATTTTGGTGTATGTGGTGGGGCCACCCGGCTCAGAAATAGCCCCTATGGTTAGCGTGCACGTATGAATACAGTTATTTGTTGCATCTCTGGCTTATCTCCTTCACAGCAGCCCTGAGAAAAACCAGCACCTCATCCGAGGCGCTAAGCCGCTCGGTGTCAGCGCCGTGTGGTTTAAGGGCTCCAGCAGGTTACTGGTACCCCGGCCCTTTGTTTGTTACTAGCATGACTGTAGTGATGCAGTTGTCATGCTAGGGGTGAAGTACAGCCGTCATGAGGATTGCTGGAGTCGAACGTGGTCTTTTGTGATGATGGTAAATAAGTAAAGCTAGGGGCTGCCTCTAATGGCTCCTACAGGTACTGATTAGGTGAGAAACTGGGTACACACATTAAAACAGAATCTCGCCTCTTTGTCGCTACCGGCCACCATTATTTTCTGTTCTACCTACAGTCCATCGGATGTAAAGATTGCCTATACCAGCAGATTACGTATAGCTGCCCCAAAATGTGTTCTAGTCTGAAAATCTACAGCAGGGAAGATCCTCATCCATCTCTCTTCCTTTACCTTAAAGATGCGTATGTTCACAGAACAGGTGTCACATCTTTATATAGGCTGTCAGTCCAAAAAAATGGTGAAATAAATGATTTCACCATCCACTTTTCTAGAAATTTTCGAGAAAACAAATTCTGCACCAAAATTCGCATAAGACATCAGAAACTGGAAAAGTTTTGTAAGAAATGTAAAGAAGTCATGAGCTACAGAGTTATTTATTATGAAGGAAACCACTGTAAACGACTTATTCTTTTTGTGGTAGTGATGGCTTTAGCAGTTACCTATTTGTAATTAATTTTACAGCAGAAATAAAAATAGCACTGTTTTTCTAAATAAAATTTGACGCAGTGTACAGCTGTGCTGTGATTCAGATCAAGTTTAATTTATTGAATAGGACAGCCATAAATGAATCTGTTTGGTTTCTTTAACTTGTCCTGAAATACAGCAAGATCAGAAGAAGGCTTGCTATTTCACTACATGAGAATGTCACAGCTTAAAGAGGCGCGATTCCAAGCCTTATTGCAGAAACATACATTTCCTCTGTAGGTTTATGGAACCGATCTGTGCTTTTAATAAACAAATGTTTGTCTTATTTATGGCAGTAGAGAAGAGAGTCGGAAGCTGGTTAATCCTAGCTGTGTTCCTGCCATACCCTGAAGTTGCAAAACACACACAGTACTGCATAGTCATGAGTAGTACTAAGATCCAACACTGTTAATAACTGAAGTATAACACATTATAACAAAAGATCTATAAGCTATTTGGGGTTAAATGTATCGTTGTATTGATATTATTATTATGTATTATTAATTTTTTTATCTGATCACTGCTTTTTTTGAAAATGTGCTTCCAGTTGATTTAACCACCTGTATATTTGGAATCATGATAAAAAAATATTTTACTTTTAGAAGTACAACTCTTTTTAAAGATTTTAAACGATATTTTGGATGTGACACATTTTACCGACAATTATGTTGTTTTAATGCATCGCAAATTTACACTTAAGAGTCAGAAAATTGTAAAGTGGAGGGATTCTGAGCTCGGACAAAGTCTGGCCACAAAGCCGCATTGTCTGATCACTCTCAGTCGTCCGTAACTTAAATCCTGTCCGTCTGCCCACAAACAGACTGGAAATCTCCAATCGGACACCCAGTAGTGCTACACTCCTAAGACCTGACCCCTGAGTGTAACCCCTCCCTCCTCCTTCATATCATCCTTTAGGAAGAGCATAAAAGTCCATTTTCACCTCCCCAGCTCCACATCACGGTGATTAGTTCGCTGGCTAAAGGCTGCTACCCTTACAAACATTTTGCTTCATTCTTCAAAATACGTTTCCACTTCTACAGGACTTACTAGCCTTGTAAACAAATCCCTTGTAAACTAGCCTTACATTTGGTACTTGAAACTTAACTATGACGCAAGTGCCTTCATGCTGGGGGGTCATTTCCCATGCAGAAGCCTCACAGCAAGGATGTGACCAGCTGATTCATAAGACAAGCATGGCCTGGCTAATCCTGCAAACTATATTGACATCAAAGTTACAAAAAGATTTAGCAAAGGTCTGACTAGCTAGAGACTGAGCATCACAACAAACGTGCTATATTTGCCATTTGCACAAGTACATTGGAGTGCTTCTTTTCACTCTCCCCATCTTGCTCTCAATAGCTTGG
>JAODKC010000175.1:0-11557 GCA_026777985.1 Mormyrops attenuatus | reverse complement strand
CCCCCACCACCCCCCCCACACCAGGCCTCCCGGGGGGGCCCCCCCCCCGGGCCCCCCCCCCCACCGCCCCGCGGGGGCGGGGGGGGGGGGCGTTCCTATAGGGGCATTCCTGTTTTACAGAAACGCCCTCATATGGACTGCAATTCGACTCTTGCCTATTTCTGCAGACTGTGGTCTTGTGAACTCCAAAAATATCCCAGTTAACCATCTGAAGATGCAAAGCTGCTAGGAGCCGGAGAAGTGGAGGTACAGCAGAGTTCCTCTCACTTCCATGCATGATATCTAGTCCAACCTTCACACGGAGGTATATCACGCACTCTTTTGTAAATCTGTACCACTTTGAATACTCACTATTGCTTTAAAACATTCGATAACACTTTTCATAATGCTTTTATATTGCATTCATAAAACGTTCAGTACACCTTAATAATGTATTCATTAAGTATTCATAAAACATTCATAAACATCATGTATGTGTAGGGCAGTAGCTCTAATGCACCGATACTTTGGCCAGTATACATTTATATGTCCGCTCTGGGACACCGTAGTCCATACGCGGGTTTACAGCGGATGGCATTTTGTTTTCTCTTTAGTTTGCTCACGCTACCCCGGAAGATGAGTATTATTGATGGCCGCTCTCTTTTTATATTAGAATAATAGTGCTAAGACTGCTCACCCATCCAGTTGAATATATTCTGGTTAATGTGAGGTTCGGATGCAGACCGTTTGGTTCGGGGTATTTTGATGTTTGGTACTGAATTATAATTTGTAACTTTGGTTTGTTAATTGTCAGTATGAAGGCTATGTGCGGCAACGCGGTTATTATCATTTTAGTTAGTAAAATGTTACGATGTAATTAAAAGTACTGTATTTATGTTCTTTTTTTATTTTTACTTTTGAAGTGGGAATTGTACATTTTGTAAATTTTGAGTTTGCTCTCGCTACCCCGAAAGCACGGAGCGGCAACAGCAGAGAGAGAGGGAGCAAAGCTGTGTCCTGATTGTAATAAAGCGCGTCAGTCCCGACCTACAATCCCGAACCTGCGTGGCTGGTGTTGTTCCGCTGTGGTGTTGTCCCAACGCCCCTCGACCCACCACACATATAAACACAACGCAGAGCACTGAGGCGCGGACCGACGCAACGCAGCGGGAGGTTACATATGTATACCTTAACATGCTAACAGCCCATACTTGCATGACACAACCACATGATCCTCAGATCACAGCACCTTTTTGCTGTAGTCCAGGTCATCTGGAGAAAAAAGGAAACAAGACAAACAAAGGTCTAAACAGACACAGACATTCATTCTCAATATATCTGCTCTGTTCCACCTGTCTACCTTTTACACAGTTTCTATCCATAACATTTAATTGTAATTGCAGTTGTTGTTACTATGTCAGTAACAGCTAAATAAGTGTTGTGTGTATTATTTGTATAATATATAATTTTGTTTATAAACTCCCAACTCCACTGTTTGCCCACTCTGCTCTTCTCTCTGCTCTGCCCTCAGTCCAAAACCACACCTACTGCAGCCTGAGAAGCAGAAAGTTCCTCCCACTCTCACACACAGACAACTGTGAGGGAAAGCGAAACTGAATCCTATCAGTGTTCGTGGTAAAATGGCGGAAGCCAGCTCTGCTTTAGATCCGAACCAGTTCAGCTGTGCAGTCTGTCTGGATCAACTGAAGGATCCAGTTACTATAGCCTGTGGACACAGTTACTGTATGAACTGCATTAAGAGCTGCTGGGAACAGGAGGACCATCTTGGAGTTTACAGCTGCCCCCAGTGCAGACAGACCTTCATACCCAGACCTGTTCTGTACAGAAACACCATATTGGCTGAAGTGGTGGAGAAACTGAAGAAGACTGGACTTCCAGCAGTTACTCCTCCTGACCATTATGCTGGACCTGGAGATGTGGAGTGTGATGTCTGTACTGGGAGAAAACACAAAGCTGTCAAGTCCTGCCTGGTGTGTCTGGCCTCTTACTGTGGAACTCACCTCCAGCCTCACTATGAGTCTCCAGCTTTTAAGAAGCACAAGCTGACTGATGCCACCGGACGTCTGCAGGACAAGGTCTGTTCCAACCATGACAAACCCCTGGAGGTCTACTGCCGTACCGACCAGCAGTGTATCTGTCTGTTGTGTGTCATGGATGAACACAGAGGCCATGATACAGTCTCTGCTGCTGCACAACGGACAGAGATACAGGTCAGGAAACTCTATCAAAATTAGGAATTTTTGTACAAAGTTTGCCCAAAAATATTTTTTTTCTGTGTTCATGTTTCTGTGAACAGTATTGTGCATAAATGTCAAGAGTCAAGGAAAATGTTTAAAGCTATTTATCTGGGTAGTTATCTGCTCAGGAAAAACACAATTTAACATTAAAATATATGGAAATTAACAGTAACAATAAAACCTGTCTGCCTGACAGCCTAAACAGTTTACAGCTGGGGTGACTGGGGTCTTTGATGACCTTCCCCGCTTTCCTCGAGCACCTCTTGATGTAAATGTCCTGGAGGGAGGGAAGCTCACCTCCTGTAATCCTCTCAGAACTCCGCACCACTCTCTGCAGAGCAATATAACCAATATCTAACATGCTTTTTTCTGTTTTGCCACTAGTTCAAAGCTTGGGATATTCTGATTGTTATTCCGAGTGTTATTTTACATTTAATTGCACCATTTAGAAATAGACGTTGCTTTTGTGTTGTAAATTATACGTAGCCTACATCATGTTGTTATACACGGACACAGATCGGCATAGATTGCCCTGAATCTGAAAATTTAGCAGATACGTCCCTAAAACATAATTTAGCAGGTATATCCCTAAAATATTTCTGGCATATCATTACAAGTCAAGCTGTATTTTCTTCCAACGCCTTACAATGGCGTGGTCTGCCATCTCACAAGAATCTTTTTTGGCTTGTCAGATTGCACTTTAACCCTAAAGTAAAAAAACAAAACAAAATAAAGTTAAAACTTGTTTTGAACCATTTATTTGTCATCTGTAGTTTGATTTTGAGTAGGGGAGGGGAAAATCGATTAAAATTGAAAATTGGATTTATTGTGAAAAAATCTGAGATTTTATTTTTAGGCCATATCGCCCAGCTCTACATACTATCTAAAACAACTGTATTCTTTCACGTCCATAAATATCAATTCAAATAAAATGATCGCGATCACCTTCAGCCTTGTAAAGACAAGCTCGCCAAACTGTACATGTGATCAAGGAAAATAAAATGTGATTTTGTGCACTAATCTGACTACTCTGTATTTGCAACACGGTATAACAAACATGATCAAAAACTAATTCTAGAAAAAAAAAATGTCACCAGAAATTTGTGATGTCAAAATGGGGTCACAGGCCAAAAAAGGTCCTTGAGGGGGTTGGACCCTCTTCCACTCTGGAGTTGCTTGTGGGGAGAGGCGCTGAGCAGGAGTGGGCATACTTATTGCCCCCTGGCTGGGCATCTGTGCGTTGGGGTTTACGGTGGTGGATGAGAGGGTAGCCTTGGCACCAGGACACCCTAGGCCACAGTTCAGTGATCGACTTTGTGGTCATGTCATCGGAGTTGCGGCCGCATGTATTGGACACCCAGGTGAGGAGATGGGCGGAGCTTTCAACCGATCACCACCTGGTGGTGGGTAGGCTCCGCTGTTGGGGGAGGAAGCCAATCAGGCCTGGCAGGCCCAAGCGCATAGTGAGGGTCTGCTGGGAACATCTGGTGGAATCCCCTGTAGGAAGGAGCTTCAACTCCTACCGTCGGCAGAACTTTGCCCACGTCCCGGGGGAGGCGGGGAACATTGAGTCCAAATGGGCCATGTTCTGTGCCTCTATTGTGGAGGCAGCTGACCGGAGCTGTGGCCGTAAGGTGGCCGGTGCCTATCGCGGCGGCATTTCCCCGAACCTGCTGGTGGACTCCGGTGGTGAGGGATGCCCTCATGCTGAAGAAGGAGTCCTATTGGGCCTATTAGGCCTGAGGGTTAAGCGGAATGCGGCTTTGGCAGTTGCTGAGGCAAAAACTCGGATGTGAGAGGAGTTTGGTGAGGCCATGGAGAACGGCTTCTGGATGGCTTCGAGGAGATTCTGGTTCACCATCTGGCGGCTCAGAGCGGGGAAGTGGTGCAGCATCAATACTGTTTATGGTGGGGATGGGGTGCTGCTGACCTCAGCTCAGGATGTTGTGGGTCAGTGGATGGAATACTTTGAAGACCTCCTCAATCCCACCAACATGATTTCCAATGAGGAAGCAGAGTCTGGGGACTTGGGGGTGGACTCCCCTATCTCTGAGGCTAGGTCGCTGAGGTGGTTAAAAAGCTCCTTGATGGCCGGGCCCCGGGGGTGGATGGATCCGCCCGGAGTTCTTCAAAGCTCTGGATGTTGCAGGGCTGTCCTGGTTGACATGCGTCTGCAGCATTGCATGGACATCGGGGGCAGTGCCTCTGGATTGGCAGACCGGGGTGGTGGTCCCCCTCTTCATGAAGGAGGACTGGAGGGTGTGTTCCTATAGGGGGATCACACTCCTCAGCCTCCCCGGTAAGGTCTATTCAGGGGTCCTGGAGAGGAGGGTCCATCGGATTGTGGAACCTCGGATTCAGGAGGAGCAGTGTGGTTTTTGCCCTGGCTGTGGAACAGTGGACCAGCTCTATAGGCTACTCTCAGCAGGGTCCCAGAGGGTGCGTGGGAGTTTAACCAACCAGTCTACATGTGGTTTGTGGACATGGAGAAGGCATTTGATCGTGTCCCTCGGGGAGTCCTGTGGGGAGTACTCCAGGAATATGGGGTGCCGGGTTTCCTTATAAGGGCTGTTCAGTCCCTTTACAACAAGTGTCAGAGTTTGGTCTGCATTGTCGGCAGTAAGTCGGACTCATTTCGAGGGTTGGACTCTGCCAGGGCTGCCCCTTGTCACCGATTCTGTTCATAATTTTTATGGACAGGATTTCTAGGTGCAGCCAGAGCATTGAGGGTGTCCAGTTTGGTGACCTCAGGACTAGGACTTTTTGCAGATGATGTGGTTCTGTTGGCTTCAACGAACAGTGACCTCTCACTGGAGCAGTTCACAGTCGAGTGTGAAGCGGTTGGGATGAAAATCAGCACCTCCAAATCTGAGACCATGGTCCTCAGCCGGAAAAGGGGGGAGGGCTCTCTCCTGGTCGGGGAGGGAGTCCTTCCCCAAGTTTAAGTATCTCGGGGTCTTGTTCATGAGTGAGGGAAGGATGGAGCGGGAGATCGACAGTCGGATCAGTGCAGCGTCAGTAGTGATGAGGGCGCTGCATCGGTCTGCCATAGTGAAGAAGGAGCTGAGCCAAAAGGCAAAGCTCTGGATTTGCCAGTCGATTTATGTTCCTACCCTCACCCATAGTCATGAGCTGTGGGTACTGACCGAAAGAACGAGGTTGCGAATACAAGTGGCCGAATTGGGTTTCCTCCACAGGGTGACTGGGCTCTCCCTTAGAGATAGGGTGAGAAGCTTGGTCATTCGGAAGGAACTCAGAGTAGAGCAGCTTCTCCTCCGCATCGAGAGAAGCCAGATGAGGTGGCTCGGGCATCTGGTTAGGATACCTCCCTGGTGAGGTGTTCCGGTCATGTCCCATTGGGAGGAGGCCTCGGGGAAGACCCAGGACATGCTGGAGAGACTATGTCTCTTGGCTGGCCTGAGAACGTCTCGGGATTCCCCCGGAGGAGCTGGACGAAGTGGCCAGGGAGAGGGAAGTCTGGGTTTCCGTGCTTAGACTGCTGCCCGTGCGACCCGAACCGGAAAGGCGGTAGAAGAGGGATGGATGGATGGATGGATGGATGGATGAATGAATGGAACATGGAGTTTGCGGTGTTACTTGGATAATCATTTATTTACATGCACATACACGAGGTGAGAGACAAATCAATTTTATTCATTAATTGGAGTTTTTGTTTTAAAGTGATGGGTAAAAACGAAAATCGTTTAACATAAATCGATTAATCGATTAACATAAATTTATTGAAAGAAAAACTAATCCTTCATCAAGAAATAGTTGTGGGGACCAAATGTCCCCCACAATTTAATAAAAAAACAGTTTTTTGACATTATGGGGACCATTTTTCAGGTCCCCACAAAGATCTGTGAATGCAGTAAAAATGCCAAAAGTCTCGTATTTTGTTTGGTTACTTATCATTAAGGTTAGGGCTGGGTAGGGGCTAAGGTCGTCATGTAATGACTACAGTTTTCCTCAGAAATGAATGGAGAGTTAGGTTGAATTTTGTGATTTTGGAGGGGGAACTGGCTGATTTCTCCGCTTCATTGATTGGTCACTTTGAATCCTATGACTGCCTGTTTACTTTGGAAGAAGAAGATAATCACTGACCATTCAGTGAGAATTCCACCGTCATGATGTCTGAGCAAGGAAGTCTAACAATAAGCTAACATCTTTCAAAAATGTTATTGCTTCAAAGTCATTTGAAATAATGATTACTCTGAAAATGTATGTAAGCCTAAGGAACTATGAGACAACGTGGAGTTTACGCAAAGAGGTAGGATAACCATGCGATTAGTATAAGAACGCTCTTTAAAGAGTAGAGATTCCCACTGGAATCCGCGCTCTAAACGCACACACAATCAGAGAGATAGAACCAAAGACTGAACTGAGGCCCTCTGTCCGAGACGATGTCCCTGGGGAACACATGCAAGCGGACAACATGCTCTAACATCAGCTCAGCTGTAGTTTTGGCTGACAGGAGTCTGGCAAGGTCTACCAAGTGCACAGCCTTGGAGAAGCGATCAACGATGGTGAGAATGGTATTTTTCCCTTCCGACTCCGGCAGGCCAGTGATGAGGTCCAGTGCGATGTGTGACCAGAGCTGACGGCGAACCAGGAGAGGATGAAGTCCACCCAGGGATGGTTGGTTGTTGGTTTTGGCCTGGGCACACACCAGACAGGCCCGGACAAACTCTCGGATGTCGTGGTCCATGGCAGGCCACCAGAAGGTGCGTTGGAGGTACTGCAGAGTTCTTCTGGTACCGGGGTGGCCCGCCAGAGCAGAGGAGAGTGCCCAAGAAAGGGCGTCCGGCAGGATGCAAGCGGGGGCGTAGAGTCGTCCGGGCGGTGTACCTGCCGGAGCGGGCTCCATGGTCTGTGCCTGGTGTACCCTGGTTTCCAGGTCCCACTGGAAAGGTGCAATGATCCAGGTGGTGGGTACAAAAGGCACGGGGTCCGCCCGGGGAGCATTGGCTTCGTGCTGGCGGGAGAGTGTATCAGCCTTGGTGTTCTTGGACCCCGGGCGGTATGAGAGGCAGAAGTTGAACTGTTCAAAGAACAGTGCCCACCACGCCTGCTGAGGGTTGAGTTGTTTAACGTGTTGGATTGTGATGAGCTTCTGGTGGTCCGTCCAGACCATGAATGGTTCACTGCCGCCCTGGAGCCAGTGATGCCATTCCTCCAGGGCCCACTTGATGGCCAGCAGTTCAGTCCCCTACCCCGTAACACTGCTGAGTGGAGTTGAATTTCCTGGAAAAGAAAATACATGGGTATAGAGAGCATCGCTGGGAGAGGATAGCCCTGACGCCCACGTCTGAGGCATTCACCTCCACAACAAAGGGTTTGGTGGAATCCGGGTGAAGGAGAATGGGACAGTCTATGAAATGCGTTGATGGCATCCGGGGTGAGGTTATAATGATGAGGAGAAGGATGGGTCAGGGCGGTGAGTGGTGCTGTAACTGTACTGAAGCCCTAAATAAAGCGCCGATAGAAATAGGCAAACCCCAGAAAGTGCTGTAGCTGCTTAAGCATCTTGGGTAGGGGCCAATGACGCACAGCTTCCAGCTTCTGGGGGTCCATGGCCACACCATGGGGTGAGATGACAAAGCCCAGGAATGTGGTGGAGCACTGGTGGAAAGCGCATTTCTCCAACTTACAGTACAGTCGATGGGCGAGCAGTCTCTTGAGGACTGCACTGACATGTTGGATGTGCTCTTCCAGGGTGTGAGAGTAGATGAGGATGTCATCAAGATAGATGAATGCCCAGCGGCCTAGCATGTCCCGCAGCACATTGTTGATGAATTGTTGGAAGGCTGCGGGAGCATTGCACAGGCCGAAGGGCATCACCAGACTCTCATAGTGACCAGTGGGAGTGATGAATGCCGTCTTCCACTCATCACCCTCCCTGATGCACACCAAGTTGTTGGCGCTCCGGAGGTCCAACTTGGTGAAGTGGGTGGCACCAGAGAGGGCATCCAGGGCGGTGTTGGTCAGCGAAAGTGGGTGACGATTCTTGATAGTGATGTTGCTGAGCCCCCGATAGTTGACGCAGAACCGGAGACCACCATCCTTCTTCTTTACAAAGAAGAACCCCGTGGCAGCGGGCGAGGAGGAGGGCCTGATGGTACCCTGGTGGAAAGCGTCGGCAATGTACTCCTCCATCGCCTTAGTCTCTGAGGAGGAAAGATAGAAAAGCCTGCCACGGGGTGGTACTGCACCTGGCAGGAGGTCAATGGCTAGGTCATAGGGCCGGTGTGGAGGTAGTTTCATGGCTGTTTCCTGCAGAAGACCTCCACCAGGTCACGGTACGGCTGGGGGATGGCCTCCAGATCAACGTCGGGAGCCTCGGTCTCCCTAGAGCACGTCCCAACCATTGCCTGTAGGCATAGTTCAGAGCAGGTCGGCCCCCACTGAAGAATCCGTTGTTGGGTACAGGAGATGAGGGGGGTGTGCTGAAGAAGCTAAAGGTGCCCGAGGATGATGGGAAGTGAGAGGATGGATGTGACCAGGAACTGGATGCGTTCGTGGTGGTGATCGATGCTGAGGGAGATGAATTGAGTCTGGTGGGTGATGGGACTGGTGGTAAGGGGCCGACCGTCAACAGCGGTGACCTGAACCGGCTGGGATAGCGCCTCAAGCTCCACCCCCAGTTGTTTGGCATTGTTCTGGTTCCCTGCGGCCCCTGAATCTACAAAAGCCGAGGTTCTGACCCGTTTGTGGCCATACTGGAGGTGTACCTGAACTGTGAGGTGGGAAACGGCCGCATTGGTGGAGAAGAGGGATAAGGGGCCCGGTGAGCTCTTCTCAGGACTCACCGGGTCTGACCGTTTCCCGGATGGAGAGGGCAGATGGCACGGTGGTGATTGGGAGAGGCACAGTAGGCACAGAGACCCTCCCTATAGTGTCTATCCCTCTCCGCAGTGGTCAGGGAGGCACGCCCTAACTGCATGGGTTCCCCTGCTCCTGAGTGGTCCACGGGTCGAGGTGGAGAGATGATGCCAGCAGGTGGTGGGGGAGGTGCTGCCAGATGGTGAACCGAGGTGGGCGGCAGTCCCCTACCCCGTAACACTGCTGAGTGGGGTTGAATTTCCTGGAAAAGAAACTACATGGGTGTAGAGAGCATCGCTGGGAGAGGTCTGGACTTTGACACTCTGGACCTGAATGACCCAACTCTGTGAATGCTGAACTTAGGTCTATGAATAGCATTTGTAGGTGTTCTGGGCAGTATGTATGTGTCCTTCTTGTCCTGGTAGGTGAGGGCCAGATGGAGGGGGGTGGCTATGGTGTCATCTATTGAGTGGTTTGACTGCCTTAGACTTGTGCACAGTACTATATCTGCTTTGAAGACACAGAGCACAAGCCTGGTTAGAGGAAAATGCACTATAATTGCACTACAATATACAGTAAAGTGTAAAAAGTTCTGATCAAATTCCTACTGAAAACACCTTGTGTTTACATTTATAGTAAGCAAACAGGATCAAGAGGTTCACTTACTGTTTGGTTGAGCATTTGAATGGCTAAGATGTCTGAGCTAAGAGGTTTTAAATATGGTGTGATTGTTGGTGCCAAATGCTGTGGGTCCAGCATCTCAGAAACAGCCACCATCCTGGGATATTCACACATTTCAGTGCGTAGAGTTTACTGAGAATGGTGCAATAAATATAAAACACCCAGACTGGCAGATCTGTGAGAGAAAACACTGTGTTAATGAGGGAGGTCAGAGGAAAATGGACAGACTTCTTGATGAAGCTAACACGAAGGTCACACATGCAAAAATAACAGCTCAGTGGTGCCATTTTTAGGCGTAGGTGAGCTAGGCAGTTGCCTGAGGTGCCACCATCCCCAAGAGCAGTGATTTTTAAAATTATTTATTTGGTTTACCACATGAATTCCATTTGTCTTCCCCCATTAATTTGATTGAAATTACCTTTAATGTCTGCTTTCTCTTTTAAGTACAGACTACACACAGACTGCCCTGAGAAGCAGCGCCCTGCACACAGACCTATAGCAGCAACGCCTTCAGAGAGGCTAACAGCAGCAATAGACAGAGCATGAGTGTGGGGGAGGGCTACATCGGTGCAGACAGGTGGCTCTGAGCTCAGCCCTCACTGCTTTATGTGCGTCGGTTAATCTGTCTGGGGGCCAAGCAATCCATTAATAATGAAATGAGCAGAGCCAGCTGAAATGACACAGAAAACACAGGAATGAGATTGAAGATAAAGTAGTCCAATACAGAGGTAAAGATTGAACGTCGTCTGCTGGGTTTGTAACTGTAACTGAAGCATTATGATATATGCGCCCTGTTTTGTACATGTGTATATTGGTGATGAGTGGTGAAGGGGGGCCATTTGGAGTCTTGCCAAGGGCACCAAAATGGTCAGAAATGGACCTGCAGCTCAGCACAGAGGTGTATACAATGGATTCAATGAACATACGTCTGATTCATGATTGACTGTGAGAAACATGTATTATATACAGTAAGTGAACTTCAGGATGACTGTGAGAAACATGTATTATATACAGTATGTGAACTTCAGGTTGACTGTGAGAAACATGTATTATGTACAGTAAGTGAACTTCAGGTTGACTGTGAGAGCTCTTCACATCTTTCATTGGGAATATGAGTCAAAGGGAGTTTATCAAGTTTATCATACCTGCCGTCAGTAAATCATTTAATTTCCATCCATCCATCCATCCGTCCGTCCATCTGTCCATCTATCCATCTCCAAACTGCAGCATATGGCACAAGGCTGGGATCCCCCCTGGACAAGGTAATTAAAGAATATGATCTCAGCTAATGAAACAAACTTGTTTTGTCATTTTTTTCCCCATGAATAGAAACAAATGGGTGAAACTCAGAGGAAATTTCAGCAGAGGATTCAGATGAGAGAGAAGGAGCTGCGGGAGCTGAAAGAGGCTGTGGGCTCATTCACAGTGAGTATGAACCTGAAGTGAAGATAACAGCTGGCTTGTAAGAACTAATTCAGACTTGAATCGAGGCTCTTCCAAGACAGGCGACTTACATCCTTCAAGGTTTAATGTAAGGTCACTGTGGGATATAATGACTCAGGGTTCTCCCAGAGAGGTGGGACAATGGCCCCGGACAGGAGGGTTGAGCTAAAGTCTTTCTCAAACAGTCTTTAAGTGATATTCCTCATAAAAAGGTGACTTTTCATACACCTGTGTAATGGAATGAAACACCAAAAAGTCACATATTAGACTGAGACCCAGTGGTGACAACCAACCTTCCCACACGGCCACCAGTCTCTGCCAAATCCCTGCAGCTGACAGTGTATGAGCTTAATGAGTGATCATTTCCAATCAGT
>JAODKC010000174.1:0-18206 GCA_026777985.1 Mormyrops attenuatus | reverse complement strand
GTTAAACTGATTGGCCTATAGTTTGCTGGATTACTTCTATCCCCTTTTTTGAATATGGGTGTTATATTAGCATGCTTACAATCAGAAGATACCGCACCAGCAGATAAGGATTTCTGAAATAGTAAAGTTACAGGCTGGCTAATAATAGCCCTCGTCTCTTTTAAAACTATAGGTAAGATGCCATAAGGACCCTGTGATTAATTTATTTTGAGCTTAGCTAGGCTTTGTAGCACATCAGCCTCAGTTATACATATATTGGTCATAGACGACGCTGGATTAGTAATAAGAGTTGGTCATTACTTGTGTCCTCTACAGTGAATACCCATGTGAAATGGTCATTAAACTCATTTACTATATCAATGTAATTTTCAATTATAAGACCCTTACTATCCTGCAGATTAGTGATTTCAGCTTTTAGAGCTCTTTTGGAGTTAAACTATTGGAAGAAACTTTTAATCATTGGAAGAAACTTTTAATCTTTTAGTCATCCTTAGCCTCCAATGCAGTCTTCCTTTAGACATTCCTCTTAGCGAGTCTATTATTTTTTAACTCAACCTGTAGACTTAGATACTCCTGCTTTATTTTGAAATCGTTAATTAATTTCCATTTGTGGAAGAGAGCCCTTTTCCTCCTGACTTTATTCTTAATTTCCGTAGTAAACCACCTTGGCTGCAGTCTCCTAGATGTAGTTTTGCTGGAAACAGGTATGAAGTCCTCTAGCACTTGCAACAACGTGCTTTTAAAAAATTCCCATGTCTCCTCAACAGTCTTGCTATTTAACTCCATCCAGTTTACAGTTTCTAGTTTCAGTCTCATACCAATAAAGTTTGCCTTCCTAAAATTGTATATTTTTGTTTTGGACTTTGCTCTTTGGACACTAAAATTAACCTCAAATTTAACCATGTTATGATCATTACTGTCAAGTGGTTCTAAAACCTCTAATTTCCCAATCCTATCCTGGTTATTCGATAAAACAAGATCAAAAATGGCTTCTCTCCTGGTAGGGGTTTTAACAAACTGAGTAAAAAAAAAAAACAAGTTTGTACCAACTCCACCATGTCAAGTTCATTTACAAAAGAACCAGAGACTATGTCCAACTGTATCCCAGGGCATACACTGGGCACAAGGCTGGCACTTCAGGGCCACGTGTGTTCAGTTTTGAGCCAAACTACACTGACATTCACTGCAAGTGTAAGCAAATCAAAAGTGACAATTACACTAAAAACAGAAACAAAACAAAAATGTGTGGATTTTGTTTGTGCAAACCTATGACCTGTGATTGCAAACGAAACCTATATTTCCTTTGCAGGTGGGGATGGGATGAGACTTATAAGATGCGTGTGGGAGTGGAACAAAATGTTTTTACAAAATATTAAATTATTTTACATTAAACACTAGCGACAAAGCTATACAACAAATAAAGCATAATGCCATGCAGCTCAGCTGTCTGAAGATCTGGAGACTAACCATTATGACACAGATTTCTTAAAATATTTTGATGTACACATTATCTTTCACACTGTAATATTTTTATTTGTAATCTTTTGCATGTTTGTGAGATGCTGCACGTCCCTACAAGCAGTGTACATGCGCTGTGCACACACTTACATAGGTGCATGTCACTATCTTGATAATGCACTCTTAAAATAACAAATACTGCATTATTGACTTTAGATCAGGTTTTTGTTGCTCAAAAGCGCACCTGACTCCACCTCATTTTATGACCGATGCCCATGGGCGGTCAGATGGGCGCAAGTACATTTGCTATTTAAACAATGTGAGCGCTGGACGGGAAAATGACAACTGCTTTGGGTTCATGCTACCAAAGATGTCAGAATACATGTCAGGGCACTCCAAGTGTTTTTGTGTCCTTGCCATCTGTTCAGGTGAGTCTAATCAAGACAAGTGATACTATTGCTACCTAGATTATGGATGTGACAGTCATACATGTTGGATTACATACCTTGCAAGTTTATATATATATATATACACACACATATATGATAATTGCATTATGCCATTTTGCTGGATACATACTCAAAATACTCTTTCTGTTTCTCTGTATCACCATCAGGGCTAAGTTCTTTAAAGGCAAGAAAATCCATGGCGAATTTGACATCAAAGTTGAACAGGTAGGATATGCAACTGAATATTCATTTCTGTTTCGCTTGTAAATCATGAACCTTCAAATCATATGTTGAGCAGTGAACAGGGGCAGGGAATGTGTGACAATGGAGATTAGGGATAGGGGGTCAGGTTACAAGGGTTGCCTCTTGGAACAGTTGATTATTAAGTGAGAGCCAGACATACAATGACCATTCTTAGTATTTATTTTCTACCATGGCTTTCTCTTTGGATATTGTGGAATTTTACAAATGTGTCTGAGGATTCTGTTGTCAGTCTTAAGAAAATGTTTGATAGGTACTCATATTATGCGAAGATTCCATGTTATTGCGCTAAGGGGAAGGCACAGTAATAAGCTGCATGAATTCAATGAGACTTTCTGATAATGGTCCCGTCAGATGCCTGTTGCATGCAAAGACTCTCATTACGATTCGTCTTATGATTCACCGTGGCTTTGTGTTTGCTTAGTTGACTCTCCTTCATCACCAGTGGTTTTCACAGTTTTCTTTTTTACTGGTGCCCACCCCCACAGGCTGAGTTTTCTGAGATCAACCTGGTGGCCCACGCTACGGGTAGCTATAGTGTGGACATTGAAGCAGTCCGCAATGGTAACAAGGTGACCAAGTAAGTGTATGCTCCCTAGAATAGCTTTTCTATGTTTCCATAGAAGGAGATTTAATCACTGCATTATAAACAAATAGCCTTACAACAAACATGACAGGAAAACAAATGCAAACAAAGTTAATCAAACATGCTGTGCGCCTTCTGCTGTCCTGGTGCTGCTGTGATTGTTGACTTTAAACGTAAGTCGAATTTCTCATAAATGAATGTGAGAGATGGGGAACAGGAAGACGTGACATAGGGACTGAAAGACAGGAAAACGTTTGTTACAATGGCTTCCGATTTGAGGGATATGAAAGGCTGGTGTCAGATGGGACACGACCAACCAAACAAAGCACTGTTATTTTGTGTCTGAAAAGATAATGTGTGGAAACGAACAGGAAAAATGACAGCAGAACATGCCAAAATGTAAGGCTTAGGTGGAACTGATTAATACACATAAACCTGCTCTCCTGATTCCCTGTAAGACTGCTGGATGGATGGGCCCTCAAAGGGCTTTAATAATGTTCTGTATAATTCAGCACATAGCATGAACCTGTCACACTGTTGTTAATACATCATTGTATAATTGGTTCAGATTAATCACCGTCATATTTATCTCTAGAACAGTAATACAGCTATTACTATTGTTCAGATAAAATGATTTCTGTGTAACTTTTGTACTGTAGTGGAGCATAGCACAGCTGGCTATTGCTGACAAGCAGTGCCTCCCCTGGCCAAACTGAGGCCCTACGCAGAATTTTATTTTGCCCCCCCCATTACAAAATGACTGTATCACGAAATGCCAATTAGGTTTACAACCTTGCGGTATCAGATTACTCGTCTCTTTTTTCCTCTCCTGCCTTGGGCTGACTTGGTGCTCTATGCGCGCCTCACGGCAGCGATGCGCGTCCTTTGCGCATTTGCAGAGAATGGGTCCCCTTGCGGAAAATGGGGCTCCCCATGGATCGTGGGGCCGTACGCACAGCGCGTGTTCTGCGTGTAGAGAGGGGCGGCGCTGCTGACAAGTGTTGCTAAGGGTCTGTTGTTGGGCAACGTTACTACAGCTGTGGCTGCTGTCAAGCAAGGAATCTGGAATGGAAAAGTCTTAACTGTCATTTGGCAACACAACAAAATGTGGGCGTTTGCATCAACAGACTTTGGTGCGTATATAGGTTTAAACAGATTTTATTTGGCTGGATTTTAAAAATACTTTATACTGGCAATTGTAATTTGAAATGTTTGCCACAATTGTTTCAAAAAGCAGAATTGTCCAGGGATCGTGCTTTACATGGAGTGGGGATGCTTATGTGAACAGTAGCACTTTATTTAGCTTGGAGTTCCCAGAGAGACTGTGCACAGCATCGAGTTGATACCCCTCCTCTGTATAGAACATCAAATTATTTGAAAGAGAAGGTGATGAGGCAGTTGATGGTTGCTGTGTGTAGCTGTAAAGTATCAGTATCAGTCTATGGGGATTCTGTAGGATATTTTGATTAGTGGTGTGCGGAATGAGTGGAATGTTATATCCAAACATCCATAAATGATATATCCATAAATCCATCTTGTAACCTGGAATCTACTCCAGGCAACATAACACACATTGGGGTTCTCTTTGCATGTGATGTCAGTCCAACGCAGAAGACATTCATGTAGACCGTATAGGAGATTTTAGAGATAGTATTGAGTGTAACAGCATTAATGTCGGTTATGGTAGGAGGTGGAATTCAATCCCTGAACCGTACAGGTATGAGGCCAACATGCCATCCACAGTATTTATAGTGATTGTCTATTATAGTAACTCTGTAAAAAAACTGTATACAGATCACGATCATGAAAGAGTAAATTGGGGGAGCATGAATATCTCAAGGTGGGACTGACCATTAAAAATGGGGCAGCCTGGAAGGTGCACCAGGACCCTGATTCCCAGTCCAACCATGTTGTAACCCTTCCTACAGAGTTTTCCTCTGTGTTTGCCTTTGCACAGACACAATAATGGCCGTTGTTTGTTTTCATGCCTCCTAACCGTATAGTTAAATGTATCTACGAGTACACTCTGTAACCCAAAATAAATTCCTGTTCCCTCCTCCCAGTCCCTGGACAAATCACCCTGTTCAGTCTCCTGCCCAGAGCCTTGTCAGTAATATGCAATAGAAAATTATTCGATGGCATGGTAAAAGACTCACTTCAGATTCAGTCAGAGCACTGTGACCTTGAAGGAACTGACAGAGCGTTAACTCTGCTTTGCGTCATGGGTTACTTTCATTAACATCTATCTTGCCTCCAGGTGCTTTCGGCCAGACTTTGTGCTGGTCAGGCAGCATGCCTTCAGCATGGCAAAGAACGGAGATTTCCGGAACATCGTCATCGGCCTGCAGTATGCCGGCCTGCCAAGCATCAACTCCCTGCACTCCGTCTACAACTTCTGTGACAAGCCATGGGTGGTGAGGACTTCAATTATGCATACTTGCTATTTTTCTAGTTTAATCTGAATGCTCTCAGATTGAAGAACCAGTGAGATACTTCTGCATCAAGCAGCCCTGTGAAAAGAAAGGAGTGTTTCAGCTTTAATGCACTGGAGTCGTGATCTTGTCGGAATCTGGCCGTTTTTGTGTGGGTGTGTTTTTTGTGCTAATTTGCATCTATTCATATGCTTCTGGAAGAACATCAAAAAAGCAAATGAAATGCGCGCTGTATTAGCTTTTAGTGTCCCTCACAGTTCGTAAACTTGTTATATGGATTTCTGCCTTGTGAAGAACATGACATTTTGTGGAGTTATAAAATATGAAAGAATATGAAAGAAGGTCCACTGTAGTTGTGGAATTTCAGGAAGGATTTTCAAAATCTCCGCTTTATTAACTTTCTAAACTCTAAGGGTAATATAACGAGCTCTGTAGGAATTGTAATGTTACAGTGTAACGTGTGATGCTTGTGTTTGAGGGTAGTAACTGTTGCATGCTAACATGTCGTTTTTGCGTATGAGGCTGATAGCTCTGCATGCTCACATGATATCTTTCTGTATGTGGGTAATAATGGTTGCAGTCTAACCTGTTATATGCGTGTTTGAGATTTTTAGCTGTCTGAGGCTAACGTGCTGTCTTTGTGTGTGCAAGTTATAACTGCTGCAAGCTATTCCTGAATATGAGGCTGACGGCTCTGTAGGCTACAATGATAACAGCTGCAGGCTAACGTGGCATGTTTGTGTTTGAGGGTAATAACACATTGCAGGCTAACATTCTAGCTTTGTGAATGAGACTGATGGCTCTGTAGGCTACCATGATAACTCTCTGTGTGAGGTTAATAACTGTTGTAGGCTAGCATGCTATGCTTACATTTGAGACTAATTACTTTCAGGCTAACATGCTGACCCTGTTCACAAGTGTAATGATAGTTGCAGACTTGCAAGCTAACATGCTAATGCTTGTCTCTTGCAGTTTGCTCAAATGTCCAGATTGTATAAGCAGCTGGGGCCTGAGGAATTCCCGCTGATTGAACAGATCTACTACCCCAACCACAGGGAGATGGTGAGTGTGCCCCTACCCCTACAGAGGCACCATCTGCACCCACCCTCCAAGGGTGGGGGGATCAAACTGTGAGAAATGCAGTCTTACACTGTGCCTGAGCCATGTCTATGTTGCATGTCACGCTTCAAGCATGCAGGTCCACTCAGGATTATATTTTAGAACAATAGACGTTATGGACTGGAACTTGGTAGGTTTTCCCATGAGTGGAAGCAGTTGCTATGCTTTGGAGATTCAGATGTTCCCAATATTAAGGTTACTAGATATGCAAAATTCAAATATGTTTAGCTCTGAACATGGCTCTCGCTAAAGCAGATGTAATACATAAACAGTATCTGAAATGATAGGAGTCTGAGAAGCAGTTGGAATGAAGGGAACTCTTTGTCGGTAAACTTTTCTAGGCCAATGAATAAAAAATGGGTTTGCGTAATTACTGTCATCAGTCCAGGGCTGCTATATGAGACTGTAATGAGTAAATTGAACAGTTAGTTGGGCCAGATGGAGCCTGGGCTTCTCATTATGAAGCATGGAGCATCAACACTGGCTGAGTCATGCATTAGCACTCTGGCATTGTCTGGCAGAACAGAGCTCAGTTCTATGAATACACACCACATCCAGGGAACCAGCTTCAAGAGCATGGTGAGAGGTCCACTGAGGTGATTGTGGGGACTCAACCACCATTGTTATTGTGTTTCTATAACTGGTGTAGGTAGTAGATGTTATATACTATATTCACACACTATATGGACAAAAATATCAGGACACCTGGCCATTACACCTACCGCAACTGTTATGACATCCCATTCCATAGGTATCAACATGGAGTCGGTCCCCTCTTTGCAGCTATTACAGCTGCCACTCTTCTGGGAAGGCTTTCTAATAGAGTGTGCCTTTAGGAATTTTGGCAGTCCATCCAGAAGAGTATTGTGGCACTGATGTTGGACATGACGGCCTGGCTCACAATCTGCATACTAGTTAATTCTAAAGGTATTTGGTGGCACTGAGGTCAGGGCTCTGTGCAGGCCAGTTCTTCCACACCAAGCTCACCCAACCCTGTCTTTATAGACCTTGCTTTGTGCACTGGGGCACAGTCATGCTGGAACAGAAAAGGGCCCAAAGCTGGAAGCATTGTCCAAAATGTCTCGATGCTGAAGCAGTAAGAGTTCCCTTCACTGGAATTGAAATGACCTCAATACCATACCATTATCCCTCCTTTACCAAACTTTACAGTTAGCACAATGCCGTCAGGTAGGTAATGCTCTCCTGCCATACGCCAAACCCAGATTCATCCATCAGGCTGCCAGACAGAGAAGTGTGATTCGTCATTCCACAGAAAACGGTTCCACTGCTCCAGAGTTCAGTGGCTTTACACCACTCCATCTGACGCTTGCCATTGCTCTTGGTGGTGTGAGGCTTGCATGCAGCTGCTCAGCGATGGAAGCTCATTTCTTGAAGCCCCCTCCGTACAGTTTTTGTGCTGGGGTTAATGCCAGAGGAAGTTTGGAACTCTGCATTTATTAAGCCAGCAGAGGAACTTTTAAGTCAGCTAGGGACTTTTACACACCATGCACTTCAGCATTTGTCAGCTCCGCTCTGTTACTTTTACATGGTTTGCCACTGAGTTTCTGTTCTTCCTAAATGCTTCCACTTTGCATAACACTTACAGTTGACCGTGGAATATCTGGCAGGGAAGAAATTTGACAAACTGACTTATTGCAAAGGTGGCATCCTATGACAGTATCATGCTTGAATTCACTGAGCTCTTCTGAACGACGCATTCTTTCACAAATGATTGTGAACCTGACTGCATGGTTAGGTGCTTGATTTTAAACACCTGTGGCAGTGGATCTGAATGGAACACCTGAATTCAGTGATTAAGAGGTGTGTCCCAATACCTTTGTCCATATAGTGTATATACATATTCACACAGTGCTCAGAGTCTTGGGACTAATTTTGTAGTGATGTTGCAAATTTATTGGTTTTACAACAAAAGTCCATTCAAATGCAATGATTAACATATCTTCACATTTTATTAAGTGTCATCACTTTTTGACTGATTCATTCAGTTCTGTTCTTGCCATTTTGCTATCAATTGCAATTGTAGTAATCGTCTCCCAAAGAGATATTAAGTACACAGTGAGACTGCTTATCAATGAACTTATTTAACTCAGAACAGCACTTTCGGAACTATAGTTTGGGTTTCAGTTTATTACTATGTACTTGAAATTAATGTTTTACTTAGAAATACTGCCTGTTTGTAATGTGATATATATATATATATATACACACAAAATAATAAAGCAATGATTTTGTTATAAAACCATTAAATGTGGAATATTTTTATTGAATTGAAGCTAGCATTCCAAGACTTTTTGTGGACATTGTATATACATGCTTACTTCATACAAGGCAATTCTATATACGTGACAAGTCTGTCAGTTAGACAGACGTGTTTTTAATGTTGTGCATGTCAGGATAGTCCCAGTGCCTTGTGTGGTTTGAGGCTAGGGTGCAGCTCACAGTGTAGCTGGTCATTGTAATAATGTTGATTTTTGTTGCTAACCAGATACCAATAAAATATTTATTATTACGGGCTAAAGCATGTCTTATTAAAAATCATATGGAGAATATCAGCTGGGTTTTGATCTGTGTTGCGTACCAAAAGCCGATCCCTGTGAGTTTGTGGCCTGAACTACTAAGCAATGGAAGTTTCCAGATGGATATAGCATGACTCTGCTAGTGGTTGCTATGCGCAACCCTGATACTCTTAGTAAAGATCACACAGGGGACCTCATGAGGGCATGCAAATCAGATGTAGCCCATTTGACAGCCACTGCATGCTTGAATCATTTTGTGAAAGCTTGTTCATAATGACGACCTCAGCACTATGCTTATTTTCAAGGAATGATGTAATGCGTCATCAAATAAATTGATAAATCCTTTGTTCTTTTTGGCCAAAGCTGCAAATCCAGGCCAAAGCTCATGCAGATGCAGGACATTTGGTGCAGCCCTTGCATGTTTATTGCGGATTTTTACTGTGAAAAGCTGAACCATGTTAAGTGAGATACTTAAAATCTGTGCATTTATCGCTATTATTATTATTGCATATTATTTATGACTAATGTGTCCTAAACCTCTGTGCAGCTCAGTTATGTGAGATATAGATTTTCTGTCTTCTGCGTCTTTCCCTGGAGTTCGTTGTAAATCATGGGGTGGTGGCACTAGTATTAAGCACTACAGATGAATTCTGCATACCACGATGGAACAGCTTTTTGAGGAAGCATTTTGAACAGCGACGCATACCAGAATATATCTACACAAGTTGCTAGGCAACGGCACTGCTACACTAATCGGGTTTTAGGTTAAACAGGAGTAGTGTGCTGCATATTTCATGCAGTGTATTCTGTGTGTTATTAAATTTAATATCCATTCTCTAACACCAAAGCTGTTATATGCTCTCACGCTTAAGATATGCTTTCTAAAGGTCACTAGCAACTATTTCTTACGTTAATGTATTTTTTCTATTTCCCTAAGACAATAGTGTACAGACATGTTCATCATATTAGGAAGATAAGATTTTAGTGTTGAGTTTGTATAGTGTATTCTTGTTCTTCTTATTCACTTTTTGGTTAAGACCCAGAAACCCTCATAGTGAGAAGTGCCATGTAGCTGTCTTTTCCACTGCATATTACACACTCACCAGGGGACCTTGCGCTATGTGCAGGTCTGCAGGTGCTTAACCAGGGGTGTAGGGACCAGGAAGGATGCAGGGGATGTGTTCCCCCAAATATTTAATTTGAATTCATTCATGACAGCAATAAATAGGTCTTTGTATTTCAATTATTAAGTTGTGTCCTCCCTCCTACCCCCCAACATCAAACTCTCTGCAATCCTGTTGGGCTTGAAAAATCTGTAGGGCATTACCTATGTGGAACATAAGGGGGCACTAGTGTTTTAAGAGAAAGGCCCCAGGCCATAAGGAACACTGGATTTAGGGAATTACAGGTAAGGTAACACAACAGAAAATGTGGAATCTGTGTTCAGCAGATACTATTGCATTTGTGAGAAATCAAGAGTGAAATTTCATTGTTTGCACAGAAGCTAACATTTTGAAAGAGTGGATTGCGAAAGTGTCTGGCTGCCGACACCACGAAAGTGTTAATGCAATGTAATTTCTTGTAGTTTGCCAGAGGCTCATAGCCAGAATCCCATTTTCGGAAAATAAAAGCCAGAATTACATAAGTGCATCCAGTCTTCCTTCTCAGACATACTTCACTTTGGAAAGAAAGCACAGTCAGGAATCGGCCAGATGAATAAGTTCTAATTGATTATGCACATATTGTTTGCAATCGATGTGTTGTAATGTAGATTTGCCATATATAGTCTACTGACATGCCTTGCTTGTCTGCCAGACTTGTTTTGGGCAGAGACGGGATTAACGGGAAGCGGTGCTGTTTTCTCACACCGTAGATCACAACTCCAGGCTTCCCCGTGGTGGTGAAGATGGGCCACGCTCATTCTGGGATGGGAAAGGTAGTACAGCTGCTCTCTCTATAACATGCCAGCTGAAGCCTGGAGCATCACTGCCAGCGGCTTCTGGGCCTCTTCAGCACTCGGCTTATCACTGAAACATCCAGTTGACTGATTAACATTGATTCTGTTGAGATGTGAAGTACGCCTTACATACAGCTTCCAACTTGAACACATGATAAGTCATCACATGGTATACAATTACATGAAGAAGAGCCTCATTTTCTTACAGCCTCGTTACTATTTGTTTAATAGCTCCAGGTGTGGTGCTTCTTAATTTGTATTTTACCAGAGCTACCAGATTATAGACAGTACTGCCGTAGACACATATGCCGTAAGATGCTATTAATGACTTATTTCACATTTACAGACCCGACGCATTATATGCAGGGTCTGTTACAGAACTGTGACATATGCGGTTAATCCACATAATTCTTTGAAATGGTCACACCTTAACATGAACAAAACATGGTGCAAACTTCTCTGTTTGACATAGACCTGTAAATTGGCACACAAACACCAACAGAACCGCCACGCCCACCTGTGTTCTGAACTGAGGTGTCGTCCCTCCAGGTGAAAGTGGACAATCAGTACGACTTTCAGGACATTGCTAGTGTGGTGGCCCTGACAAAGACCTATGCCACCTCTGAGCCCTTCATTGATGCCAAGTACGACATTCGCATCCAAAAGATCGGAACCAATTACAAAGCCTACATGTGAGTGTCATCAGGTGACCTTAACCAAAATGTCATGTGACCATAAGCATCATTCAGAAAAATGACTCCATGTTTTTCGGGACTTCTCGTATTCTAGAAGTAAATTTGTTTTTCTTTTACTCTTACAGATTTAGAAAGTACAAAGAGATTAAAACAATCATTTTCCGTATCGGTTTTAGTAGACTTTAGAAAAATTTTACAAATTCTTACATCACCATTGGGGTTATTTTAAAGAATCCTCCAGCATTTTAATAGTATCCATTTGTTCACAAATTCTATATGAAACATTATCAAGAGTGAGGTGTAGGCCACAACTTTAAAACTGCTAGTTATCTGTGGTTCCCTGTATGGTCATTGTTTTTGCTGCACTGGCGTGCACTCTTACTGTATTACTGTTATTATACGTTTAAAAGCACACAGTTACAATTTGTATGTTAGAATAAAGTAGATACAGCCATAAATAGTCAGTTATAATGTATAAAATCTGTTGAGTGTATCCTTGCTCCACATAGTATCATATGTCTGGGTTTCCCTGGACACTTCCCTGGCTCTTTTAGGACCCATGTCCAAGCAGTTTTTCGAAAATTGGCGGTTTGTCCAAGTTTAGCGCTACAGCCCGAATTACCCAATATTGCAAGTTACAGTGGAGTAACAAGTGAATGAAAAGTTACCGATTTTCAATTACGGCAACCACTCAATAGCCCTCATGTGGTTCCCTGTGTGACCCTTGCACCCGTTAACTTTAACAATTAAACGATATGCACATCCCTACATGTCATGCTGCTCACAAGTGACGTCAATTTCCAGAAACTATCATGTTGTTTGCTTGAAGTTTTACGAACGTTAGCTTAGCATTTTGTAACTTTTGTCGAAATAGACTTGTATACATGTATATTGTGTCAGTTGTGTGTAGATTGTAAAACGAGTGTTAACTTTAAGTCTTTAACTGGCCACTTATACACAGTAATTCAGGTTATAATTCTATAGCCTTAATCACCTGGGCTGCTTGATCAGTTTCAGAAAGTGTGGATGATCAGTTTCCCTTGTTTGGCAGGAGGACGTCGATTTCTGGAAACTGGAAGACAAACACGGGATCGGCCATGCTGGAGCAGGTGGCCATGTCTGACAGGTGAGCCATTTGTGGTTGGGCCGCTTTGTCTTTATTCTAATCTTTCCTGTCGTTTTTCCCCTGCCTGCGGCACGTTTGTTCTGAAGCCCAAATTCCCTCGGTATTTGATGACACCGCAGCGCCAAATGCCACCTTAGTCATCACTTTCAATAAGGATGATCTGATCTCTGCTGTTTCTTGCTTGTTGATAAAATGTGAGAACAGCTTCTTGCATAATTCAGTTACGGACTGGAAGGTTTACATTTCTATTCATAGTACTAAATGAAAATTAAGCTGTTACATGTAAGAGTGGATATTCTTGTATTTTCCCCCATAGACCAGTCAGATTTAAGTATCAGGCCGAACCCCCAACTCCCTCCAGTGTTCATACATCTTTTGTCACCCAGAAATTAGTTCTGCCAGGATGCACGTTATAATTTTGTGTTCCAGTGAACCAGATCTTGTTAAAGTGTCTTCACTGTGAAGGATTTATTTTTGAGCCATGTTTCGGTCAACTGTGTAGGGCATTTGATTTATTTAAGGTGTAGGAATCATTATACCCTCCTCCCAGTCAAAGTAAATGGGCCATTGCCCCTTGGATGTGTCCTGGTGAGACTTCGGTCACCCATCCCCAAGCGAGTGAGGGCTTTTTGGTGGCAACTCAGATGGAGACCTGGATTTGTGAATGCTGCCTGATTCACCTACATAGCAGGTGTTGACGCATCAGTCTGCAGGATGGTCTGCATGTGCTCTGTAATACTGCCCCCATCAGAACAGCGTACACAAGCAGATACAGTTAACCGAATAAGCCAGTTCTTCAGGCTCATCATGTGAATTTCCAAAAGCTCCAGTTTTATGTGACTGTTAATATATAATATACGAGAATTTCTTGATATGAATTCTATAAGTTAAATAGATAGGTATGGCTTAGATGGAACACGATACTAGCAGGACATCTATTTTAGGGTTGGCTTGCAGGTATCACCTGGAGCATAGCTTGTTTCTCTTTCCATCTGTGATTGGTTTGCCGATAATTCTTGACATTTGGTTTGTTTGTATTCACTGCTCTGATTGGCTGCCAGGTATCGCATGTGGGTGGATTCCTGCTCTGAGGTCTTCGGAGGCCTGGACATTTGCGCAGTGGAGGCTCTTCATGGTAAAGATGGAAGAGATTACATCATTGAGGTGAGAGGCTGGAGATCATGAGTCAATGCCTGTATGTCTAATGTGACAAATTCTACATTTGCACTAAGACCTGAACGTTTCTGTTTAGACATCCTTCAAAACCCATGTAAAAATTTTCTTTAACGGCCTCTCTAGGTGTTTCAGAAAATGCACTCCGAATCAGTCTCTAAATTTTTCATAACAGACTAAACTATCAGCTTCTTAAGAATGATGCCCCTAAGTTTTGATCTCTCTGTGTTTGGCGAATGTGAGCATCGCAGCTGCTGTCAGAGCAGATTTCCAGTCTCCTGCTGGGTGCGTGACATTGTCTTCCCAGTGGGAGGGCATTGTTCCTGGGAGGTCCGCCCCTCTGCCTGCCTGGGTTGGCAACTGCGTCCCCTGCAGTCCTCCCTCGTTAAAGTCACGCTGCTTGGAACTGCTTCAAGTGTTTGGAACGTGCTGAGCTGGAGGCCTCTCTGGAAGTGGTCTTTCATTCAATTATAACATGGATTAAAAAACAGCATCTCTTACTGCAGTGTTCCACAGCTTGAGAACTTCTTACTCGGCACAATGCGCACGACAAGGGCACTTTGTGCAGATATTATCTGACGAAGGAGCATCCAGAAACGCCGCCAGAATCCTGCTTTGTCTGACTTTGATTTTAATAACGCCTACCTTGGTGTGCTTTCGTGACACAAGGCTCTTTTATTTTTGGAATGTAGGAGCGAGTTGGAATTTGTGGTAAGGCAAGGCACAGTGTGGTGGTTAAGCATAGCATGTGAGATATGTTAGATATGCTCTACTTTTCTCCTGGTGCTCACACGAAAATGGCATTATACAAATTTCTAGTTAATAAATAATCAGAGCTTAATGCATTTTACCAGCTTTTGGAATTTATCATAACCTTTTGGGTTTAATGGAAGAGCATTCTTGAGAAATACCTTGCCATGAATATTCATTTGACAGACATCCCGGAGTCTTGCAGCAAGTTCGTCATCAGTCCATGCACTGCGGTGTACTTAGCCATCTGTTACGATGCTATGGTTATAGCTTGACTACGCCAAGCAGGCTACTGTCCTTGTCCCAGTACACTTACACCGGAGGGGAATCGAATTATTGACCGACGTATGTCTGACTCTGCTACAATAGGTGACGAGAGAGGCTCCTTTCAGCTTATTAGTACTGGACTTTTTCCGGTTGACCTATTAATAAAATTAATGATAATGCGTGGACAAATGATGTGACACAACGCATGCAGCACTCATGCAAAAACAGCGGAGGTAAACTTTAAACTGATTTTTAAACATATACTAGATAATCGTGAAAAGGAATAATCATTAAAATTCCAAACTTACTAGTTGTTTTTCCTGTGACAGAGTAAAAATGTTTTAACGAGACTTAAACTCCCTGTATTATAAAATCTGTATCATATTGAAGGTAAGAAAAAGCTTGATCATAATCTAGCTGACTAACAATGTAAGAATTGCACAACATGCGATGTTGGTATTAATATCACACATCATCCAGCCCTATAATACACTACACCTATTTTTCAAATTAACTACAAAATACCCAGCTTTACGTTGTGATGTCATTTGGCGCCAGTTTTTACGCCAGTGGAAAACCAACAATTTGAGGTACATTATTTTTGGTACCTTCTTGAAGTACCAAAAGTACGGTACCTGGTGCAGTGAAAAAAATGTCCTTTAGTTTATCAGTGAATTGGACAGCCTGACAGTGCTGAGCAGAGCGCCTAGGCAATTTGAGTCCGATTGGATGTATACATGCAGGAGTAAATCGCCTCCCAATTGCATTATCTTGGTGTCTTAGTGTATTAGGTCAGCTTTGAGAAATTCGATTTAATATGATTTCAGTCAGACTAACATGTTTACATGTACTTTAAAAGTCTGGTTTTAGTCCGACTAACACAATACTTAAATTTTCTTAGTGTGCATAGGACAAGCAGGTATTGAAAATGGACGATTAAAAAAAAAAAGATTAGTCCTATGGTTAACTTAGCAGAATAAGTGCCAGAGACATCTTAAAAAAAGAAATTCAAAACATTTTGTCTGAAAATAAATATTAGAAATGCCATGTTGGTGGCCATTTTGTTCTACATGCATCTGGCTCCATAACATGCCTCCTCCCGGTCTCTCTCTCCATGTGATAAAGTGATAAAGTCCTTCTCACTTCTTAGTCGCATGGTGCTTCTCCTTCTGTGCTACTCTCTTCACATGGTCACATACCATCTCTCTGACTGGCCTCACTCTCTATGTTGTCACATGGTGTCTGGTCTTTTTCTTGTGCTTCCTGTCTCAGGTCGTGGGCTGCTCCATGCCTCTAATTGGGGACCAGCAGGATGAGGATCGTGCCCTGATTGCTGACTTGGTCATCTCCAAGATGAACCAGGCTATCCCACGTACCCCTGTCCCTTCACCCATGCGTCCCACTGCTGGCCAGACAGCACAGGTGATCCTCACCTACATTCATAGCTAGAAGAAGAGCTTAGTTTGATCTTGCATTCACACAGGCTGACTTTTAGTGACAGTCCATTTTAACCTGTGACTATTTGATTCTGGCATCCATTTTTCTATAGTCATTCAGTTCAGTAGCAACCCTCATAACAACTATATTGTTAGTCTTGCATAAAATATGACGCACGGACAAAGCAGTCTGAGTTCTAACCGCATTCTTTTCTATCAGTCTCCCACATGCCATCTGACAAAGTAACGAAGATCTCAGTTTTTCAATAATGGATTTTGTTTTCCACATTTTTGCAAATTTTCTCATACCTTTTTCCATTCTTGGTGCTTTATGTCTTCAAGATGTAGTTTTTAAAAGTTATTATAAGCTTAGCTTCCCTTATTAATAACAGGGTAACACTTTTCTTGAGGTGGCACGAATAATCCTCATCCATAGCAAACCTCCAGCCTTGTTGTTTCTTCCAATGGCACTAACAGGTGTGTCCCCACTTTCCTAATCTAGCCAGCGGTATCCCCTCAGCCCATTCAGGGACAGCAGAGGGTACCTCAGGCTGCCCAGCAAGGGCCACCAGCTCAACAGCGCCCCCCTCCTCAAGGTGAGGTATTGCAAGTTTTGTGAACAAGTAATGACAGTTGCACAGTCCAACAAATACAAATGGAAAAAAAAAATTGGGAAAATGGACACATCACAACTTGGACAATTTCCTGGAATTAATCCTCACAGTTTAAGTCTGTTCATAGCAAGCAAAGGCCTGACATTTTGCCTCCTGATTGTGGAGGTTAGAGGGCACAGTTTATCAGCGCTTCCAGTGAGCATGGGGTATTTTCTTGCCTTCGTATGTTCTGGCAGTGTACCCTGACTCTTTCTCTCTTTCATTACTCTAGGTGGCCCCCAGCAGCCTCCTAGTAGCTCTCAGGGCCCCCGGCAGGGCCCCCCCTCTCAGCAACGCCCTTCCCCACAGGGCCTGAGCCAGCCCCCACCCCAGGTCCAGCCGCATATGACTAGCCCTGGGTCACAGCAGCCACCCCAGCCTATCCCTGGCCAGCAACAGCGGCAAACCGGTCCTGGGGGCCCTGCCCTGCCACGCCCACCTGGCCAGGGTGCTCAGCAGCAGGGGAGGGGCCCTCCCATGCAGGGTTCGCCCCAACGCAGCCAGGGGGGCAGCTCCCCTCAGCCGCCGAAGCAACAGCAGCCGCCGCAGCAACAGCCGCCGCCGCAGCAACAGCAGCAGCCGCCGACTCCTCAGCAGCCGCAGCCGCAGCCGCGACCCCCTCCAGGAGGCTCGAGCCCTAAACCCACCAGTGGTCAGCCACCGCAGCAACAGCGCCCCCCCCAGCAGAGGCAGGGCCAGCCAGCAAGGCAGCCAGCACAGGGGGGGGCGCTTCCTCCCCAGCAGCAAAGGCAGGCATCGCAGCAGGGTCGTGCCACGGGACCTGGCCCCACCACCCAGCAGCCCCGACCCTCAGCTCAGGGGCAGGGGGGCCCACTGAGTGTGGCTGGTGCAGGTGGGACTCGCCCACCTGTGCAACAGAAGCCTCAGCCCCCACAAAAGCCCAGCCAGGATCACCCAGGGGTGGGAGCCCCTCCCCAGCTCAAGTAAGAGCCGTGGGGTTGCAGTGACCCCTTCCTGTGGCAAAAAGCTTATGACAGTTACACTGGTACCTTATCGTGATATTTTAATAACATTCATTACCTCTGCGTGACAGGGTGACTGTCTTTCTGTTCACTGAATGGCTATGTGTAAGGGCACATAGACCATATGCTTCACTCATTAGCTCTCAGAAAAGAGGTGGAGATACATTTCTTATCCCTGAGCCGATGAAATTAATTTTCCTCACAGTCATGCCTATGGAACACTGTCCAGTCTAGATTTTTGGTAAGGTACAGTACTGTGCAGAAGTCTTAGGCAGCCAAAGAAAACGATGCTTAAATGATCTTCATGTTGGTGTAGAACCATGA
>JAODKC010000172.1:0-18307 GCA_026777985.1 Mormyrops attenuatus | reverse complement strand
TGAGCGGTCCCCATAAGGATATGTTTACCCTACATGTGTGTGTGTGTGTGTGTGTGTGTGTGTGTGTGTGTGTGTGTCGGGAAGGCAGTAGGCTACAATCAAAGCAACACATTCGCTGTGAGGGAAAAGCCAAGCTAAAAGCGGTAAATGGAAAAATATGAATAGAACAAAACATCAGTTATAAATAATTAAATCTATTCCAGGGAAGCAGCTCATAAACTCACAGAGGAATAACAGAGGAAAAGTAGAAGAAACGGAAAGTTGAACACTTGTTGATTCGAGTCTGTTCCACAGAGGTTGTTCTCTGTCGGATAGCTGGGACTCGGGCTCGTCACTGTAGCAATAACACCTGCTGAGGAGCTAGTTGGGACGCGGGAGAACTTCGTCGACGTGTCGAGATCAAGGCCGCGAAGAATGACAGAGACGGAATATCAGACACGTCGGGATACCTTTCTGCTTGGCGAGCGCGACGAGAAACATGCAGTATTGATCAGTGTGGCAAATTAAAATGCCCACCAGCAGAGCTGGCATTCACTGCAAATAAATGACTTTACGCAAAGTTCCGCAGCCAATTAATTGTCTCCAGTAAGCTTTTATGGATGGATTCTCCACAGTGGTGCACCATCAATAAGCTGACTGTCTTGCGGCGCTAATAACTTCCAACGACACCCCCCCCCACCCATATCATTGACGAAAGCCTTTAATGGACTAGGCGAACAACCAACTGCAAAGTTTAACACCTTCAACAACGGTCCCAATAAAAGTGCATAGATGGTGGCCGTCTACACTCCAGAGACACTGAGAAACACATGCAAAGAAAAAAATATGACTCGGTATGTATGCTGAGGAACTGGGCTTAGCCGGTGTTACTCGCACAGCGCATACTGTAAGTAACATGTGTTAAGACTTTTGTTCTAATATGAAGCATGTAAATCATTAAAAAGTCACATAAGTGCAATGTTAAACGTGACGTTGCAAACAGGGTGGAGCACGGCGTGCCTCTGGTCAGTTTACCACATTGCCAGCAGACGGTCTCCCGCTGATTCTTAGAGTTTGCACATGTTTTTGTTTACGTGAAGATATACAGAAAATTATTTAATGTACTAGAAATGGTTTACTTATTTATACTATTATCTACATTTTAGAATAAAGACATCAAAACTATAAAAGAACATACATGGAATTATGCACTGCCCAAAAACGTATTTCAAAAAAAAAAATTACCGGGGTGCAGCCCTGTGGGTTGGGACTCAGAAGGTTGCCATTTCAAATCCCTGAGTCAGCAGCATGATCACACCATTGGGCCCTTGAGCAAGGCCCTTAACCCTAACTTCTCCAGGGACTGGCTGACCCTACTGTCTCCTCTACCCCAGTTCCATGAGGTGGCCTCCTGTGATGCTCTCCCAGCTGTCCTGAAGGAGGTCCCACATATATGCTGAGCTCTCATTGGTCGCTTTTCCTTCGCTTCCTGGTCAGACTCCTCCAAAACCATTGGTGCTGTGTTTGGGTCAGGTGGCCAGTTAATGCAACTCTTTCACTCTCCTTTTCAGGCGGCTTGGTGTGTCCAAACCTTTGACTGGTACCGTATATATATCATATACACACACACACTACATACTGTGTGTGTTTGTATATTTATTTATTTAGTTATTTGTTTGTTTTTATTTATCTCACTCCTTATTATCACATTGCTAGTGTTCTCTGTCTGTTACTTCAGGTCTGAGACTCCTCAGCTTTCATTTGTCTCTCCATGCCACCACCACACTTTCAGAGCCCAGAACCCACATCTGGGTGCATCTTCTGCAGGATTCTTCCAGGTACTTACATCTTGATATCATCTTATCACATTATCACCTCCAGTATCTGCAGAAGATGGGGCGGAAATAAAGGTGGTCTGTAACAGTACTTTGTGCAGACATCTGTTTATGTAGCTCCATGAAGTATTTGCACTTAGTCAAATGATTCCTTGTTGTGCATCTGCTTATTTAAGCACTTGAGCATGCAGGAAGCCCGTACTTATAGAATAGCTGCAATGTGTCTGACATGTCCAATCATATTGTTACCCCTTCATCTCACCTTTCCTATCACTTCAAGCAGCAGTCTTCACAAGAATGTAATTCATGTCAGTCTTTATCTCCTCTCTTGACCTACATACCCCCTACCTATAAAAGCAATTAGTGTAACTGGAGTTGACTTACATATTGACAAATAATTTGAATTCTCTGATAAGTAATTAGTAAGAAATCTTACTGGGCCTTTCTTTCAACAGTTTTACAATAGCTACACTACCGGTATGCAAACTTTATAAAAAAAAAAGATCAATTAAGTACCCTTTAAGTTCTCATTCAGGCTGTGTGATTCTTTAGGATTATTTATATCAGTCTTCCCAAAGTCAAGATACAATATCGTTAATGGCTTCAACACAATTCTTGTAACGTAACTTTATGTGAATCAGTCATGGTCCTAAGTTAAAGTGAAAGTAATATACTTTATTTATAACTTCTAAATAACATGTTATGAATATACCTCAAATACTGCATACATAGGAAATTCCTTAAGAAAAGTGATATTCATAGAATACTTTGCCCATCTGATTAGAAAACAGCGCCTCCTGGCTCCAGGGTGTGTCCAGGACCTTTGCACTCCTTTGCGTCACCTGGAACATGCATTATTGCACTCATACTAGAAATTTTCTCATGGGATCTGAAACTGATGTACTGTACAGAACAGCTGTTTTCTGTTCCACAGGTCAGGCTCGTAGACAGAAATAAATTTTGTGTGGAGATCCCTCTCTTGATTTTGCTGACCTGGGGAGAGGGTGGGGGCACTGAAGCAGATTTTCAAGGCGGTTAACTGCAACCTGACTGACGGGTGACAAAAAATTTCAGGAGGCGGATTAAAAACCCCTTCTTTCACTGTATGGCTTTTTCCTGTGGTCTTGAAATCTGTCCATCACCTTCGAGACTGATGCCATTATCTCAAACCCAGCATCCTAAATACTTCTGACTTTTGCTCAAATCTTGTTTCATATTTAAGCGGACCCTTTGGATTCCTCAGACACCAGGCTAATGGCCGCATGCATCCTAAATTCCTAAGACAGCAGCATGGATAACTTCTTGATGGCACGGTGAGAATAGAGAGTGCTGCCTCACTTCCCATAAGATCACTCATCGATGTTATTACAGCTGTATCCCATTTTCAAAGTAAATCTCAACCTGTCCTTGTTTTATCAGTGAACATTGTAGGAAAGCCAACTGCCCAGTGATTGATAATGAGAAAAAATACGCCTAAAGAGGTACTTTCATGCCACTAGTGATCCACAGCCCTCCACGCTGATCTTAGTTACTTTTTTTTAAGACTGTGCATCTTGACATACTCAGTGAGTGTGAAACTTTAATCAATAAGCCTGTTACAGATCCCTTGAGTACATTTACGGGCCAATCAGACGTGAGCTTCCTGTGGTCACATGAGGTTAATAACCGTAAGCTTTCAAGAGGCATTTGATGTTTCAGGAGGAAACGAACCTAAGGAACCTAATCTAAGTAAAGGGATGGGACTTAGCAAAAAGCTCAGCAATAAACAGACATTGAATTCCCTCTTCAACACTGAAAAAAAGACACATTAATACCATGTGGCAACATTGGAAAAAGTTTCGAGAAATTATAGGAATTGATTAATGGCTTTGCATCTAACCTTCCCGCCGATCCTGGTGGCAGTTCCAGTGACAAGCATGTCAAGGTCAGATCAGATGTCTTTTTTTATGGTCACTTGCTGTAGTTTGTTCTGGGGTTTTTCCAGATGTTCCCAAGCCCAATGGGACATAATCCTTCCACCGTGTTCTGGGTCTTCGCCAAGGAATCTGCCCAATTGGACATGACCAGAATACCACTCTTTGGTGCCAGGTCGCATACATACATAAGATGCCATCTCCAATAATAATAATTCTTATTATTATGCACAGAACTGCATGCTATAATCACACGTACATTAACATATATAATATATTTTCATATTTGTCATGAAACCTGAAGTTTTAAATTTCTTAGAAAATGTCATTGCCATCACAAGATTTTAAATATTATAGAAAATAAGGGTCTGGAATTTTCTCTTGAAAATGGGAATAAAAAATTGATTTTTTTCATAGATAATTCTTTAATGATGAGTCATGCCAAAGCATAGTCATTTATAAGTGTAACCAGTCCTTCTGGTGAAGAAGGTGCATGACATCAATCCAGAAGAAAAGACTTTATACAAAAAAAATCAGCAACTGTGAGATATACTTTATATTTATATACTTTATCCACTTAAATATTTTTGCTTTTGATACTTATCTTTTTGTTGATGAATTTGTATGGTGACGGGCCAGTTGCTGTATAATATTACGGGCTAATTCTATTCCAAGAGTTGCAAAATGCTTCACAATGTACAATGCAATGTGTATGTCACATTGAAGCACTCTTTTTCAGTTGTTGACCAAGTCTTCTTTTATGCTGCTTAAAAGGAAAGAGTCCATTTGTCCTGCTTATCCAGCAAAAAGCAAGCATAACACGAACCACCTGGTGACTCATTTTTCTTTATTTCTCCAACATTCCACCGCCAGTTCAGGATGTTTCCCATGCACATTGTTTGACACACTCCCGGTGCTAACTTGAAAAACTGGTGACCCCTGGAGGGGAGGCAAGGATGCCTCAGTAATAGACCTCCAACAGCGTCGACCGAATCCATAATCAGAGAGAATGAAAGGAGTCATCCTTTGGAAGCCCATCCATCCAGCCAGCTACCTTCCAGCTGCTTACGCAGTACTAAGGAAGTCATAGAATGTCAAACCTGCACATATGTTCATGCCAGATGTCATCCTTCCTCTATCAGACACTGAATAAGTCTTTACTTTGCACCTTTGCTGGTGACTCATACCACATGTCTCATCTTTTACTGGCTTAATGGACTCTTGACTGCCTTGAATTTGCATGTGGTAATTCGTTATGCAGAGTGATGGAATATGAATTGAACGATAATGAGACTCACATTGTCTCAGTATAAAAAGACAAATAGACCAGAACTGTGATGTTATTACTCAATATAAATTAAGTAAACAATGTGAGATGTTCATCTAGAACAATGTCTTTCCAAAAAAAAAACTAAATAATTTATATTAACCTAATACTTATATTTTTAAAAATGTATCTCCATACTAATTAATAAGGCTAAGTACACTGTTTTTGCTACAACTAAACAAAGCCTACCTTTCATCAAGGCCGGTTTTTGGCAAAACTTCCAGGTGACTATCCATAGTGTTGGATGGTTTCCAAAGACTGTACACCTCATAGTACAATCCATCAGGGGCCTTGCAACATCACATACGTTGGAGCTGCACACCTCAAAGTGTAACAAAAATAAATGAATGAACAAGCGCAATAAAGAGTCGCCACAAGCCTCTGCAGATTAAGTTATGGTGGTGGCTGTGTAAGACTCAAAGTCTGGGTCTTCTCAAATTTTACTGTACAAATGCTCCGGATTAAATTTTCAGCTGTAATTTCCATTTAATGTTTTGTGTTACTGGAACTGATCTTTGCTTCCTTGAATGTATAATTCTTTCAAATCATTCATGTGAACCAAAACAATAAGACAAATGTTTACTCAAATAGGCTTTTAGTCCTGATAAGCTGTTGTAGCTGAAAATTAGTTTAATCGATGATTTAAAATGACAGTGATTAAAATCTCTGGTCTCAGCCAACATTTAAATATTACCGTGCAACGTTAATGCAACTCATGTAAACTCATTAACAACCAAAAAATGCAACAGAGGGAAGATTAATTGCCAATGAATGATCCAAGAAGTCATTTTTGACCAGACTTGTACTACAAATGAATTATTTTCTTGATCTTTTGATTTTTTTATGTGTAGATTTAAGTACACCTTCATGGTTACTATGCAACCTACTTGACAGAGTCGCTGTTTATCTGACTCTTACGTGGTCCTAATTTTAATTAACCTTAATTAACATTAACCTTAATGTGTAACAATGTAAGTCATTCCCTGGTTTTCTTTGGGTGTCGTTTGCAGTGGTGAAAGTCTTCCGGTACTTTCTTCTTCTGTTCTAACATAGACAAATGGGTTAATTTCCAGTACAAGCAAACACAAGCAATGGCATCCATTTGAGGTTAAAGAAGGTCAAGAGTTTAGAAGGTTGCCCAATTCCACAAGGCTGGAAGGCGGAACACGTTTCACCAAAGCATAGAAAACTCATATTCAATTCAGTGATTTCTATTTGCTGGGGTTTTAACTTTTCAAAGCGATTTTTATATTACCTTTCAGGAAAGGTAAAAATTCAGCGTTTTAGCTTTGTAAAGCTGAAATACTTTTTGTAAGTAACATATGACACCCAAACATAATTATTATAGGTTTTTAACCTATAATATAACTTTTGCAAATGTGAATAAACCAGTATTAGAGTATTGTTACTACAATATAGAGTATGTAAAATTAACATCAGACACGTGCCAACACGGTAGTACGTTTGCAAGGCAAGTACAAATATAGCCTGGAAAAAAAACATACATTTTTAAAAACCTTAAATATGATGCGTGTAATTTAACATAACAGATGCAAGATGTTTAGCACATAAATATTTGTTGTCTAGAAAATCAGTCTATGTTATACAGCTGTAGGCTGGGTGCGTGAGTGTTCATTTAACACATAATGATCATCAGTGATGATGCAGTCCTGAGGTCTGTTGCCAGCTTGATCCACCAGTTGATGCTGGAGAAAACAGACAGAGAGGCAGAAAGTACTTAAAGAGCAAAGGATGGAGGGCCGCATGCTAGCAGAGCAGACACCGAGATCCTTCTTCTGTAATATGCTCACATTCTCATCTGTTAAAAATCCACATCACACATGACCACATGCACAAAATACTCTCAATGATCCCAATAAGGTACATTCACATCACTGGGGAATCGCCTCAACCTTCCAAGTAAGTCTACACGCTTGGTTACACGACTTCCAGTTTAGGGCTGCACTGCACTAGTCTTTCCCACACTCACCTTCAAAGAGAATGAATATGGTAGCTAACATCCAAGCTCGCGTTGTCTGCCTTGTAAAGTAATTGTAATGGTAAATCTAGGATAACTTGTAAACAAACTGCATCTGTATCTTAACATAAAACAAAACGAAAAAGCAACAATAAAACATTTAAATATCACATATAACAATATAAAATATTTTTTGTCATCAAATTTTTATTAAAGAAAAACCACCGGAATGGAACATCAAAGTTTTTTGACTTTTGTATTTGATACATCAAACAGAAATTATACTAATGGAATAAAACAACCTGGAAGGGTGTTGTGATTGTAAACGGCACCCTTTCCTTTCAGAAAACAAGTTTATATTACGCGTAAACTGAAACGGCTGGTTCCAGTCAGTTGTTCATGTTTGGCAGCGGAATGGGGGTCATTTTATTCACTGAATGTGAACACGCTTAAGAAATGACCCACCTGATCATACATTTCAATTTAATTTTGCAAGGTCTACAAACTGACATTATTTACTTTCCGGACAATTGAGTTTTACGTAGATGTGTAAATAAGATGAATTTACGGTAGTCTGTCACTTACGACAGTGGAGTGATTGGGCGCTTCCAAAGATGTTAATCTCTGAGATGTCTTCATATGATGTATGAGGTGAGAACATGTGGAATAGCAAACAAAGTACAATAGTATTTTGCAACAAACACGTACGATTAACTGTGCATGTCATAAATTCTTTATGGTTTGTTATGAGATAAGGTTACCTATCCATCCATCTGTTTTCCTGCTTATCCAGTACAGGGTTGCAGTGAATCTGGATTGTATCCTTGTTACCCAAGGACACCCTATAAGGGATCTCAAAGGGTTAGGGTTAGGGTACAATATAGGGGACACCCTGTAAGGGATCTCATAGGGTTAGGGTACAATGTAGGGGACACCCTGTAAGGGATCTCATAGGGTTAGGGTACAATGTAGGGGACACCCTGTAAGGGATCTCATTGGGTTAGGGTACAATGTAGGGGACACCCTGTAAGGGATCTCATAGGGTTAGGGTACAAGGCAGGGGACATCCTGTAAGGGATCTCATAGAGTTAGGGTTAGGGTACAAGTTAGGGGACACCCTGTAAGGGAACTTAGAGGGATAGGGTTAGGGTTAGGGTACAAGGTAGGGGACACTCTGTAAGGGAACTCAGAGGGTTAGGGTTAGGGTACAAGGCAGGGAACATCCTGTAAGGGATCTCATAGAGTTTGGGTTAGGGTACAAGGCAGGGTTGGGACACCAGTGATTTGATTTGATTTACTCTATTTAACACTATCCAGGCATAACGTGGAAATATTTATTGTATATTTATGTATATTTATTCCTCATTTAAATGAATCTCACTTTAATAATTGTCCTGGCAAAGGAGAAGTGAGGAACAAGGCAACTCCAAATATAAAGACATTTAGGAGCGTTTGGATATTACTGGGGCAAAAGCAAACAGTCAAAGAGCATCTCACCATCTACAAAAAAGATTGTTTTCAGAAGCTCTGAAAGATAGAGAACTTTCTTCTCATGACTTCTCTGATGCCCTGTTGATCATATTTTACCTAGCAGATTGAATAAAAGGATGTAAATCACTGCTGGTGGCCAGATATCGAAATGTCAAGCTGGGGAGGGGGGGTGATGTATCAAGGGTGCTGTGACGCACGAGGCTGGGGGAACGGCTCTCCTCACCTCCAAACAATGTAACTGATTTATCGCACGTCCACCCAGTGACTCATCCTCCTCCAACTGGGAGGAGGACCTGACCACCAGGCGCAGCTGTGTGTGGGAACCTCTGCCGTTGGGGATCCAAGAGTCTTTCCATGTGTCCCTCTTCGAAACCAATGGGTCATCTCCCCATGCCGGCGCATATATGTAGAGCGCAGGAAAAGCAGCTGTGATTACATGCGATCCATGCAGAACGCATCTGCTTGCATCTTCATGTTAATGTATGCTGATTTAAAAATGGTGTTTATAAGTATATTTACAGTCAGTGTTGCTCCTTCTGGCAGACAGCAGTACGCACATCTTCCTCATTTTGCACTGTAAATTGTGTACTGCTATGATTTTGCCATAAAGCAAAATCATAAAGGGACTTTGCCTGCAATGTGCTTGGTTTTGGACACCAGGATTCGGACCAGACTATAGGTCTTTGACTTTAGAACATTATCTTTGATGTCACTGCCTTCATATTCACTTTTAAAACAGCTCAGTAAAATGTACTGGAGGGTCTCCTATTGTGCTTGTGACGAAGATAAATAATCGGAAGCTCCTAAAGCAAAATATCACAGTTTAAATTGGGTAAATGAGACATTGTTTTCTCCTGGCGCTGACATTAGGAGGCCTCCAGATAACATTTAATTTTAACTCATTCATATTTGCATAATTTTTCTTTTAGCACCTTTGACAATAATACAGACATCGTTATTGTCCTGTGAACTATATTAACTCTCACTAGAGGAATTTATGTTTTAATAGGAGGAAATAAATACATGAGGTATTTGCTATTCAAAGTATATCTAATACACAAATCGAATGATGCAAGTCATCTATGGTATTTAAAAGCTAAAGTACATGTCTAAATTTGTTGTTTAACTATTAGTATGGAACAGACATTTCTCTACATTGCCAGCTCAAAATAGCTCAGGGCCCTGGGAAAATTAAAAAGTTCTCGATAAATCCTGAAGGGATATGAATTTCAAACAGCAATTAAGAAATCAGTCCGGGCAATTTAAATGCATTCATCACAAGAGTATTAAAAACTCAGATCTTCAAGTTTAGGCTTAATTCCACCTGATGATATTTCAATGAACGGCTGTGCCTCAGTCAAACAGAAAGAAGAATCCTGCTGTGTTCCTGCACTGTTCAGTATTATGAACGTCCTTCAAGGAAGGCAAAGGAGACTATGGTAGCCGTAAGGAAGCAAAAGTGACTGCAGGACTCATAACATGCAATAAGCTTGTGCAGAACGGACCTCGTTCGCAAGGAATACCGCTGCTCTGTACGCGCACGGGAACTGCAATTTTAAATAGACTCCATGACCGTCGACGGTGGCATCATTTCACGCCAGTCATATTTTATAAAAAAAGTCTTAGAATCTGTGGTTTTATAATTACGAATTTAACAGATGTTTTTTCTAAAACAACATACAAATGAGAAACAAAGTCAGACAGCATTCCTGGAACATTTGGACTTAAGAGACATATTCAAGGGGTGTAATCACTGCCAGCCACTGGATTTGAACCAGTGATCGTACAATGATGCATATAGAGTCCAAACCCACACGGTCACCAATGACTTATAATAATTAACATACTCACTTAACCAGTTATAGTACATGCAGAATCTCCTACAGCTAACTGACCTAAATCATTGCTATATGCTAATGTTTTAGTTGCATCCATTATTTCTACTAGTTTTTCAGGGTGGAAATGTCCTGGAATGACTATCTAATGTGGAAACAGGTGTTCCTCAACATAACTGCCATTCTATCAAAAGTATTTCCTCTTCCTTCTGCGATCTTTCTATTAACTCATGACTCATCCCAACATTTATTGCCACATTAGACGTGCCTGTCTGGCTGCTTGTTTTTTAATGCATTCATTCTTCTTCCATTCACTTTCTCATCCTGCTGCCGGCAAATGCCTCATTGAAGAAGGTGATGTCGTCTCGCAAGGTTTGGTGAATAAATGAATGCTGATTTTAAAAGTTCACCAGGTGGAGGCATGTTGGAAACATATCTATGTCTGAATATGAGTAGTTGTGAACTAAAATGTGCCTCAGTCGTAGCAATTGTTTTGCCATTCATTTCTACAATAAACCTGCCAGGTGTCTACCATGACAAATCAATACAGGAATATAGAAATATACAGCTCTGGAAAGATACCACTCTATATTGAAAAAAAATCTGCATTTTTAAATCCTAGTTTGATCCTGGTTCTGGTGGCAGAAGACTACGCTGAACAGCAGGTTGCTTCCAGGCTCACAATTTCTAACACAGCAGTACAAAAGAACAAGGTGAAACAGGAGACACTGGGAACGACCAGAAACCAGCCAAGTAGAGGGCAGAAGCAACTTCATAATGCCAGAGATGACCGTCAACTTATCTGACAGCTTCTCATGAATCGTGGGATGATATGAAATGACCTTCGAAATGAATGGGAAAGTGCAGGTGCGAAGTGCACTGCTAGGACAGTTCACATCATGCTTCTAGAAGCAGGAAAGAAGTCCCATAGAACAAGAAGCCCTTCATTAATGAGAAGCAGGAGCATATATATGTTATAGAATAATTATATGATCACATGTAATCTGACATTAAACCAAGAGTCTGAAATTTGTTTCATTCAAGTCGACATGCATGCAAATCATGATTATTTTTTTTTCGCTTTGAAACTGGGTCCCTCCATGTCTGGTGAAGAAATCAATTTGGTAATAAAGAAGTTTCTTTGATTGAAAACTTGTGCACTTCCTGGTGCAGAATGACCGGTAGCTTTGCCACATCACCCGTACTGCCAGGAGAGGGAGATAGGGGACACAGCCCAGTCACATAGTCCGGCAACGTTGTCCACCATGTACAGAGACTCTCATTTAAGGATCATATTCACAAAAGCAAACATATTATTTGAGAATAAATAGATAAATAAAAAAACTTCTTATTTGAACAGAAATAGCTTGCATTGTCCTTTTGGATTCTGTCTGAGGACAGTGACTTTCTTTTACAATGATTCATTTTTAATCTTTTCATAACTTTTACCCTGCTGGTTCGGGCCCCTTGGAAACAATTCTATGTTGTAATAAGTAAATCATTCAGATCCTTTTCCTGCCAGCCTTCTGGAAGATTCAACTCAGGCATTGAAATAAATAATGCCTCTGATGTCAAAACAATGCAGTTCATGTGAGGAAAAAGGCATTTCACAGAGATATGCATATTTTCAAAAGAATATAAAAGACTGGAAAATTACAGAGCAGTTTCCATAACATTCACACGCATCTTGGTCCCCAAGATTGAATCAAAGTTGACTTTTTGTAATTCCATAGGATTTCAGTATCTCCAGGGCACACTATCTAATGCCGTCGCTAGCGGAAGAAATCCTAGACGTTCCGCTCACCCCCTGCTGAAAAGGCTGAAGAGATACACAGCTCACTCATTGACACATTAAAATCAGCCAGTTCACCCACTAAGCTAATTCCTCACATCTTGGGGTTTCCAGTAGTGTCCATTAAACTCACTGGACCCACCCAAGAGCTCAATAGGGGCCTGGGTCTGCACCTGAGCTTGAACATGGTTTGTCTCGTTACAAGGAGTGGAGAGTGAATGAATGAATGAATAAATAGATAGATAGATAGATTGATTCATTCAATCAATACGTCAATAACCACAACAACAATAATAATTATAATAACAATAATAATAAGTATTATTATTATTATTAATAATAATATTTTATTGGTCAATCAGTCAATCAGTTTGTTCGTTCATTCATTCATATACAGAGATGCAGCGGTCTGAAGCCTCTTCAGACACAATGTGGCAAGGCAGGGAATAACAAAGTTATTATTATTATTATTAAATTTATTATTTTTTTATACCCAAAGATGCTTTATATTGCCAAAACAATAACAAAAACACAAAGCAGAATATGCCGGTCAGGTAACTTCCCATCAAAATTTGCTATGAAGGTTTCTGTATGAGAGTCACACAGCCGTGATCCTCCCTGCCGTTTATCCAAGGTCTTGTGTGTGGCCTTCCTTTTGGCCAATGCTACCGCACAGCTACAGTCCAGTCCCACAAGGAATGTCCCTATAATGGATTTTCAAATGAATGAGGTCACCGTGTTCATGTACCTGTTGCTGAAATGTCTAGCCAAAGTGGGCCTTCCCGAAGATGACTTCTTGTCCATGCACGATTCCAATTCATTTATTTGGTAAATGCTTTTCTCCAAAGTGATGTACAATTGAAAGCAGGATCAGACAGCTTGTAGTAACTCAGTTAATTTCCAGGTTTGATGTTCAGTAGAACATGGGACACCATCCACTAAAACTAATTTTGAATCATCTTAAATTGTTTCACCTAGTATACAAATATGTATCAGGGTTATTAAAAAGTTCACAGCTTCATTCTGATGCATAATATGAAATGTTCACTGGATTAAAACCATTTATGTATTATTATTATTATTATTATTATTATTATTTACTAAATTTATTAACTTAATCCAGAAGCACCACTTTTTACCTGCTACTGCTTGTACTGAAAAACTCTTTTGTATGTTTGCTGTGGTGAACCTTGTCCCAAAGCAAAAAAATACATACTGTCACGTGGAAGCTAACAAAACATGTCAGCTTTAGTATAAATAATAGTACAATAATAATATAAATAATATCATAGTCCACATAAACAGATGTGTAATTATCCTGCCAAGTGGCAAGTACTTATAATCACATGGACCGCAAAAGCCACTCCTTCAGAAGAACCATTATTTGAGTTATGAGGAAACAACCATGCTATCAAGAAGTAGGTATTGCAAGAGAGATTCAATTCCCCACACAAATACTAGAAGAAAAATTAGTTGAAAAGCAGATGCTAATCTTGTTGAATTCATAGATTAGCATCCAGGGCATCTTGGTTGTTCAATGAATCAATTGACTCAGTTTCTTCTCAGTTGATTTCAGCATTGGTAGGGGCCAAATCAGCCTCAAAGCCCAGGCCCTTTTAAACACATATGGTACTCCCACAATTGGTAGGTACACGTTCCTACCATCCAAAACCAAAGCTACACCCTTATTTTTGATTTTTATGTATTGATATCTGATGCTAAACAAGCTTTAATCTTTTAGCACGGTGCTACACGGGAATAAGTGTAGTTTTTTGTTATGAAGGAGTGGTCCATCAAGATATAAGATTCAAGCACCTGAAGAACAACCATAGGAAACTTCATTTATTGTGAAAGAACACAGAAATAGAGTTTTTTTAAATGTCCGGCTTACAATTCACACACCAACTTGTGTAAACTACAATACAAAGGCTGACTCTATAACAGAGACTAGAGGTGGATATTGTGTTTTTTTTTTTATTTGCCCTTTTGAATTTATAGCAGATGCACTAAGCAGGTTATAACAATAGTCCTTATTCCATACTTAAGTTGAAGCCTTCATTGTGTGAGGTTGGTAGAGTCATTCATTTAAACGCTAATCTTGCTAATCTTCTTTGAATGTATTATTCTTGGAATTAATTTAAAGTGTACACAAGTCTGCGCTTGACTTCAGTCCAGCTAGAAAAGAGTTTTGCCAGCACACACCCTTTGTCTACTTCATGAACAGTAGATTCTTTTAAAAAATGAGTATACTGTACTTCCCCAACCACCCTAAATATCTTGCTACTATTTCACTCATCATTGCTTTGTGAATCATTCCTATTGCCAGCCCTATAATAGCTAGTTATGTCTCTTATACATTCCAATGAAAAATATATAATCTTCTAGTGACTAAATTCAGTCTCCCTTTACACAATCCATCCATCTTCATCTGCTCAGGTCTCCATACCCACTGAGTTTGATTTATCCTAAGCAGTTTTAATCTTTGGGACATCGGCATCTGCTGACATTCCAGGTTAGCTGGTCTTATGGTACTTTTAAAGGAGTCTTCATCTTCTGTGTGAAAGGTTATCACTTAATACCAAGATCAGATTTAATGGTGTGCTTTATGGGTCCTCCAAATGGACTAATTAAACCACTATTAAAAGTTAGATCTTTTTAATGGGGTTTTGCATAAATTTTTAAAAAGAAAATTCCCTCAGCAGTCTTCAGCAGAACCTAGTATTTAAGTAACAGTTATGTTTGATTGACCAGAGAGCAACATCTCCCAAATCATACTTAGCTGTCAATCCTGGTGTTTCACCTAAAAGAGAGTTTGAGACTCATCCGTATACCAGTCTGCGTCATAAGCCAAAAAGAAACTCGCAACATGGTTCTAAAACCCTGAATGTTGTTTTGGATGTACTATGGTAATATAATGCAAAATAAAAATACATAATACTGAAGTATTCTATATTTGAATAAATAAATATAAATACATCTAAAAGTGATTCACATCTTATTTGACTAAAATATCCTGATATATTACTACTGTGAATTTAAGTCCCGATTTCTCAGGAATCCCCGGGGCGTTTCCGGCTTCCTGGAAGCATATTTACGCCACTCTGCTTTCAACGGGACGTCGTAGCATCAAATTTTCCATATTTTGAGTGTGGCAAAAAAACGAACCCCTGAAGTCGCCGGCTCTGGACTGTAATGCATCCTGTAATCAAAGAACGGAAATGAGGAGGAAGCAGACAGTGACATGGAGGGCTCTGACCGGAAAGCATCAGTCGTTTTAATGCTTATGGAATTCTGAGAATCACAGTTAAATTGCAGTAATAAACAAACACTTTAGAATCTGATCGTAGTAATTAAAAACTATAAATATTAGTATTTCAAGTTTTACAAAAATTAAATACGATTGTCGATACACGTTAAATCGCTGTTTACATTTTGCTTTTAAAAGTAGCACTCGGGTCGTCACCTGCCAAAAATGTTTAGGAAAAGTGTGCACGGGACTTTGACACCAGCCCCATAATCCGAATCACCTTTGAAAAGACTGCATTTTCAAAAAAATATTGTGTGAATGATATCTCCCACAGTTCCTCCGCAGTGACCCTGACGTGCCTAAATACACTTCTCTGAAGCCACCACAGTGAAGTTATATCAGGTAGCATTGAGAAAGCAGGCCCACTAGAATACAAGTGTGCCTGACAGAGATTATCCTCAGCTGAATCAGTGAGTGACACCACCAATTATCCCTGTACCTGCTGGCTGGGCCATCTAGACAGTCTTTAAGACTAATCTCAACATGATTAAGAAGGTCGATCCCAGTCTTAAACAGCTACTACACGTGTAACATGTCTCTTGCTGAAAAAAGGTGTGTGTATATCATTAACAAAAACCCATCTTTCAATAATACAATGGAAGGCACTATTTTTACACAGTAGTGCCACCGTGTGGCCATGACCAGTTTTATTTAGTGATCTGTCAATTTTATATATGATATATTTCGTATGGGATATTTAATGACTTCTGTCATATGTACAATACTGCATCCATTTTAGTAGCAAATATTAATTCAAATTAAAAACAATACCTGACGCCAAAACGAACTTGGTACAAAGGCCTTACCTAAAAATATGTAAATACCTGTGACAGTTATGTTCACCAAATAATTTCCATGAGATATTTCCATAAAATAACAAAGACCATATTTACAAAAAACATTTTCCATCAAAGTTATAATAGAATGCCATCCATATACCCATTCAGCATTTGGTCCTTATATAAAACAATAACATATAACCAAACGCTTAATATAAACACCTTCAGTCACAACTTAATTACAATGATGGTGTTCGCTTTTCAATTCAAAGTATGATTTACAGTTATCTTCAAAAAAATTGTGATTTGCCAACATTTCTCCATTTTGATATGTGCCTTACTGGCATAAGAGTATTATTGCAACATACAAATTACACTTTCCATTGTACATTTTCCTCAGCAATCATTATTTTTTCTTTCTGCTTTCTCTAGCCGCTTTCCTTTTCAGCTGCAGAGTTTTGAGTTCTGTCATTGTCACGAAAGTCTTGTAAACCCACACTCCCTTTAAAACAAAAATAGTGGGAAATTCCTGGTGTAAGTGTCTATCACTTTGGTTAGTCAAAATTAATACACCACAGGCTAATCAACTGAAAAACACCTTTATTCAGCTATTTAATAATAAAACATTATGGAATACTTATAATAATAAGCAATGAATATTTAAAAGACTTACCACAATCACCATTGTGTTTATAAGAAGAGGAGCAGAGAAAACTAACGATATGAACATTCCATTGGAGTCAAAATATTGGTACCTTGAGAATGACCTTGTAAAGCAAAATACAAAATAAAAATGAAGTTTTCCTGCAATTCATCTGCACACTACAACAGCTTTCAGTTCTCTATGTTATACTTTTTTAACATGACTGACTCACCGTATGACACAAACATAGAGACATTAACTACAATTAATGAAGTTATTGGTGAACTTTGGTTAGCGCTGTACAGCACCAATACGTACCTCCAATGCATAGCAGCGAACTCATTTACATATTCTGCACTGTACACCAATCCAACTAAAAGAAAATAAATAGATATGTTCAAGTGATACATTAGCTTGACATATTGATATATTAGCAATATGAGCTTGGAGGGAACTAAAACATCAGACTGACTGTGGGTCCCCGAGGACACAATTTGGAAAGACGGTTCTTCCCGCTTATTCTACTCAAGGTCACAGTGGGGTTGCACAGGACACCAGGGGCACAATGCCAGTACCCACACGGTCATACACTATGGGAAATTTAAAAGACACAAACTAGCCAAAGTGCATGGCAATGAACTGTGGGGGGAAAAGAGAGGACCCAGAGGAAACCCACACACACACAAAGCAGAGGTGTAAGGAAACAGCGCCACCCAGAGTCACCAGGCGACCCCAATATTTAGAACAGAAATGCCCAATTAACAGAATAAAATTACATTAAAGATAACTTATTCATAATTAATAAAGACCGTAATAATAACAATGGCTCTAAAACACCCTTGACTGAAATCTCCTTTATAACTCATCCCATAACTGGAAAAAGACTTCACTGTTCTCAGCTAAAAAACGAAGATACAATAATTTCTATTAGAACTACTTACCCAATACAAAGAAATGACAGACCTGCAATCGATAAAATCTGAATGTTAGGAGTGTGATGGCAAAACACAGAAGGTGAAAGAACTGCAGTCCGATCAACCAGGACTCCGCCCAGTCTACCTGGAAAGAGAAAAAAAAAACTTTTAATTACTCACTAAATCTTATCTAATTAAAAAATCAAAAATACAGTATCCAAAATGTACTAGCATACATTTAAGGCGCAATGATTCATACAATATTATAGATACTGAGCATAGTGTAACGACACAAGTACAGTCTTACTGGCTCGAGTGAGACAAGTCTGCATATTTACATATATGTAACAGTTTTATTAACTTGTAAGTAGTCTGTTAGGCTTGCAAAGTATTCCAACGCTTTTGGTGTAGGTAATCTTAGGTTTATAATGCAATAATACAGATTTGCTCCAAGATTTGAGTGAGTGTGTCACGCCAGATGCTTGCGTGCATGTGTGTGTATACATACACATGA
>JAODKC010000171.1:0-18321 GCA_026777985.1 Mormyrops attenuatus | reverse complement strand
CCATTGGCAGACCCTTGAGGGTACAGCCCCAGTGACAAGCAAAGGTACAAAATTGTACCCTTTTTTCTGAGAGTGCAGGGATGTCACCAGGTGCTGATGGTTTTTCCCATTGAATAAGAAATGTATCAATAAATTTTCCTCTATATTAACTTACTTAGAAGTGTTTCAATCTGGGTCCTTGCCTGATACATTCCATAAGGAACTGATATCATTAATTACTAAAAAAGATAAAGATTGTGACAGATCCCTCAAATTTTAGACATAGGTCTGAGGCTATGCTGTTGTTTACATGCTGTCATTCATAAACAGTGAGTCAGCATGGATTCAGACGGTTACCAGTTGGAATGAAGTATTTCAGTATTTTAAGCAAAAATTTGGATGAAGTAATGAAACTGAACTTTGAACCCCGACTGAACAAAACTAAAAACAATCTGGATAGGACTGGAGGACATTAAAACTCTCCCTCTGGGGAAAGGTGAATATCATTAAAATGGTTGTGGCCCAGCAATTTAATTATGTGTCCATGATTCTCCCAATAAATATTCCAGAATGGGTGTTTAAACAGTATGACAACATTGTTACAGATTTTCTCTTCTGGGAAGGCTGTCCACAAGATTTAGGAGTGTGTTTATGGGAATTTTTGACCATTCTTCCAGGAGAGCATTTGTGAGGTCAGGCACTGATGTTAGACAAGAAGGCCGTTCTCGCAGTCTCCGCTCTAATTCATCCCGAAGGTGTTCTATTGGGTTGAGGTCAGCGCTCTGTGGAGGCCAGTCAAGTTCCTCCACACCAGACTCGCTCATCCATGTCCTTATGGACCTTGCTTTGTGTACTGGTGAAGAGTCATGTTGGAACAGGAAGGGGCCATCCCCAAACTGTTCCCACAAAGTTGGGAGCAATTGTCCAAAATGGGTTTGAATGCTGCTGTATTAATAGTTCCTTTCGCTGGAACTAAGGGGCCAAGCACAACCCCTGAAAAACAACCCCACACCATAATCCCCCCTCCCCCAAACTTTACACTTGGCACAATGCAGTCAGGCAAATACTGTTCTCCTGGCAACCACCAAACCCAGACTCGTCCATCGGATTGCCAGACAGAGAAGCATGATTCGTCACTCCAGAGAACACCTCTCCACTGCTCTAGAGTACAGTGGCAGCGTGCTGTACACCACTGCATCCGACGCTATGCATTGCACTTGGTGATATGAGGCTTGGATGCAGCTGCTTGGCCATGGAAACCCATTCCATGAAGTTCTCTACACACTTCTTGAGCTAAACTGAAGGCCACATGAAGTTTGGAGGTCTGTAGTTATTTACTCTATAGACAGTGGGCGACTTCTGCACGCTGTGTGCCTCAGCAGGTGTTGTCCCCACTCTGTGATTTTACGTGGCTTACCACTTCGTGGCTGAGTTGCTGTTGTTCCCAGTCGCTTCCACTTTGTTACAATATTACTAACAGCTGACCGTGGAATATTTAGTAGCGAGGAATTTTCATGAATGGACTTATTGCACAGATGGCATCCTATCATGGTATTATGCTTGAATTCACTGAGCTCCTGAGAGTGACCTATTCTTTTGCAAATGTTCATGGATGCAGTCTGCATGCCTAGGTGCTTGATTTTATACACCTGTGGCTATGGGAGTGATGGAAATACCTGAATTCAATGATTTGGAGGGGTGTCCCCATGTTTTTGGCAATATAGTGTATATGCATGTGATATGGGTGTGCCCTCTGGTGAATACATTTTGGTGTAGAATCTTTGTTGTTTAAAGGAACTGGCTGGGGCTCACACTAGACCCACAACCCTGACTCTGTCTTTTGGGTGATACAGCAGGGATACCCAACCTAAGTAATAAGCAGTTTACTATAGTGATGGTGGCATTTGCAATGACATTGGAAATCAGCTAAAATTCCTGACTTGAGCAAATGGTTAGACTATGATCATGACAACATCATACAAAAACATGTTAGGAAGAATGGATGGGAATCATGAGTTGAAAAATACTTTGGATGATTCCTGGTGTCATAGTTGTTTGATTGAGTTCATTGGGCTTGCCATTTTTTTTTTTGCCTTATTCTGTGGCCCATGCCTTTTTCAGTTTTACTTTGTATAATGTATTTCTCTATGTTATACATGTCATGAATGGCTATTGGATAAAATGCTCCTGTGAACCTTTTGGTTTTCAAGCAATAAAAACTTGATTTACAAAGAGTGTACTTGTGTATGATTAAGACGTTTATTGTCATATGCATGGTAAAACAGTAAGTTACACCATACAATGAAAATCTTACTCTGCATGTTCCATCTGGGCACAGTTGACACAGATCAAACATAAGACACAATATCAAAGACAGACAGAATGCAATGTAAACATATAAACATATAGTACAGGAAACAAATACATAAGACACACATATGAGAAAAAGTCCTCAAGTAGAGGTAGAGAGGTCGTGTGTATTCTCAGTCTGCAGTATAGACCTGTGTGTGTCTCTGTTGGGGGGCGCTTATAGCATTCACTGATCGCAAGTAGGTTGTATCAGCTAAGTCAGGATTTGGGGGGGAGTGGCAATGGATCCAAGTCATTTATAAGCCTGATGGCCTGTTAGTAAAAACTGTTCCATAGTATAGTGGCCCTTGATTTCACACGTGCTTAGCATCTACTTGATGGTAGGAGTGTGAACAGTCCATGCTGGGGGTGGCTGCTGTCCTTTATGATGCTGCAAGCTCTCCTGATGACCCTGGTGTGATAAATGTCCTCCAGTGATGGTAGATGGTTTGGGCAGTTCTCACCACTCATCCCAGAGCCTTCCAGTGCTTTGCAGTGGTATTGCCAAACCAGACTGTGATGCTGCTGGTGAGATACTCTCAATAGTCCCCCTATAGAAGTTCTTAAGGATTCTGGCTGGCATGCCAAATTTCCTCAGTCTTCTTAAATAGTACAGATGCTGCTGAGACTTCTTTACCAGCTGAGTGGTGTTGTGGGACCAGGTGAGGTCTTAAGTAAACTTTGAGGAATTTATAGACTTTCACACTCTTCCACAATCAACTCTGAAGTTTTGAATTGGAAACCCCTGTTGTTATAACAGGAAAAAAGACAGTGACTGTTAACTGACCTTTCTCAACTAAACACTATGGGCCAGTTTCACAGACAAGGATTAAGATTAATCCTAGATTAGCTTTCGGTTTCAATGGTGAATCACCATTAGTCCTTGTCTGCGAAACTGGCCCTAAATGTGTGACTACAAGTTAGTACAGCCTCCAGGTTACAGCCATATCTCTCAGACCATTTTCCAGGTATTATGGTCACAGCAAGCTTCCTGTTAATTTGAGACACAAAGTTGTAGGAACCGTCTACTGGCCCAATGGCGGAATCCAATTGGACAGCCGAAGGCTTAGAATGCGTATTGGTCCTTCCGAGCGCTCCTGTAAAGTTACTTACCCTTTTAGGTAAAACCGAATTATATCTGACTCCAATTTAATTAAACATCTTTTATTATGTTTCAGTCATGACATTTCTGTTATTCAGATTACTCCTGGGCTGTGCCTTCTATTGCTGAACTCCCATTACCCCGGGCGGTGGAATACACCGGATTCGCCTCGGCCAAGAGGGCGATTCGCGGGTCTGCTATGCAGGGCTCTGTTTAGAAGGTGGAAAACCCCTACAGCATAATACAATGTCAGCTTGGACAACCGTTCGGGCCCGGCGACTCCTAACGCTTCAGAGGCTCAGCAGACACTTGCCGTATCTGAGCTAGTGAGGGCCACAGAGGTTAAGCCGGTGTTCACCGTAACTCAGCGTGTGCGCGCCTCAGAGGCAGAGCCAGTATTGGCTGTAACTCTGCGTGTGCGTGCCTCAGAGGCTGAGCCGGTCTTTGCCGTAACTCAGCGTGTGCGTGCCTCAGAGGCGGAGCTGGTCTTTTTACCGTAACCCAGCATGTGCACGCCTCAGAGGCGGAGCCGGTCTTGGCCGCAACTCCGCATGTGCATGCCTCAGAGGCTGGGCCAGTATTCACCGTAACTCAACTTGGGCAGTCGCATCGGGCCTCGGAGAAACGGAGTCAGAGGCTGCAAAAAAGTGTACTAAACTCAGAAATAAAAATAAACATAAATAAAAAGAGAAATAAACCCAGTCAACAGGACTCATGTGGAGGGTAGCGAAGTCAGACAGCCAAGAAGTAATCAGAACACAGTTGATTTACAATTACTAAAGACACATCAATTTAACCAAATATAACATTAATGTAATTCTAACATGTGGCCACAATTTCTAGACTATACCATCCAATCAACAACAATACAATTCCATACCTCGGCTGAGTGGACACATAGTAACTGCAGAAAATATCTGATTACAGATGAAGATTCACGCAGCACTATATGGGAGCTCTGATTATAGAGTGTCTCCCCTTGCTGCTCTGGAACTCTTCCTTAAGTATTCCAAACCAAGTGATGGGATGTCTTTGAAGACTACATTTACTGACCAAAGGTTGTGATTGATTATTTTAGGGATTGTTTTAATCTTGTGTGTGTGTCCTGGAGACCTGCTGATCTTATCAATTCTGCCAATCGAGTTGCTTTAGGAGGGGTGTGAGAAATGCTTTGTTCTACCAGGTGATAGGATCCTCCACTTTGGTGGATTTAGCCATACTTTCTATATTTCATGCTGCGTTAAGGTTGGGAGTATTGTGCCCGTCGTACTGTGACCCTTCAAATGAGACCAAACATGGGTGTATGTGTCCCTGATGTTAATCTGGGGTAATACCTCCTGTGTTAGTGTGAGTTAGTGAGTGTAGGATGTATCGGTGTCTTGACCCAGTCAGGCCTTGTCACTGGAATTTGGCTGCAGGGTTCTGGCAGCCCAGTGGGGGTGAGGTGTCCCTTTTGATGTAGTGATCAGGTGATTTGGGTCCAGCCTTGTCTGAGTTGGCGGACCTTTGCCTTAGGTCACTGGGTGGAACATTGCGGGCTTGCCAGAGCTCAGACCGACGGGGCCTGCAGGGCCTGCGGCCTTACTGTACAAAGTTCTTGTACTTCCATCCAGTGAAGTTTAAACAGCCTTAAACAGACAATATGACCAACAGGTCAAAAAAAAAGGTGCTTCACATGCTCTCAGTGCAATCTAAAGGGTTCCATAGCTCAGTAATAGCATTGACAAACAGTCAAATTGGTATATTTTAGTTACATAAAGTGGGCGGCATGGTGGTGCAGTGGTTAGCACTGTTACCTCACACCTCTGGGACTAGGGTTCAAGTCTCCGCCTGGGTTCCATGTGTGTGGAGTTTGCATGTTCTCCCCATGTCGTCGTGGGGTTCCCTCCAGGTACTCCGGTTTCCCCCCCACAGTCCAAAGGCATGCTGAGGCTAATTGGAGTTGCTAAACTGCCTGCAGGTGTGCATGTGTGAGTGACTGGTGTGTGAGTGTGCCCTGCGATGGGCTGGCCCCCCATCCTAGGTTGTTCCCCGCCTTGTGCCCATAGTTTCTGGGATAGGCTCTGGACTCCCCGCCACCCACTGGGATGAGCAGTCTGGATAATGGATGGATGAATGGATGGATGGATGGATAGTTACATAAATTCAATACTAAAGTCACTATGCAGAGCATATACACCTTCTATCAGGCATGTGAACACACCTTATAGAGATCTCAACATCAGAGAAACCTGCAACACTGAACAGGTTGCAATTACAGAACTCATTTTTTACAAAATATGACCAACAGGTCAAAACAAAAGGTGCTTCACTGTTGTGGATTCCCCTGCCAATTAGAAGTCAGGTCTGCCTTGCGCAGATCTTCAGATTCACTCTTTAATGTAACAGCGAGGTTACAGCCAAGGTTGGACACCCTGCAGGAGTGTGTCCAATACTGTTTAACATGAATTTTTATACATTTTCTTATGTTGTAACAATATCTTGTCACTTAAGCATCATAATTTCTTCAACCATTCACCATAGTTGTCTTCTCCCTTAACACCCCTAGATGATAAGTTTGTCAATCACTCTTTTACTGTTTGGTCCCTCGGCCGAACATAATTGTGGCACGACCATCTCTACTCTGTTTTTTAAAATACCCAGCCGTGAACTTTTGGTGAACTCAGGCGAATCCCTTCCTTCAGTAGCAAACCTTGGCAACTTCAGCTTGTTGCACATTGTCTGGCTAGAGGGTTAATAATATATTTGTCCTTCAACATAGTGATAAGCTGCAGCACTAATAAAGTACATATTCATATATTAAAGTCTAACAAAATAGCTAACAAATACAGAGTCTTCCAAGTCAACACAAGATGCTAATTCATACTTGTTTTCCGTTACATTGTACACAGCAGTAATTGGTCTGTATTCTCTGAAGGTTACAGGGTCACTCTCTACACAGTTTACACCAGCTTCTTAATAGAGTCCTAATGATTACATCAGTTACATCAATGATCTAATGATTATTTAGCATTATGAAGTGCTAAATAATATTCCGTATCACATGCTCTCAGTGCAATGTAAAGGGTTCCATAGCTCAGTAATAGCATTGACAAGCAGTCAGATTGGTATTTTTGAGTTAGATAAATTGAAGACTAAAGTCACTATGCAGAGCATAGTGTTAAACTGCAGTCCTGGAGGGCCGGAGCCCTGTGTAGCTTAGTTCTTTCCCTGTTCCACCACAAATGATTCAGCTCAACAGATATGTGGTAATTATCACAAGAAGTTGAGTCAGGTGTGTTAAACGAGGGGAAACCCAAAAATGTGTAGGGTGTAGTTCCAGCCCCAGATGCTGGATGGCAGCTAGTCATCTAATTGTAATTGCCCATTAAGCAGTGCTCCTTGCTCAGTGTTCATGTGTTTGGCACAAGGTAAGGAGTGGTTCTTTTCATCTAGTGAAAATGTAATATTGTTTTTGTTGTCATCCTTTGAAAATATGTTCCCAAGATGTATTATAATGCAGTAGCATTGTGTTTCAAAATGTATCGTACCATTCAATATGTTTTATTTGAGGTAATTCATTGTTTTAATATCTGCTTTAAATATCGCACTATGGATATGGAGCGGTTGTTAGAAACCTAACCTGCTAAAATGTTCTGTTTATTGAAACTTAGTACAGTTTTAATCTAAAGGTCTTATGTATCTGATTGTAACGTCTAAAGAAAGTGACGACTGTTCATGTGTTTGGCACAAGTAATAAACCGCAGATTCACCAAAGCGACAAGAAAACGAACCCTCCCGTGTGTCTGGTCGTCCCTTCGTCCTCAATAAAAAATACAAAATGCAGAGTGGCCGAAAAACGCCAAAGAGGGAGGATGCAGTCCAGTTGGCAGCTAAGTGCACGGGACAAAGCGGGGTACATCTATGGTGCCGTGACCCGGATTCTTGTTTTTAAAAAAAAAAAAAAAAAAAAACCCCACCGTCCACTTACAAAGATAAAGGAATTGGGTTACGTAACTTTTGCTTAAGGATCTTGGTATTTTCTTTTCTTTTTGGGTGAGTTAGATAATACTATTTGATATGTCATACCTGTAAAACAGTTAATAGTTATTTTGTTGTGAAATGGACTACTGCTGCAGGTAAGTGCAGTTCTGCATATTGAAGCTGTATCACGTATTGTATACTGTATAATTTCATCCTCTTACTGTAGTTGTATTCTTTGTTGTTGTGCTCTGAAATTGGTTTCTTTGTTTTCCTGTAGTATTTGGAAATTGGTGATAATCTAATTTTTTTACCTTGTTTTTTGTGCATTGCCAGTACTTCAAATAGTTTTTTTTGTTTTGTTTTATTTGATGTACTTCGTATTTATCTATGCACACGTGACCACTGAGGCATTACAGCTCGTTTTCTCAGCCATAGTACTCACAAAATCTTAACATACGCGCACGCACAACCTCTCTGTAGATTGACCATGGCCAGTGGTGGAACCCCACTTGGGTCAGTGCCTTTGAAGCAGCCACCTGCTCCAGACACTCCATGGCTTTCGGTAAATTATGAGAGACATCGGGTAAATACTGATCGCGATAGGCCTGATGCTGTAGTGTGTCTGGAGGAGTTTGGAGCCCAACAGCCTGTGCTGAGGCCCCATGCAGTTGACCAGCCAGGGCAGCTGGACATGATGCCCCATGGCCTCCCAGCTCAGATAAACACTTGCAGCAGCTCTAACGAACCTCCGCAAAGTATGGTGAGACCTCCAGTGTATCTTGTTATAACACAACTGAGCTATGGCCCACCGGTGCATCTTAATGCTCATGGGCCCCATCAGTCCCCAGCCCCGGCCACACTGACAGCCTACACAGAAGGCTCACAAATGCACTATGCCTCTCAAGGTGTTTACAATACCCCAGTGCACTCACCACCAGCCAGGCGAGACCTCCCAGGGATCTCAACCTCTAGCACTGTCCCCCATGACCCACAAAGATAGACCCTAGCATGTGGATTTACTCAGACTCACCAAATTACAAACGTTCAGGTGTTCAGTGGAGGCCCTGACTGCAAGCTCTTAGTTGATGATTGGATAAGAGATATACAATACCTGTTGGATGCTGGAGGTCTTACACAAAGCCTTGCCTTCGCTGCAATGATTCGACACCTGAGTGGGGAAGCCAGGAAGCTAGTTCTCAATTTGCCGGCTCATGAACGAACCTCCAGGAGGGCTTTTGAAGAATTAAGGGCAGAATATGGTGATGTCTAGTCATCACTTGATCCACTTGCTGACTTTTATGAGAGAATGCAAAGGCCTGGTGAGACTGCATGCTCATATGCCATTGCACTGGAAGCCATACTCCGTACGGTAGAGGAAATACAGTATGGAGGTCACCCGTTTGCAGACTGTGATGGGAAACTGACCAGACAGTTCCTTAGGGGGTTAAATGATGAAGAGGTGTACATGCATATTGCCCCCATGAAGCCTAGAACGATGAGTTTCCGTGAACTACAGGCGGAACTTTAGCATTTAGCTAAAGAATCAAAAAAATCTCATTCTCAGCCGAGATCCAAGAAAACACAGTATGTGAACAGAAGGCAAAATAAGAGCTATATAGCAAACAAAGATCTGACTTTGACCCAGGAGGAACAGATTTCTAGGATGGCAGCATTAGAGGCTACGCTGGATTCTGGATCTACCAGGCCACAATTGAAGCACACTGTTACCCCAAAGAGGGCCAGCAAAGCTGATTTTGCCTAAAGCCTAAAACCCGGCCCGCGGATGTGTTCCTTGTAGAGAAGGTGGCAGAGGGCGAATCTGAAGAGCCTGTTCAGCAACATGGATGTCTGCAGGGCACTCAGAAACCTCAAGCCCAACTACATCATGTTTGTCCAGTTGCAGACCAGGCCCATGCCAAACAAACCGAGCAGGACATTTTGTCTCTCCTGAATGTGAGAGATGCTTGTTTTGAAACAGAAGATCAGTGCTTGCAGCTGATAACCCTTATACAGCACAACACCGAGGTGTTCTTCAAACATTCATTTGACGATGGGCACACCACAACAGGAGATTCCCCTAGTTGATCCAAAGCCATTCCGTCTGCCTCACAGAAAAATCCCACCCTTCCAGTACCAAGCGGTGTGGAAGGCCATCGCAGAGATGGAGGAGTCAGGTGTTATACGTCCAAGCAAAAGTGCATATGCCTCACCGATTGTAGTTGCTACAAAGATAGATGGCTCGTTAAGAATATGTATGGACTATAGGAAATTGAATTCCTGCTGCACTCGTGACGCATTTCGTCTCCCAAGGGTGGAAGATGTTCTAGAGGCTCTTGGTCAGGCTAAATATTTCTCCACACTGGATCTGACATGTGGGTATTGGCAGGTAGAGGTAGCGGAGGCTGACAAACATAATACAGCTGTTAGCACACCTATGGGCTTATTTGAGGCCAACCATATGCCTTTCGGCCTTCAGAATGCACCTTCCACTTTCCAAAGATTGATGACTTGCTGTTTTGGTGATATGAACTTTGCAAGCTTGCTTATCTACTTAGATGACATTATAATTTTCTCCAAAATGTTTGAGGAGCATCTCAGGTAGCTGCAGTTGGTGTTTGACAGGTTACGGGAGCATGGGCTCAAGCTGAAGCCTCAAAAGAATCACTTACTCAGGAAGGAAGTGAGGTACCTGGGCTATGTAGTTTCCGCTGAGGGCATCTATACTGACCCAGACAAGATTAGTAAGGTGGCAAGTTGGAAAAGGCCGGCCAACTGACGAGAGGTGTTGCAATTCCTAGGTTTTGCAGGATACTATCAGCGGTTTATTGAAGGGTATGCATCTATTGCAGCTCAACTCTACCGGCTGACCTCTGGGGACCCCAGTAAAAGGTATAGAGGCAGGAAACGCCCAGTAGCTAAACGGTTGCCATTTAGGTGGGAACAGAAACAGAAAACGCGATACCCTGAGCATAAATTGGAGTTTCTGGCCCTTAAATGGCCAGTCACCGGAAAGTTCTATGATTACCTGTATGGACACAGGTTCTCAGTCCAAGTGGACAACAATCCGTTAAAATATGTGATGAGAATGGCAAAACTAGATGCGACAGGGCAGCGTTGGGTGTCCCAGCTCTCAATGTTTGACTTTGACATCTGGTATAGGTGGGGAGGGTGTAATACCAATGCTGACGCCCTTTCGCGTATGTCATCCAAAGATGTCTCAGAAACTCTATGGACCCTGCCACATCAAGTCACTCTTCCTTCACAGACACAGAGAGCCATGGAACAGGAAAACCCTGGTATGGCCTCAGAATGTGTCTATTTGGCAGAACTCAGGAGGTATGACGCGACAGAGGTTTCCTGCACTTCTGCAGTAAGACATAACCAGTTTCATGGAGTTGGAAGTGATGCCCTTCCGGCAATCTCAAAGCATGAGCTGAGGGCGAGCCAGAAGAAAGGCCCTGCCATTGGGCGCCTGCTATATTATATATCTAGGAACACCAAACCTAGGCAAGCAGGGTGAGGTCAAGGGAGTAAGCAGGAGTGGCTGCTTTTGAAGGAGTGGAACAAGCTGGTCGTGAAGGATGACATTTTGTATCGGCAGGTGAAGGACAACCAGCAAGGTTCCATTGAATAACTAATGTTGCCTGAGAAATTTCATAACTACAGGAAGTGTGCCCTTCATGATGATTCAGGACATTTTGGTGTGGAACGCACACTTGCATTGGTCAGGGAGAGGTTTTACTGGCCCCGTATGTTCTCGGACGTCAAGTCCTGGTGCAAGCAATATGAAAGGTGCTGCCTGAGAAAAAAGCCTTCAGGTGGTCTGCGGGCTCCGCTTATTTGCATCAACATGAGTGCCCCTTTGGAGCTCATCTGCATTGATTTTTTGACTCTAGAGAAATCTAAGGGGGGTTTTGAGAATGTCTTAGTTGTTACAGACCATTTTTCTCGGTTTGCACAGGCTTACCCAACAAAAGATCAGAAGGCAGTCACAGTGGCGAGGGTGCTGTGGAGAAACTTCCTCTGCAGGTTTGGATTCCCTGCAAAGTTACATGCAGATCAGGGACACAATTTTGAGAGTGAGCTGGTGAAGGAGTTGTGCAGACTGACGGGGACTGCAAAGTCACATACTTCTCCATACCACCCTCAGGGGAGCGGTACCACAGAATGGTTATATCGTACTCTGATGAATATGTTGGGTACATTATCCCCACATCTGAAGTCCAACTGGCATGAGCATGTTGGTGCATTGACCCATGCTTATAATTGCATGCGCCATGACTCTACTGGCTACGAACCTTATTTCTTGATGTTTGGCAGGCACCCTCATTTGACCATTGACCTTCTTTTCGGCCTATCAGAAGAGATTGAGCCCTGCAAACATGCTGACTATGCTAAAACGTTGCAGGACAGCCTCATTCATGCTTGCGAGCAGGCCAGGCTGTTTTCCTGCCATTCCAAGGGCCTGCAGAAGAAATACTATGATTTGAAGGCAAGAGTGAGGCAGTTCGTTCTGGGTGACTGTGTCAAAGTTTGCCACACTGAAACCAGACAGAAGCTTGGTGACCGCTGGGAGCCTCAAACTTACCTGGTCATTAAGAAACAGCCTGGAATACCGGTGTATGTGGTCCATTCTGAGGATGGTGAGAAAGAGCGGGTGATTCATCAGAATCTCATGACCCAGTGCATGTTCCTTCCGTTAGAACAGCAGTGCATGCTGGGAAGGGGACCAGTAGGTGAGGGTCTGTGTGACGCTAAGGGGACTGACACAGAGGAAGGGGATATAAATGAGGTGCTGAGCTACTCTGGAGGGGAGGAGGAGGGCAGAGTTGGAAGAAAGGAAAGCTATGCTTTTGCTTCTTGCACAGATTTGGCAACCATGAGGGTGGGAGAGGCTGTAAAGTCCTTGGAGGACGGGGAGGATGATTGTACACAACTTGATGCTCTTGTGGAACAACAGGACTTGTCACACCAGCTTTCCGCAGAGACCTCGAAGGTCGATCACAACAGAGGTGCCCCCCGCCAGAATCCCACAAGGAACAGGGGACCTCCATCCAAACTGTCCTATTCCATACATGAGGCAGAATTGAAAACCCATCAAGAGAAGGTTGAGAGAGGTCGGAGAATTTGGCACCTAGCCAGAGCAAGAAAAAGCCATACCCCCACACAACACTACCACATACAGTCACTCACACAGTCCATCCAATGAACTAATGGTACTCAAGCACTCAGGCCAAGTTAGCCTCTATGTTATGTTTTTGCGGATGACAAGGATGCCATCATGTAAAGTGGAGAAGGATGTAGGGTATAGTTCCACCCCCAGATGCTAGATGGTGTCTAGTCATCTAATTGTAATTGCCCATTAACCCTCTGGGGTCCACGGCATCGTCGGCGAGGTGAGAGCAGCACCAGTAATACCAAAATCAGTGGTAACATATCAACATATTTAGCTCAGTCTAGCAGGCCTTATTGTAGCTATTTACTGTTGTCTGCTGCATTTTTCAGTCAGTGCACAGAGCAGAGGATCAGTGAGGAGTAGGTTATGACTCAAAAATCACACTTTATTCAGATTGCTGTTGGTTACTGTGTCTTGCACCGTTTCTGCAGGTCTTATGATTGCTCTGGCAAGTCAACACTACCTCTTAAATTATTGTTAGAATTGTAGCTGAAGGTTTACTTTTGAAAGATATATTATTCAGTGGATTTTTTGTTTTATTATTAATTGCTGTAACTGAATGAACTGGTGCCAATAGTAATGCAGAAGCTTAACTCATGGTTGAATTTGTTATGGAAACATCAAGGCACCCGTGCAATTTAGTGCGGAAACTTCTAGTGGTTAACGCCGGTCCTTCTATCTCTCAGAAGACGAGGTTCACAGCGAACAAAGATGGACAGCTGAAGGATTAGGGTTCCTGCCCAGATCCAAATGAAGGTGCTTCAAGTCGTTGTGAATCTAGTGGAAGCCCTTGGGATCTAGGATCACTCTCTGTTGGTAAGATATGATATTAAACCCTGTATTTGATCAGTGTGGTAGTGAATGAATTTCACTGTTTGTTTGATCACTTGTTCCATAAGAGTCACCATTTGTCACATGACTGCTTCTTGCAGGCAAGAATGATTTACTGATTGGGCCACTTTCATCATCTCGTTTTACTTGCAACTTAATATTTATTGATATTTGTACATGGAGGTGATGGGAACTGAGCCTCAGTGTGCAGGATAAGAGTAAATGTTTTTTGTTCAACTCCATACAAACATAATCTGCATTAAAATACATTTTCTGAAGGAGAGAAGAACATACCCAGTCAACATAAACATTGCAGGTCAAAGTGCTATCAATACAGACACCAAGATACTTATAGGACTGAACTTGTGTGATTGGATTATGTATGATCACTGAGCTATGATTGCCCACTTTCTTAGGGTCAAATACGATCTCCTCAGTATTTTTAACATTTAGAACAACGTGGTTCTCATCATACCAATCAAAAAATTCCCTTAATGACATATGTTTCTATCATCATGCTTGTAGAGTAGCCTTAACATAGCAGAATCATCAGAGTATAATTCTGTGGCTGTAGGAGCACTCATTGATGTACAGAATAAAAAGAACAGGTAAGCTAACACAGCCTTGTGGCATTCCAGGACTAATAGTTTTTACCTGTTGTTGTTGTTGAATGTAGTTGACTTTAACCCACAGTTCTTATTGTTACAAATATGCGATACTGCTTGATAACTGAAATGTTGATATCCAACTGTCTAAGTTTCTCATTTAAAAATATGGCTGAAGAATTTTAAAAGGAGAGTTAAAATCAATAAAAAACAGTCAATCATAAGCTGTACTGTCCTCAAGATGTTTTAAAACCAAATGCTTGATGAGAAAAACATCTTCCACTTCCACCACAGAATTGACAATATCTGAATGATGCCAGCTTCCAGGTAGTTGTTGCAGACCTAGGTTTGGTTGAGGAGCTTCTTGATTTCATTTTGCAGTTGATATTACTCAGTATCATTGTTGGCCGGGGACATCTACCTCTGTGCCACCAGGCTCACTGTCTGGTCCCCCCTCTCCGACCTCTTCTCCGTCGGCGTCTGCTCTGGGACTGCTCCGCTCTGATGGATTCTAATTGGTTTACAGAAGCGGTAGAACCAACGGAGTGACAAAAGGTTGGCTCTTCTGTTTGAGAGCAACAAGCCTTCAGTGGAGCCTGGAGGGGTTGGCACAATACGACCGAGTACTGAGCAGTACAAGAAAAAAGAACTCCAAATGAGCTGCCATAAGTGTCTCTTGTTTTATCATAGTTAAAACACAAATAAAATATTTAACCATTATGAAGGGGCAACATGTTAGATTAAGAAAAATAGAAGCAGACAACTAACATACAACTTTGGGTCACAGCAGCAAGAGTTGTGATCACCGGAATATATATAATTAGTATAAAGCAATTAATGTCTATGTAATGGCGTTTAAAAACACATAATATCATATGCACTTTGTTAAGATTAATTTCATAGCATTAAAGAATGAATCAATGTAAAAGGTTGTGGTATCTGAGCACCCTCTAGTGGTGAATAGTGCACAGCAGATTAGATTCTTTTTATCCCTCTGTAATGCCATATCTTACAGTGATTTTCTTTTCAATCCGATAATAAGGTTGGTATTGCCGATCCTTCACCGATAATCTTTGTCAGTCAAACCCCAATAGTATGGTTCTGCAGTACTTGGGACTGCAGTTGCAGGACCGCAGTACTACAACCGCAATTCCAGGACTCAATTGTCATATGACACTGCTATCTAGCAGTCATAATGAAATATAACTATTTTAAAAATGCTATGCTGTTAGTGATAATTTAGTGATAAAGTGATAATTAATGAGTATTACTGAAAGTAAAATAACAGACTGCACTGGGGTTTTGGTCAGCGATTATTTGCATTAATGTAAATACAATAATAGTGTGTGCTTGTTTTTTTTCATGCAGTATAAAACTAATGTGCAGAACAATATATATAAAAAGTAAATGTGCATGAAGAAAAAAAATCTAAATCAAGCAGAATTAAATTATAGTTTTTACTGCTAAATTTTTCGGCCTTCATCTATATATCTCTTTATCGTTTTGAGGTACTTTTGACTTTTCTGTCCAATTCAAAACAAAAGATCAGTTTGTAAGCATTAAACAAATTAATCTGGATTCACATTCAGTATTCACGGCCAGATTGTCAACCATCTTGTGTAATACACCAGGAAACATCCCTCCTTGGGGCCCGTGTGCCACCACTTCAAATAGCCCACTGTGGGCCCTGTTTCCGGCATGAAATGTGGGGCACATGTGGGCCCAGATGTAGGTTCGCAGCAAGCCCATAGTATACCCACAGTGAGCCTACAGAGCTACATATCAACATATTTAGCTCAGTCTAGCAGGCCTTATTGTAGCTATTTACTGTTGTCTGCTGCATTTTTCAGTCAGTGCACAGAGCAGAGGATCAGTGAGGAGTAGGTTATGACTCAAAAATCACACTTTATTCAGATTGCTGTTGGTTACTGTGTCTTGCACCGTTTCTGCAGGTCTTATGATTGCTCTGGCAAGTCAACACTACCTCTTAAATTATTGTTAGAATTGTAGCTGAAGGTTTACTTTTGAAAGATATATTATTCAGTGGATTTTTTGTTTTATTATTAATTGCTGTAACTGAATGAACTGGTGCCAATAGTAATGCAGAAGCTTAACTCATGGTTGAATTTGTTATGGAAACATCAAGGCACCCGTGCAATTTAGTGCGGAAACTTCTAGTGGTTAACGCCGGTCCTTCTATCTCTCAGAAGACGAGGTTCACAGCGAACAAAGATGGACAGCTGAAGGATTAGGGTTCCTGCCCAGATCCAAATGAAGGTGCTTCAAGTCGTTGTGAATCTAGTGGAAGCCCTTGGGATCTAGGATCACTCTCTGTTGGTAAGATATGATATTAAACCCTGTATTTGATCAGTGTGGTAGTGAATGAATTTCACTGTTTGTTTGATCACTTGTTCCATAAGAGTCACCATTTGTCACATGACTGCTTCTTGCAGGCAAGAATGATTTACTGATTGGGCCACTTTCATCATCTCGTTTTACTTGCAACTTAATATTTATTGATATTTGTACATGGAGGTGATGGGAACTGAGCCTCAGTGTGCAGGATAAGAGTAAATGTTGAATGAAATAACAGAGAGCGAACGGAATTTACAATTAGTAGACAGTTCATGATTAACGTTACATGTTGCCAACTTTATCCAGTATCCTAGCCTAATCAATTAACCAGGGGACAGAGTGGGCCGGAAATATCCAAATCGGATCCTGGCCTTCCTTCCAGCAGATGATCTGTGTTTCCCACACATAGACTTTACTTGTGAGTGGGCACGTTTTCTGCAGCAGATGTTTGTAAAAAGGATTTTTTGATAATTTTTTTATGAACAGCTATTTGCACAACAAAAAACCAACCAATGCTCTACTAAAGGACTTATCTGTATGACACCTCAATAATGATTGCCACATGCATGAGACTCGAGTTGTTGACCGCTAAAGTAAGTCAGGTAGTACAGTAAATAGACTGCTAGCATAAATAAGGAATATTATATGTATAAGGAAGCCTAACAAGGTAACCAAGAGGTAAAACACAAATTGGGTGATAAATAATTCTTTTGAGGGTATTTTATGGCTGATTTAAGACATGGGTCGGCACCAACCCGTCTAACATAAAAGATGCATACAGAAAGTTAACACAGGGTTAAGTTATCAGTAATTACAAGGTGAAGTTAACTGTAATCATGTAGACAGCCTTACAAATGAAGCATAATAATAATAATAATAATAATAATAATAATAAGTACAGATAATAACAATAAGCACAGTACAGATTGCAGACTGAGAAGCTTCACTGTGACTTTGAGAGGGCATCGCCAGATGGGATTGTGCAGTGCACTTGCTGTGGTAAAGGTTGTGTCGAAATAAAATGCCCATACAAGTACCGTGACACTACTGTTGAAGAGGCATGCAACACTGGAGACAAAAACTTCTGTTTGGAAATAGTGGATGGAGAGCTGCAGCTTAAGAAAGATCATCCATATCACAAACAAGTACAGACACAAATTTTTGTTGCAGATGCAGAGTACTGTGATTTTGTTGTGTGGACCCTGAAATACTGTGTGGTATTGCGTGTGGCGCCTGACCCAGAGCTCTGGAATGCGCTTTTGAAAAAAGCACAGCAATTTTTCGAGTGTGTATGTCTCCCTGAACTGGTCAGCTGTTACTTCACTCAGGTTGCAAGACAGATGCCACTTGATGAGATTTCTGTTCCAGGAGGGAATCCAAAAAGAACACACAGAAGATTTAGCACAGTAGCGGAGAAGTCCCGGAAGAGGCAAACGGCCGTCAAGTTATAGTTCTTTTGTCGTGGACCAGAGAGCAAAGATGACATGGTGGCTTGTGATAATAAAACTGCCCAATTCTGTGGTTCCATTTAAGTTGTTTTTGTCTACAACATGCAACAGCTAAGAGGAGTTTTGGATCTGCTGTCATTGTTCCACCTAGGCTGCGACATAATGCAACTCTGACTTGAACATTGAAGAACTGTCTAACTATAATTGGGCATTGGTTTATCAGGGCACAGCACACAGTGACAACCTTATCCAGCATTGTGGTTTCTTCACCTTCACATGGAAGAATCATGTTTATGGGAATGGTTCCTATTAAGATTTTATATTTCTCACAGATATTTCCAATGACCCTTTCAACATGGATTCTCAAATGTGCTACTTTTCTAGTTTCCTCCACATCTCTAGCTGCTAACTAACAGCAGCCTTTAGTAAACGCTGGAAGTTTGACCTCTGCACACAACATGCCCACACATTCCTGTATGTCAAAACCTCTGTCAGCCAAGACAATGTCCCCAG
>JAODKC010000170.1:0-18419 GCA_026777985.1 Mormyrops attenuatus | reverse complement strand
AAAAACATTTCCAGCTTGGCATCAGTTATATCCATCTCTGGTGTGTAATTACATAAGCAGAGAACAACGAATTAGATGAATCATGTGAGCTTTTTACTGACCCTGATTTCATGCACGACGAAAGTCAAGGGAATTCCGCATCCTCTTTTTTTTTTATCAAGTTCAACCTAATCGCTAGAGTTCAGCATGAATTGTGGTCAGGGACATTAGAGGTACATTGTGCTCTGTCCATTACCACCAGAATACTAAATATACAGACTAATTTATTGGTGTGTTAGCATATGCTTTTGTGTTCAAACTATTTAGCAAATATGATTCTTGCTAATTCATTTAAAGTTTGTCCCAGCTTACGTTCGCATTATCTGTTTACAGAGCTCTTGTGCAATATTATAATTTGCCTGGGTGTAAAGCTGTACAAAAACAATTAACCTGTCATTGCACAGCTCACACTGACATGGATTTTAAGGATGCAGCTGGAATGTCTCTAAACAATGACAATATTTATTTTTGCAATAATAATAATATACAAAAAGGCTTATTGCCTGCCTAATCACTCTCCATGGCCACTTTTAAGCAACAGCCACAATATTAAAGTCATGCTAATTTGACTCTTCGGTGAAAAATTCTGGCTTGCATTAAAAACAGCGAGGACACTCTTTCCTTGCCAGGAAGAGGGCACCTATGAGATCCGGAAGTACAAAGCCGCTCGTTACGCCACCTTGACCAGTGAGGGCAAGCCCTTCGACCAGTCCACAGGGGAGTGTATGAAGAAGATGCTTCTATATGTTGGGGGTAACAATGACAAAGGTGAGAGTGAGATTGGGTGTAGCCTATGTGTAACTCTGTAATAACAGAAGTGTGTCTCATCCTTTGCTGTCATTCAAAAGAAAGGTAATTGCGTTCTAATTGTTTGATTTTTGGAACGATGTCATCCTTGCCTTACCGTGTCCCGCTCCCTCCCTTTGCTTCAGGAGAAGGAATGGGAATGACCGCACCTGTTTGCATAACGGTCTTTCCCAAAGACGATGGCACACTGCAGGATCGCGTTGTTGTCGGGCTACGCCTTCCCGAACGTTACCAGGAGAATCCTCCCACCCCAACTGACAGTACCATCCAGTTCGAGGATAGAGCGGCCTTGACTGTATACGTGACGTGAGTGCCTCTTTATAGCGCCCCCTGTGGGCCACGTCCGAAGCTTCTGCTGATGTCAGTATCTATGTTAGTCATCAGCTGTCTCCATTATTTTTTCATAATAACCAGGAGGTTTGGAGGGTACGCTCATGAGATGGAGTACTGCACAGAGGCCGCCCGCTTGACCCAAATGCTCGGTGAAGGCGCCACCTTCCAGAAGGACAAGTACTTCTGCTGCGGTTATGACCCCCCGGTGAAACCCTATGGCAGACGTAACGAGGTGTGGTTCATCAAGGAGGAGCACTGAGGCAGCGGCATTGGGCCGCTATAAATTAAATTTATTAGACTGGAAAAGGTTCTTGATTACACCCCTACTGCAAGTCATAGTTCAGCTAAATAATCTGCCTGTTTAAATGGATATCATTATAAGATCAATATGTAAATTGTTGTGAAGTTTAGCACTTGTTCTGCTGGAACTAATAACCTCTTATTGCTGCCAATAATTAAACATAATCCTCATGAGTGTAGTTCACTCTTGGCTGGGGTATTTTATCGCTTAAATTACAATGGGAAAAGTCACCCACTTCGACAGATTTGGAGTGATAATGTAAAGGGAATGAAAGGAATCTGAAATGTTGCTAGGATTATCATACCAATGTTTTAGGGAGAAAAATGTAAGGTTAAATATTTGTATTAAGTTGATTGCAGAATGTACTTTATTACTCTTCCATATTAAACTTTTAATGCAACGACATAAATATTGCGTTGACATTGAAATATGACGTCTCCATAGTGCATGATCCAGATTTCAGTATATAGGGTCTGCACATGTACATCAGGAAGCAGAGAGCAGTTGGCATAAAATCTGAATGCATCATTTGAGAGCTTGATAAGTTGCCATAACAACACAGATCAAAGGATGCGGCCTATGTAGGGCTGTCTTTGAAAGGAAAAAAAAAACACAATGGTTCAGAGGTATTTATTTACAATATTTTTAACATAGATACAAGTTAGGAACAATATTGAAACATACATTTATGCTTGTCCATCCTAATACAAACATTTCCCCTGTGCAAAAATATTCCATGACCACTTAAAACCTTAAATAAGCTTAAAGCAGGAGTGCATTAATAGCTGATAATTGTTACTGCCATGGTATTACAATCCATGCTACTCAGACTCATGACTTGCCCGTCCAGGATTTCAAGACCGAAATACATCTTCCTAGTCTGAATGAACCGAGCCAAAGGAAAGAATGTTTCTTTAAAATTATGACAAATTTGGATAGGGAGCAGAGTGTAGTTACCCAATGCGCAGCATTAACATGGTCTGTCCTGCTATTGTCACATAGTCAACGTTTTCACATGGACTTTAACCTGTGATGAAAGAATAGCAATTGTGTTGTAATCAAAGGAAAAAGGGAAAAGAAACCACAGTGAAAATGATGAAATCATGCTGTGGTACTGATTTAAGATGCCGAAAGCCTTGGAAGCCGGCAAGAGCATCATGAGACATGGAACAGCACCAAACGACAGTGTGCACACAAACTGCCATCTGTATCTATGAAAAATTGTTCCATATTCATAAAAAATGAATTGGCAGACATATAGCACATTTCATATGATTGACCGTATGTGCACCTTTCTAAAATGGGTTCCTCGTTATCACTACAGAATATTTTAAATGTATTATGTTAGGAAATCCAGAGTTATTTGAATACCTTGTCGTCTCGGGTAAAACAAATGGCTTCAGATTCTAATTTATTCATATCTCACAACCACTTTTGCACTTTTGTGCAAGTCCCCTTTCAATCAGGATACATGTGAACAGTGCATGCCAACACAGACTTAGTGAAATGTATGTAGAAACTAGAGCTAAATGTATCTTTGAACACACCTCAAATAATATCTTAAAATGCTTTAATAGAGTATAACTAATTTTGAAATATTCCAACAAGGATTAACTTCTTTTGGAATATAAATGAATGCATATTCAACAGCACCCTTAGAATTTGGATAGAAATGTTAATCGATTTATGCTGGTCTATAGCCAAACACAAAACACTTTTAGATGCTATTACAAAGAATGTGGAGTTGGTTTATCCTTAGGCATACCTTTAGGGGTGATGTTTGGCTCAGCAGGTTAGGACTCTGTGCCCATGAACAGAGGTTGTCAGTTTAAATCCCAGTGCTGGCAGACTGATGCTGCCGTTGGGTTGCAGAACAAGGCACTTAACCCCAAGCCCCAGGGGTACTGTACACTGCCTGCCCCTGCAATGTGACCCCCAAGCTTGCGCTCACCTACACATGTGTCTGCATGTCTCAGGAGAGCAAGATGGAGTAATGGTGAAAAGAGGGTTTCCCTATGGGGGATTAATGAAGTATCACTATTGTATTCTACTCAAATAATAGTTTGACTATTGTACTACTAATAAGAAACCCACATGACACAAACATGCAAACAAAAAACAAAATGAATGCAGACAAACTTACAGACAAATCGAATGGTGCTAAACACCATATGACCCTGTAACAAAAAAACCATAACTTAATGTCACATCAAGTAAAAGGAAAAAAATATGGTCACGTTAACCACTCATGATTGACTTAGTATTACATAACACTGAGGATTCCTTGCAACTTGTTCTAAATCTCTAGGCTATGACAGTAAGAATGTCTGTCAAAGAGTAACGACTCATAAGAAGCCTTAACACAACTGAAGCGTTTTGTCATTAACATTTACCACACTAATAATGAAAATAAACAAATAACTGAAAATGGCAGCAAACCAACAAACTATTCTAAGAATGGTTACTGATAGCGTTTATATACCATGTGCATATAATTAGTAATCTCACTTGAAAATAACATTATGTCTAACTAATGACCAATAAGGTGTTTTACTTTTTTACAAAATTATGTAGATTTCTTTCGGTTTGATCATTTCCTTAGTCTTAATAGCTAAACCAGAAATCCCAGCAGAGAATTCATTGGATTGCACGAAAAAGTAGTCATCTAAGAAGGGCCAATCGATTATTTTTTATTACACAATAGGAAACAGCTGGGGGTTAATTTTCATCAAATGTCACATGGTTTTGGTTTCATCCAAAATCCATGATTTTGGTTTTTGGTACATTAATGGTGACCGTATTCTGATATGTATGGTTGTACAGAGCTCAGCACTTGCTTTAAAGTACATCATTTACACGAGCGCTACCAGCAGGGGGCCGTCAGAGAGACCTCACTGAAGGAGCACCACCTCTTATCAATGGTCTCAGTTGTTCTTCTTATCCTGATAGGGGGCGTACGGGGCATAGGGGGGAGGCTGTTCCTGGGAAAGGAAAGGGAAGGTCAGCAGGGCCAGGTACATCAAAACAAAACAAAATGCTGTGGGCATAAGGGGGGGGGGTCACTTACCATGGGCATGTATGCATTGTGAGGGTTATTGGGGGTATAGAAGGCACTGCCTGCTGCGTCCGCTGGCACGGGACCTGAAAACACCACAGACAGTGGAAATGTGGCACTGAATGTCTGTATTGCATGCATTTACTGAATGATACAAGCAAAGAATAGCAATAATATTGCTTATAATATCCACTTTACCCATGTAATATTCAACATAAATATTACAATAAACAGTAATTTAGGAGCCGTAACACATAAAACGGGAATTTTAATGAAGCAAGAACAGGAAGTCTGAGGGATAGGAAATTCAGTGATGTAATAGTTTTCCTACATGCCAAACAAAACTGATAACTAATGGTGCACCAATATGGTAAAATTTGACCGAAAACCAATATAATTTTATCTAATATCATTGATACTGATAACTTTTGAGCCACTGACCAACCGGGGGGGGTTGCCGGTGCATTGTAGCAGAATTACATCATATTTTAGCGGAATTACATCATCATTACATCATATTTTAGCGGAATTACATCATCATTGCATCATATTTTAGTGGAATTACAACATTACATCATCTATTCATCTGCTGAAAATGGAAGATCAATCTGCAGGCCAGATTTAATTGTGAATTAGAAACATGTAAGTGATAAGTGAAATCCTGCATCCTCTTCTATGGAAAATGGCTGATCATCCGATACCATCATCTCCACTCCTGTAGTAGTTGTGTATTTAGTTTTGGTGCCTCGAACTTTGAACAATGATAAATCTTAGCCAGCAATATTAGTCAAGAATAACACATTGGATCGATAGCGATATCGTGATTTATAACAAATATCGCCTGACACCGATATACTAACCGATATATGATGCATCTCTACTGACATCTGAACTACCCATAAATCTTCGGTAACCAGATAACCGTTCCCACATCACAGTGACTTTATAACCAACTGCAGCAAAATTTTTGGAAAAGGAAGGAATTTTGAAGAATGAATATCAGGTTATCTGTAAAAAGGTATAAATATGTACACCTCAAACAAATATAAAAAGAATATACTGAGAGCTAATGTACATAGATTATGCAGATTTTAATATGGAATATGTTTTATATAAGGAGCAGCTGTACAACTGTATAACTTTTCCAAATGGCTAATACCAATTTTGTAACATATATATATATATATTATATATAGCTTGCTATATTGAGCTTTCCTCAATCATTAAATGATCACGTTGATTGGCCCCTGCAGACAAACAAAGCTGGACTGAATCAGTTCCTGCTGGTGTGTCACAGAGGGCATCTTTAGGTAAAGCCACTTATCTAGACATTTATTCTGCACTGCCTTCACTTCAGAGTGCTGACCAATGAAAACAAGTCAGACGATGCTAAATTTAGCTGCTTTTATTTAACAGAACCGGAGCAAGGGAATGTGTGTGTGTGTGTGTGTGTGTGTGTGTGTGTGTGAGAGAGAGAGAGAGAGAACACCGTCTTCTACAGGTCCAGCTGTAACATATTTTCCATTATTATACCAACAATAAATGGTGTTTAAAAATGTCTGTGATGTCACCTAAACAAACCATTAAAAAGACAGAATTTTCTGTACTGTGACACAGTGTCACATTACCCATATCTACTGCTGCTATATCTGTATTTTATGTTTAAATAGTCAAAATAACCAAAATTCTTCACTTACTAATTGGGAAACTTGCTTGAAACATTAGAATAGAACAGAATAGAGTAGAATTAGAATTAGAATTAGAACAGAATAGAATAGAATAAGCGATACTTTATTCATCTCCATGGAAACTGTCTTTTCACCTATTCCATCTTGCTCTACATGCAACAAACAGACACATATGCAGGCGATAGCAAGCTGGGGGGGGGTCATAGTACAGTGTTAGCTGGGGGGGTCACAGTGCAGTGTTAGCCAGCATGCAGCACCCATGGAGATAGGGGTTGAGGACCTTGCTTACAGACCCAACGGTGGCATAAGTCTGACAGCCTTAGATTCGAACCCGTGACCATCCAATCACAGGCACAAAGTCTTCACCCGCTGAGCGACACACCTCCCCCCATTATTTTGAGAATTAAAAAAACATAATTTTGAATTACATGCGACTGAGCATTTTCCAAGAATGACTATGTTTAAAAACAAAGACTTAAAACCAGAATTGAAATGAAAAGCCTTAATTAGCTTGAATTCCTGCTTTTCTTCAGCTCCCCCATAACAGCTCGATTTTCATGTCACCATTTCCCTTCAGCCATCACTCCCTCTCAGAATAATGGTTATGTAATGTGACAGACATGGAGATCCGGGATGCGGTCCCTTACCTGGGTAGGGAGCTGGCCAGCCCTGGGGAGGTCCAGGGTACGGCGGAGGAGGAGGCATGTAGGGAGGGGCACTGGGGGCAGGGGGGGCACTGGGGACCGCTGGGACACTTGGGTATACCCCTGCAACCAACAAACAAACAACAAGACAAGTCTTGATTATTATGACAGAATTAAATCATCTGCAAATATATGCTTCAATACTATACTATATACTACATTAGGTACTACAGTATACTACCTAGTAGCACCAGGTAGGAACCGCTTTTACCTCCAGAACCACTTCAAGTGTAAATGAGTGGTGCATTCAGAGCGGGTCTTTTTACACACTATTGTTATACTGAGCTGAGATATTTTTATTACTGTAATCTTCAAATTAGCCATAATGACTAACAAGGAGGTGTAACTAAGAGACTGGCCTCGAGTGTAAATGGAACCTGCATCTAGTGGTTCTAGATTAACATCAAAAATTAAATGCTTAACACCAAGTAATATTGTAGTTAGACTATGGAATAGTCTTCCTGTTAGTGTAGCGCAAGCTAAAACCCTGGGTTAATATTTTAAATCAGAGCTAAATAAGATTTTAACAACTCTGAGCTATTAGTTAAGTTCTCCCCAAACGAGCTTGATGGGCCGAATGGTCTCCTCTCATTTTTAAATTTCTTATATTCTTATTTGTCAAAGGTAAGATTCCTATCCATTCTTAGCTGTTCCTGGAAGCAGATCCTGACCTGCAGATGCTGGCGGGCACGGATACCCCATTCCAGCAGCTGGCTGAGGTGCACCTGGATAGTAACCATTGCTTGGGGGTGGCTGCACATAGGGGTAATTCTGAGGATAATTGTATGGGGCTGGGGGTGGTGCAGGAGCAGGCGCAGGAACAGCAGGCCCATAATTATTCATGCCTCCAGGAGAAGGGTAGCCAAAGGAAGCACCTCCACTGGGAACGGGCGGCGCACGTGAGGCTGTGTGAAACAAAACACAGAAAAGACAGCAGAATTACACCAAACACAAAAGCTACAGCTTATTAAATACAAAGGAAGGTCCCGTCAGCAGACACTTATGCGGTACGGAGGGTGTTTCTCAATACCAAGAATGCAAAGGTCCTACTTGTGGGCTTGGTAAGACCGGTGTTGCTAACACGCCTCCCCAGAATGAACTTGGGAGGCACAAAGAATCATGGTATTGTTCTCATTCGGCGAGGATGCAACCGAGGTATCCTTGATATTTGGGGCAAGGCAAGGACAACATCTGGGGATTTTTACCATCTTCCGTACTTCTGCTCTTGAGTATTGGAACTGGTCTTCGGCAATGGGAGACGACGTAAAACGGGTACACGAGAACACAAGTATGGTCAAGTAGGCATGCTGAGAAACACCTAGAGAGACAACGCGATATGACCTGCAGCAGATCAGGCCATCTGCGCTCTTACCATTGGAGGCCAGCTTGAAGAGCTGCTGGCCAAATTCTATGGCGCCTCCACTGGGGAAGCCCAGCTTAAAAGCAACATGCCCCTCCCAGCCACCTTCAGACAGAGACAGGAGAAAACAAAGGGTTACTCTGTAAGGGGCAAAGTATTAAATCTGCACAGATGGGAACACAATATGCACTATTATTGCATGCTGTGAATGAATATGGAAAGCGACTGCACTACTTATTTTATACCGTCGACTAACGTTGCATTCCAGACAAATTGGAACTCTGAACTTAAAAGCGTCCTACCTCCTACCTGAAAAAGTACTATGGGATGGTGAAGCCGGAGCTCCAACTGGGAAATTCGGACCAACATCACGTACCCCGAATTCACCAAGAAGCTGGTGTTGTGATGTCAGACAACATGGCAGCCTCCGTAGGGGCAATCAAAGCAAAGGCCTTATAGAGTGACTTCCCCTGTCTTACCTTACAATAAAAACACTAGGCAAAAAGGAACCAATTATGTGTGAAGATCGATATCAAAACTAATCGCAAATATTGCTGTTTAGCTATATGGTAGCAATCTACAGCTAGTTCTAGCCTATGCAGAAATTAAAATTTCATAGGCTGCCAATTTTTAATTAATCAACCTTTCAGTGTTATGCTTACACTATTGTATACTATTCTTGATTTACAATTCTTACACTTATAAGATAATTATTAATATAATTTTGTACATAGATTTATTATACTGCGGTGTGTTGGTTAGTTCCTGCCTGCGCCCGTTGCTCCCGGGATAGGCTCCGGGGCCCCCGCGACCCCAGTGGTTACGATAATGGATGGATACTGGATGGATTTATTGTATTGCAATATGATATTATGGCAGTTAGCCATGCTGATTGTTTACATCTGCCGTCTAATTTGTGTAACAGCTCCAGCTCAGAACTCGTTTTTTTTTCACCTTGGAAATTCCAACCTCCGACTTAACTGGCATGCAGCATAAGTATTATATAACAATCTTGTATGGGCTGATGTAAAACAGTATCAGCCCTACAGGGAATGCACTTCAATAATGCAAGCAGCCAGCAACGGCACCAGGAAGAAAAGTGTACCCCCAGGCTCAGCCGAAATGGTGCCTTTGATGAAGTTTGCACCAAAGACAGGCTGTTCGATGCTGCAGCCCTTCATCAGATAATAGGGGAACATCACAGAGACCAAGCTGTCTTTGGCATTGTGGGAAACGAACACCATCTAAGTGAGGAAGAGAGGCATGATGGGTAACACGAACAGACCCTCAGCACAGCAATGCAAAAACGACAGTGAGGTGAGAGCTCAGTTACCCTGTATGGAGTCAAGTAGGCGGTGCCTTTCCTGGTGCCCCTCAACAACTCCCCCCTGCCGGTCACGTCACTGAAGGACAGCTCCACATTCTTACAGTCCCTCAGCACTCTGAGAAACACAGGTACACAAACAGAACTAAGATGTCACGGCAACAGAGAGACTCAGGACTCTGAACAGGTGGTTTGAATCCACATGACTTTCATCTCTGCTTTTTTGCCATCATAAAGACTTCCATAAATCCAGCACTGGTGCAGCACGATCATCAACAGTAACCACACCAGAGCTAGGGTTATGCTTATGGTAAAACCTGCACAACGGCTGCAGTTGTACTCGGAGCAGTGCATTCCTGTCTCCCTAACTGCAGCTGATAAGGCGGTGGGAAAATGAGTCAGACTTTCAGGAAGCCTCTCTCAGCTGGTCTCTAGTGGGCCAAAAACAAGAGAAATTGTTTCATATGCACAGAGACACAGCAATGGCCTTCACAAGTGACACATCATTTGTGTAACAGAAAATCTCATTGATCAGCCACAACCGTAATGAACTTTGGTAGGTCGACTACACACAGTCTGGACTGCAATCCTATGAGTATTTATACTGTATTTGCACAATAAAAGTCATATTGCACAAAACAATCTTACTTTCCACTTTGCTTCCGCACCAGAAAGCCGTTAGCGTTCACTGCACTTTACTTAAAATACTTCTCAGCTCATTTGCACTCTTCTTGTCTTGCGCTGTTCTCAGTATCTCTTCACTACTCTGTCTACTTACACTATGTGTAAAATTCAATTATATGTATATTCTGTGGATTCTGAGCTTCGCCATCTCGTTTTTCCGTAGACTTGTACATGGAAAAATTAGAATAAAGTCCACTTTGACTTTGATGAGCAGACTTTTAAAAAGTAGTATTTAACTCCTCTAAGTAAAGTCTTCCCAATCACAATAAACCACTGCTAATCCTAATATGTTACAGGCCCTACTAATTGATGTCGATGAAGGTACAGGTTCCCCCATAATATCCTAAACGGCCATCATTAAAATTATGAAAAAGATGACAGATTTTCTTTTTCCATCATTTAACTGGAAAAATATCAAAAATACTGAATATGCACCTAAAATGCATTTTTTAAAATTCTATGCATTTGCGCTGCATTAAATCATGTTTTTAGCATCTTTGATGCTTATGCTGGTGAATGGCGTCAGACAGCACTGCTCAGTCAAATGTGAAAGGCTGTAAACATTAATTTTTAAAAACATCTTGCAAAAAACATGTCAGCTTATTAATGTGACTCCGATGCTGCTCACTGTCAAAATATCGACTGATCGTCAACGAAGTAAAAAGGATTTTCAACAAATGGTCAGTGGTCGATGACAACCAATCTAGTACTCCGCCAGTCATGGGATCTGAACTCGCAACCTCTGCTTTATCACCAGGCATAGGCATTACTCACAGGGAGCCGGGTGGGACACAAGTTCACGCAATATTCAAAACAACAGCGTTTGTCCCCCCCAAATATTCTCCCAGACTTTGCTTTTAAAAACAAATAAATTTGTCGGGAGAGTTCAGTTCTTATCTAACCTACTAACTGAGGGGGGAAAAAAATTGAGCTGACTATTTCAAAGAATGAATAAACTTAAAAACAAAGACTATGTATAGTCAATATTGAAACGGGCGGGTGGCCTGTACATGACGTACAATATATGACATCATGCAGGGTTACGCGAGAGGACGGATTTGACTCAGTTACTTAATGGATCTGTCCCCGTCCCCCGCAATATGGCAGGGATTCAGAATTAACAATGGTTGCTAGCCAGTCTTACTCAAGAGTTTAATTTCTTCAGTATCCAAGCTTTTTAATTTGAGATTCACAATGTGTAGAGTTTAATTTCTTCAGTATCCAAGCTTTTTAATTTGAGATTCACAATGTGTAGTGCGACAACATTAGTACATCGACGATTCCAACAAAACCACTGGGTGCAACAGGGACTTGATTTTGCATTTGTGGACCTGCTAAAAGTAACTAGTACTGTCAACGGAAATATATTGTGGGTTGTCCTTAAATATTTAGTCCATATGAGAGAAAAGATAAGTCAAGGAGACATATGATAGGGGTGACTGTGGACTTTGGACTTCATGACAGCATCTTTAGAATCAGAAGACTGTGAGCCATCACAGCCACAGTAACCCACATTCCAGAGGAACTTAAAACCATCATCAGCTGGTGTTACAGACAGACGAGATGGCCACTTAACACATAAAAAACAAGGTTAGCTGCCAGCAGAGCGCCAGGCCACCACCTTCATGACACCTTAAGCTAAAGCCACAGTTCCCAGCTTCAAATCTCTTTGTCGTCTCATGACAATAACCTTAAATATATGTACAGTAGCAGTACGTATTTCCACATCTAGTACATCGTTAAGACCCCGTATAGCTACAACCGAAAAGCTCTGGATCCAGTTCGTATGCAATACTCTCAAAGGATTTTCACAGTATGCTGGTGTTTGGCTTGTTTTCAAATTGAACTGTATTATTTACAATACGTACAAGATAAAACACGAATCAAATCATGCAATATGAAATGCATATTGATTACGTAATCTAATTATGTAATTAATTACACTATTAAATTAAACTAACACCGATTTGGAGCCATATCCCCAGTACGGCCCCCTTTTGTAGATCAACCTTAATCAGGGTTGCCAAGTTGGGTCAACCGGCTGGAGTGAGATTTTCATTTCGAGACAAGTCTGCACACATATTTATATGTATGTTAGAGTTTTATTACCTTGTACATAGTCTACAGGGTTTGCAAACTGACCCAATGCGTTTGATGTAGCTAATCTTAAGTTTATAATGGAATAATATAGATTTGCCGTAAGATTTCTTGCATGAGCGTGAGAGTCACGCCAGATGCGTGAGAGGTGGCAACCCTCCCTTAGTACGATCGCGGAAAAAAATGCCCCTATGCATGCTAGCTGAGGCCACCCAACCGGGCGGTATACCTAGGAAAGATACCAGTTGGCCCACTAAAGGTTTAAGTATGGAAAATATTGTATGAAACACACACACATCTGCTTGCGTATATGAAATATCAGTTTCGATAGTACTGCCTAATTCTAACCAACACCAAAAAACGCTTAAATTAAGGACAAAGTCTGAATTTAAAATAAATAAAACAATACAATAATGTCTGGGCTAGCTCTGTCTCATGACATTACTCATTGACATGTTTATTTATTAATCAGATAATCCGGTTACTTTCCATTCCGTCAAAACTGATGTCAGATCAGTTTACTCGGCCATGGTCCTTTATTTTTGACCTAAATTGTTAACTCAAAACTGACCGTAAGTCAGCGACTAGGCGTTTCCGCATGTTCAGCCAAGGCCGGGAATAATTTGAACCAATACGAAGACGATTAGAGAGACGTAAAACCAGAACAGCCAATAGGCCAACAAATAATATCAGATTGACAGAATTCAAAGAACCAATGGACGGAAGGCATGAACAAAAACAAGTCGTTAAACCACCAGTAAGGTATTTGTTGAAAGTAAGGTCTTATTTAGGCCAATTACAATACAAAGTAATTCCATCAAATTTAAGACAACAAACGAAATTGTTTAATTAATATACCTGGAAGAGAAGGTTAATGTGCAAACAAATACTGCTCTAAATAAGTGCGAAAACTAGCTGATGTGAACTTATTCGTATGAGAATCCTTATTGCTCGTTTACACCCAAAATAGCCATGAAACTGTAATTCCGTGTTAACCAAACCGGGCAAGGGGATGATTTAAACCAAATTACTTATTTTAGTCAATCTACTATTAATTATGCGACTTACTAGGCTTTTGGCTAACTATAAATACCAAAGTAGTTACACGTACGATATAAAAAAAAACCCGGTACGAATTACTACTATAACCTACCTTTCGCCGTTATTAATTAAAATACCACCATTCGGAGAGTGATTTCTATTCAGCGTCATGTTCTGGATTGAATAATGTGGTAAAAGCCTATCGCTAAAACTGCACCGCACTCCTTCCTGAAGCCTCTTCTCTGTGCAATCCGCTACGTCATCACGTTGCTCAACAGTTCATATTGCTGAAGCTCCGGCGCAGCAGGCTTTTTTTATTGCAATCATATTAAAAGACATTAATATAACTCATGTCAGATCTTATATTTATATAACACACTTCACATTTATTGTTAAAGAGTGGAATCATAGAAGTTGCCCTATACCTACAGTAATAGCACAATTAAGCAGTTTCTCAAACAGTAAAGGTCATTAAAGAGGTGCGAGATTTATTTTTAATTTACAAAAATCATAATCCATACCAACATTAATGGCAACAATAGCAATACCATTCACACACAAAACATACTTTTTTTCCCTTGTAGTTCATTTAGCACGTGGTATATGGCAAGTACATGACAATTGGGTTGATAAAAAGAGCCAGAAAATGAATGGAAAAATTGGCAAACGTGAAATAAAATTATGTTTCAATATATAAAGAAAATATAATACTGAAATCACAATGCAGTAAATTAGAACAGTATCGATCTGGTATAACATGTAACAAACAAAAGGTAACTAAAAAAGAACATGAAATTCTTATCTTACATCTACCTTAAGATATTGATATTATATTAATATATAATATATAGATGGTGTGATACAGAGGTAATGCAATTATTAAAATGTTCATATAAACCAACTATGTATTGATAAGAATGAAAGTTTACAAATCATTAAATTGATTCATAAAAATCTGTTGGTGGTAATATATAATATGTAGAAAATAATAATAGTAAAAATGAAACGATTCATTGACATTCTTGCATGCACACATACAGACAATCTAGCTATAAAGTACAATTTCCCCAAACTTGTATTACAACCAATACCATCCTGTACCATTGTCCAAAAAACTACTATTACACTTTTGACAAAATAAATTATACAACTACATGACAAAGTACTTCTCAGACACAAAAGACAAGATTTACACTCACTCTCATATATACATATAACTTGATTGTACAAATTCTTAGGAAAAAAACCTTATTTTGTGAACGAATTCTTTCAGGGCTGACCTTAAACAAAATTTCCTGTAAATATACAGAGATCTGAATATTTTTATTAAATTTTTATTCTATGGCGATCTGTACACAAATAAGCAGTTTTTATTTCAACACTGTTACTGCTGAATTAACTTTTGTTGTATGCAGTGTAACACAAACTCTGACATTTCTTTTGTGCATTCAGTTAACTGACAAATTAGTAATATACTTCACAGATTTATTGGAATAATTAAACTATACTGCAGTAGATTACAGTAAGTAATGGAAGACTTAAAAATCTATATATTTTTAATTTTTCCATGGCTTACTGAAGAGAGTTAGGTTAAATTGAAATTGACTGAGGTACATTACACTTGGTTAATATAAATATGTGACCAAATAGTCTCTTTTTACAGATTTACAATCTGTCTCTGTTTGTTAAGAGGTCAGTTCATGTGCATTTGGCAAGCTTGTGAGAGGAGAGATTGTGTATTGTAGTAAAAATATTGGTACAGAACATTTAAGTGGAATAAAACCTTCCAAGCATGCAGTGATGGCATCACAATACAAACTTCTATCACCGCTTCTGTGTTTCAGCACTACATGCTCTCTGCCACCCTCACTCACAAGTTGCTCTCCTGTGTGTTACCAGGGGGGGCAGTAGAGATGGGGTGAAGGCCTCCGTTATCATTGAGCCTCTTGGCACGATATGTTTCATAGTGGATATTGTGAGTCACTTCTTTGAGGTCTTGCAGGTGAGACCTGCAACACAAAAGACATCAGTAATATGCTTAAATCACCCATCCTTACCCTGTTATGATTTATTGGTCCTCCAATGCAGAAGCCTGAATGAAATCTTATTATTCAGTGTTCCACTGCTATCTCACATGGTTTGGTTCCCCATCAGACTTTTGTACACCAGATAAATATTTAATCTGAATGAGAATTTGGAAACATTTTTGTAAATATTTCTTTTTTAAATCATCTCACCTGATCAAGAAATCTCGCAATTGGGCAAATTCACAGTGAATTGGATTTTCAACTGCAAAACAAAAGAAAGCAATAATGAATTACAGTACTAATATAAATACACAGCAAAAGTACTGTAAGAGTTCAGAAGTAAAGGTTAAAAAGGTTACAAATAATAAACAGAGGGAAGCTGTGCGGTTAATGTGGTGATCATGAGTGAGGATAAACACTTTAACAGGGAATTCTATGATGACACAAACCTATTAATGCTGTAATTACTTATTGACTGAGCTGATGTTTGAAATGAAGCTTCATTTGCCATCGGTACGTATTCTGCTCCCTCATTTTTACGACATGCACACACAGACACATGCACACACAGACACACGCACGCACATACAGCTTTTCGTTAATTAAGCAGTTAACTCAATTCAAAGTTATGAAGTCTTGAAATGACTAGACTTAACCTGAGTCACAACAAGGAAAGATCTCTTTAAGCTTAGATTTTGCTCAGGAGTATCTTTGTCATTGATGAAATTATATGTTAATGAAGTGCTTTCTGAGAAAGTCTTCTTCATATGTGCGATCTGTCTCATTAATGCTATGGAAAGAGTTTTGTATTGTATACAACCTTTATCCAAGACTGCAAGCCTTACCCAGAAGGAAATTTACTCTCCTGTAACCATTTAACAATATTTATTCCCTCTTCAGAAGCTATTTAGGTACCAGGATAACGGAACCTCCATACAACAAACGGTCCTTTGAGACACAATATAATAATTACTATGTAAGGAAAAGTAGTATAGATGTCCCAATGTTCTTGTTTGATCATTTGAATACAGACAAGGTTAGCAATTAATGATCATGGGGGAAGTCAGGGAGAGAATGGGGGTTCCAGTCGGCACCACTAGGGTGATAAGGAAGATAATTGAATTACAGTCATCAGAAAGTCTCCATCCTGTCCTGCTCCATCCCTGTCCCAGGCTCCTCACAGTCCAGGGGGGTCACTTTTTATATGTAAATTCACTCACAACACCTACACACAGCACCTTGTTGGGGAGGGTCTTTTGGGGTATAAAGGGGGGTGAAGAACTGTCCTTTGTATTTGAGCTGCCTTTCTTGTGTGCCCTGTGTATGTCTACACTGTATTACACTATATTATTTTTTACTGTTCAATAAACCACCATTTTGCTCATACTGCGAAGACTCTGCAAGTGGATTCCTCACAACTATATTTATAGTATAAATAGCATTTATATAATTTTTTAGTGACATCTAAATTTTCTGTGACCTTAATGCAATGTTGAAATTGTTTGGTACCCAACTGGACTTCTTTGCACGGTTATTCTCATCTGAGCACCAAGAAAATAAGTGGACAGTGTGGGTATTGTTTAAATAAATAACCACTAATAGTCACAGGAAACAGGAAAATGCCGTCTACTGCATGCAATACACTGAATCAGCTGAAAACTGAAAGTGATCACAAAATCAGCTGTAATACACACCTAGAACTTGACGATGTTTTGTGCAAAAAAGCAACTTTAGTGTCAAATTTAGTCATGTGTATGACAGTAAAATCACAATCCAAATTGATAAATAACACATTAGCAGCAAGAATTCAGCCCCACCCACAAAAATATACTGCATTTCTATATTTTCACATGAAAGAATTTTTTTTATTTTGTATCTTACACATCTGGTACTTATTTCCGAATGGGAATAAATTACAAAGGCTTCCTAATTCTGTCATTCAGACGTCACAAATGCTCTTCTCAGAACCAAATATTATGGAATTTGTGCAGATTAGTTAGAGAAAAAAAACCTTGTTAAGAACCGACCTTCAACCACTCCCCAGGGGGTCTTCCTGCCCAGGACTCGTTTACCATTAACCTGGTATTCCTTATCACTGCCCACCACTGCAAAGGGCATGGCCTCCTGGCAAGTCAACGAAAAACTAGTCATATATCTGGGAAGGTAAAGTAACAGAGGAGTACGCAGAATAGCATGGGAAGAAATTATGTGACACTCTGGGAATTTTACAGAGAAGATGGCAAATTAAGAGCAGAAAACTAAAGAAAATTCACAAATTCACTCAAAGAAAAGAATTTTCGAATTACCCTGATCTTATCATTGTCGCTCTTGTCCTCCATGTCTTCATCAAACTCTTTCTGGGGGTAAAACTCTATGCCAGATATTTCCAGTTCCTTTCTTACCTATGAAAATAAGACATTTGTTGTATTATCAATTATGTTATGAGCCATATACATGTCAGATATATTTAACAATGAATTGATATATTAGTATTTCTGACTTCTCATTGGCTGCCTAACCCTCTGTTTGAATTCAATCTTCTCCTCCACCGTCAGCGTGTCGGACTTGGCAATAACCGGGATGATGTTCACCATGCGACTCAAATTCTTCATGAACTCTATGTCCAGCTGCCGCAGACTAGAGGTAAGTGAGAATGAACGAGAACCAATCAATGACATGTTCGGAAGATGACAGGATAATACCAAAAATCAACAGCCACTGATCCGGACATTACGCACAGCTCAGCAGAACGAGCCCATGTGTCACATTCCACAATGATATGGACGCTGACGCCGCCCCTGGCCAAATTGGGGCTCTAAGCAGAATTTTATTTTGAGCCCCCCCCCCCCCATAATAAAAAAAACTAACAACCACTAACAAACTCCACTAACAATCTTTTCCTTTTCCTGTGCACTCTTTCCTAACAACTTTTATACAACGTTCATAGCGGTAAATTGAT
>JAODKC010000168.1:0-18472 GCA_026777985.1 Mormyrops attenuatus | reverse complement strand
GGATGGGACGTGTGTGAAAACGTTGTGAAACTGATCATCTCATGACTGTGTTTTAACAGAATTAAATAACCCACCTGAGGCGCGAGATGGAGTTGACTCTTAATTTTCAAACACAACGCAGACGCAAGCCGTTACACTAAAGTGAAAGCGGTAGAGGACGGACTCGTCCTGGTCGGATGAACTAGTCGGTACTCAAAGCTCTGTAATAGACCTTAAGAAACAAGTGGAAGAATTAAAAGAAAAATGTGAGGATTTAGAGGGCAGAATGAGGAGAAGCAACATTTGGATTGTAGGGGTCGACGAGAGTCTGGATTCGAGCTCACCTGCGGCAGTTTCTAAACTTCTCAAGGAGGTGTTCCAGATCTGTACAATGAGGTACAGATTGAGCGGTCACATCGCAGCTTGATTCAAAGACGACCAGGTGACAAACCAAGCATAATTATTGCTAAATTACACAGTGAAAGAGATGCCATGGACATTCTGAGGAGAGCTCGCCTCACATATAATGGCCATCCAATTGCAATATTCCCAGACTATACGACCACAGTTGCCAAAGCCAGAGCGGCCTTCATGGACATCAGAAAGATGCTTCAGGGCAGACCGGGCGTCCGCTTTGGAATACTCTTTCCAGCCAGACTCCGCATTTCGCACAATGACGAAGAGAAAGTATTTTTGGATGCTGCTAAAGCCATATACTATGTAAAGAAGAACGTCATCCCGACAGCGGAGGCAGAGAACTGAGTGCATGTATCCTGGTTTTACACGGGGCATGATATTACATTGTAAATATTTTGAACTATCCTAAGCTAACCTACACTACCCTTCTATACAATATGTGCCTAAACAAGGAAAATTATGGCAGAAGTTCGCTTCCCCCTCCTTTGTGTGTTTATTTTGGGTTTCTGCGGGAGACTGAACTGCCAAGTAATGATCTTAGTTGACTTGTTGGGATTCGTTCCCACCTGGAGGCGAGCACTTTTTGCAGCTGTTCAGACTACTGTCTGTTCTGACTTAAAGTGCTGTGTTCATTGCGCACTTAATGTGTTTAGATTAGTTAATTTAGATCCCACTGTTCTTAAGGGATCCTGCTGTAGGAATTACAGCGACAGGGAAAGTGACTGTTTATGTAATTTAATATCCCTTATTTATTTTTTTCTCCAGTCTTTTACAAGTCTCATACACCTATTGCTGCCTGGCGGTCGGATTCATAGGTAAAATAAATACCCACCCTAACCCTGGTCTGAGCTATGGGAGCTTTTATGGTTATAAGCTATAATGTCAAAAGGCCTTCACAGTCCTATAAAGAGGAAGAAAATTCTGAATCAGCTGAAAAGAGTTAGCTGTCAGATTGCATTTCTACAGGAGACCCACCTCTCAGATGCAGAACATGAAAAACTAAAAAAATCTTGGGCAGACAAAGTATTCTATTCTTCGCATCAGTCAGGTAGAAAGAGGGGAGTTTCTATCCTGATACATAAGCAGGTTAATTTTACACCAACTGCAATCCATAAAGATTCAGGGGGGATATACATCATAGTAAACTAGTGTGAAGTGGAAGTAGTGAAGATGATCCAAGTTTCATTAGCACTATATTTCACTTAATACTAAAATATAGCTCTGGTATTCTGTTACTAGGAGGGGACTTCAGTTGTGTCATGTCCCATAGTATGGACAGGCAACCTATCACCAAATATCCCACTTCTAGAATGAGCAAAATGCTTAAATGTCTATCAACTGAATCAGGCCTAGTAGATGTCTGGAGAAATAAATTCCCAAATAGTAGAGATTTTACTTACTACTCACATAGACACTTGTCTTATTCCAGAATTGATTTCTTTTTTACCCCCGTGACAGAATATCATAGGATAGAAAATGTTGAAATTCTACCAATAACTATATCTGACCATGCACCTCTTGCACGGTCATGGGATATAGGTCTCAGGTCAAAAATCAAACAATGGCGGTTGAATGCATCGCTCCTAAATGACAAAGAATTCAAAACATTTGTGGAAACTGAATTAAAGGAGTTTCTAGATATAAACGCCACACCCGAGATATCTCCCGTTACCTTATGGGACTGTGCCAAAGCATATATCAGAGGACGAAGAAAGAAGAGGGAAGCAAAACAACATAGCTTAGAGGACAGAATAAGGCAGCTTGAACGACAACATAAAAAAATACCATCCCCTAATGGTGTTAGCGCTCTCATACAAGCTGGTAGAGAACTAAATATTTTACTTAGTGAAAAGATTGAAGGCAATCAGCGGTTTACCAAACAAAAATACTATGAATATGGCCAAAGGGCCAGCAGGCTGTTGGCATTTAGACTGAGAAAGCAACAAGCATCTACTACAATTCAGAAATTAAAAGTTGGTAACTTGACAGTCACAAAACCTGATGAAATTTCAGATTTGTTTGCAAAATTTTATGAGTCCTTATACAAAAACACAGATACTTGTACAGATGACAGCGAGCTGGCTCAGTTCCTGAAAGATATCAAAGTATCTGAACTGACTGATTCCATGGCAAATTAGTTAGATGAGCCAATTAAGGAACAGGAAATACAACAGGCCACCTCCAATCTGAAAAACAATAAAAAGCCCCGGTCCAGACGGGTATATTAATGAATTCTATAAAACATTTAAGGAAATTATTTTGCCCTTGCTGCTAAAAGCATACCGTCATGCGTTACAATATAGCGTTATGGCTCCTTCCTGGAATGACGCGACAATAGTTGTAATACCTAAGAAGGGTAAAGAAGGGTACCCTAACCCTAACCCTAACCCTACCAAATGTCAGTCTTACAGACCCATATCCCTGCTGAATACAGACATAAGCATACTAACGACCATTCTGGCAAAACGCGTTAAATTTATCACAAAAATCATTCACCCTGATCAGACAGGGTTTATACCGGGAAGGTATTACGGAGACAATGTCAGGAGACTATTAAATTTAATGACACACCAAACTATCAGAGAGGAGACAGCAATGATTCTGTCCCTTGATGCCGAGAAAGCCTTTGATCAAGTATCCTGGCAATACCTACTTCAAACACTGAAACGATTCTGATTTGGCCCCAACTTCATAAAATGGATACAAGTGTTGTATTCTAATCCACAAGCTACTGTGAAAGTAAATGGACACACTTCTGCCCGATTTGCATTAGTTCGCGGTTGTAGGCAGGGTTGTCTCTTATCGCTGCTGCTGTTTAACATTAGTATTGAGCCTCTTCCACAATCAGAGACGATAGTAACGTAAAGGGCCTGTCCATAAGTGAAGAACAACATAAAGTGTCACTGTATGCAGACGATGTCCTCTTATACATAGCAGATCCAGAGCACTCAATCCCGTCCTTAAGGAACTTCATCTCTAACTATGGCTTTTTCTCTGGATATAAGGTGAATATGGGCAAAACCATGGCTATAGATATAGCAGGCAATATTGCGCATGGGTTCAAGCATCTAAGTGGGTTTAGGTGGCATAAAACTGGCATTAAATACCTGGGTATTCAAATCCCCCTCTCACTAAAAAACCTATATGATGCCAATTACAAGCATATTATCCAAGAAATCAGCAAAGACTTGGACTGCTAGGCAGCACTCCCCCTGTCTTTATTAGGCCAAATTGAAAGTAAATGTATGAATGTGCTCCCTAGGCTTCTATACCCATTTCAGATGCTACCCATTGAAATACCTAAATCTGCTTTTGATAAATTGGATAGGCTAATTTCAAAGTATATATGGCAAGGGAAACGCCCAAGATTAAAAACACTGCAGCTATCTAAATTATATGGTCGGCTCAAACTTCCAAATCTAAAGTATTATTTTTGGCCTGCGCAATTAAAACCCCTGATAATATGGATGCAGGATCTCACAGATACACGTTGGCTCAATATTGAAAAAAGTGTATGTCCAACCCCCTTACAGACCCTGCCGTTTTGTGATATCTCCCTTCAAAAAATCCCAATGAGTGAATGGACTTGTACTACGCTAAAAGTCTGGCAGAAAGTAAAATCATCATTCGGTCTGCCCAAAGCACTTTCAGCACTAACTAATATAGGATATATTCAAGACTCAGGAATTCAAAATGCATAACAGATTTTTTTAGATATTTACAATTGAGGGACTTCCTAACGAAACATGCAGAGTGGAATAAAGTCTTGAACCCTAACCCGGTCAAAGAGCTCTTAATAAAACTCCAAACAAGGAACGAGGCAAGTAAAGTTATATGCCGTGTTTATCAAATATTTTTAGACATGAGTCAGACCAACACAACAAAGGTGAAGGAGAAATGGTAATCAGAAATGACAACAGAAATACCTCAGGACATATGAGAAGAAATATGTACAGAAGCACATTTAGTTACTAACTCAAATATATGGAGAGAATAAATGGAAAATAATTATGACATTCTTCCATACCCCAGAAATTATGGCTAAGATGGGCCTAACAAACTCAAACACCTGTTGGAGACATTGTGGTACATAAACGGCAAACCATACACATGTGTTTTGGGCTTGTGCTAAAGTGCAGAAGCTCTGGGAAGATGTGTTTGAGGCCCTTGGAAAGATATTCCATAAAAACTTCATGAGAGACCCACGGGTGGCAATATTGGGCGCAATGCCCAGGGACATTGACGGAAGAGCAGACAAATATCTACTACATATACTACTAACAGCAGCAACTAAATGTATCACAATTAAATGGCTACAATCCGACCCCCCAACATACAGTTTATGGGTTGAGAAGGTACTGTAAGGGAGATGTATCCGATGGAACTAATAACGTACTCCCTGAGACTTCAAAAAGATATTTGCAATAAAAGATGGAGTCCGGCTACTACCATACTAAAACAATAGGGTATTTAATCCCCCCTCTTAGTTTTTTTTCTTTCCCCTTTTAATAGGTATTTCATTTCTGTGATAGTTTCTTTTGCTCTCTTTTAATTTCTCCTTTATGTCTATTAATGTTATTTATTTTATTTTATTATTTTTTTTTCTCTTCCCTATATTTGCTAATAAACTACCCAAGTTATATTTTGAAATAGTAAAAGGTAAAGAATTGAATTTCAAATGTAACTTGTATAACCTGTTAGCTAATAAAAAAACAAGTTCAAAAAAACAAAAGTACATAGTAAGCAATAGTGGAAGTTTGTTTTGATCCCAGATATCTGATCACCAAAGTCTTAGCTACATGAAGTTAACTAAATAGTGTAGTTGCAACATTCAGTTGGATAAATAAATAAGAAAAAGTTAACTCATGTCACTATTTCTGGTCTCCTTCCATTGAATATGAAGGAGCTCTCATGGGTAAACATGAGCCATGAACACCTGGCCACAACCCCCCCCCCCCTTTTATGGTGCTGATAAGGATGTATCTGGATCGCGTTTCACCATTGCGTTGTTCATCAAATTACCATGCAAATGCAATTTGAATACGAGGAAATGCGAATAGCGATCTTCGCATGAGGGCGGTACTACATGCCCCCGATGCAGGTACAACAAAAGGTGACATGGTTAATTTTTTTGCCGATTTAACCTAATTTTAAAAACTTTAATACTTCCGACAATGGATGTTTTGAAAATAAGACAGATTACGGATTTAGTCAGCGTTTTTTCATGTTTCTACAATAAGATTTCAGTGAGTTATGAACTGAAATACACGAGAAAGATTGTCGACAATGCCGTTGACCGAAGAGGGTTAAGTGGACTGTCTATCATGAAGAAGAATGGACACATCTGAAAATCATTCTCATAACAGAACCAGTGCTGACATTTTTTGATCCTCAAAAAAGACAGATACACGTTGGCTCAATATTGAAAAAAGTGTATGTCCACAGACTCAGAATGGCATTGGAGCTGTGCTATTACAGGCTCATGGAGAAGATTGAAGACCAGTTGCATATGTGTCAAGAAAAATGATAAGCACTGAATGCTGCTATGCACAAATTGAAAAGGAGCGCTTAGGACTTGTGTACGGATTTCAGAAATTTCATGGCTATGTTTATGGCCTACCAAAGTTTATGGCACCACAAGCCATTAATAGCCATCATGAAGAAAAACGTCAGTGAGATGTCACCACGCATTTAAAGGCTAATGGTGAAGCTACAGCGCTACGATTTTGACTTGCTGTACACACCAGACAAACATATAGTGCTGGCTGATGCTCTGTCTAGAGTACAGTACAGAACGAAAAACAGGGTGAGTGCTCCACATGAATTGCGGCAGAAACGAAGCAGGATGCAGGCTTACAGAAAGTGATTCAGCTTATGAATAATGGATGGCCAAAAGGTACATGGCAACAGTATTACAACATCAGAGGGGAGCTGAGTGTAGTAAATGGGCTGCTGCTCAGAAAGGACGGAATAGTTATTCCTCAGACAATGAGACCAGACATAATGGAAAGGTTGCATGAAGGGCACCTGGGCATGGAAAAATGCAAGGGAAGAGCCCACACAGGTGTTTATTAGCCAGAAATGAATGCTGACATAGACAGCATGGTCTCTAGAACATCAAGCAAAACAGCTAAAAGAGTCCATGAGAATCACAGGCACCCCTGATGAACCATGGCAGAAAGTTGGGACAGATCTGTTACACTTGAATGGAAAGAATTACCTGCTAGTGATTGACTACCTGTCAAACTATGCAGCGATAGCTCTTCAGTACAACCCAAGACGTCTGTAGATAGTGTGATCAATATTCAGCACAGGTAGGTGAAACCACCTGCTTAACATCTCTGCCTGGCGCATCTCCGACAGTGCCCTTCTTCCAGCTGCAGGGTCATCAGCCGGGAACCGCCCTTCACCAATGTATCACCTCTGCAACCAACCTCTAGTGGGAATGTGAATGCCCTCCACCTGGCCTGTGAGCATGCAGCTGCCAGCTCTGCATACTTGTCCTTCTTCCTCTCAAAGGCAGCCTCCAATCCTTCCTCCCACGTAATGGTCAGCTCGACCATGATGACAGCCTTGATGAGGAAGGACCAGAGCACTATATCGGGTCGTAGAGAGGTTGGACCACATCCTGGGAACTTGCCCTAGGCCGAGCCTGATCCTGCCTTGTTGCAACACTCCCACAACTTCTTGGTGCTTCAAGCGGTTGATAGCTTGTTCCACCACATGCACTGTGTCCCACCACCGTCCTGTTCGGACGTGGGTTTTGGTGTTTTGGACAATTGGATCCAGTGAATCTCTCAGTTGTAACACAGGCCTCACCTTCTCTTGTTTATATCCCTGACTGATGGATTTCAGTGGTAGTGTGAGTGTGTTTCTGCCAAACAGTGCCACGCTGGATAGGCACCAAGGGAGGCCAAGCTATTTGCGGATGAAGTTATTGGCTTTTGCGTCCATCCGCAGTGCTGGTAGCTCTGGTCGATCTTGTTCAGGCCATCCACGAGCTGGGATGTCACCGCGGCAGCTTTCTTGGAACTGGTGTCAATATAGCTGTTTGCCAGGAAGTAGGTGGTTATGCGCTTGGCCATGACTGAAAAGAAGATCTTCTCTTCCACTTTCAGTAGAGCAATGCCTCTAAACTGACTGGGGGCCTGGGACTCCTCCTCTTTTGGGATAAAGATGGTGATAGCTCTACTCCATTCAGCTGGAATCGCTTTGGTTTTCCAGACAGCACTGATCAGCCTTCAAAGTAGCTTCAGCAACCCAGGGCAGTTCTTGTACACCTTATATGGTATGCCATTGGGTCCGGGTGCTGATGCAGCTCTTGCTCGCTCCACCACCTGCTTGACCTCTGACCATCTGTGGGGCGAGGCATCGAATGGAGCTGATGGTAGAGGGGGGTAAGGGATATGCCCTGGTGATCCGAGGAGTACATCACTCCTGCCCCTTATATCAAGCTGCCCCTTCATATAATTCTCCAGCTCCTCTTCTGTAACCTTCAGTGTTCCAGACTTACTGTCCTCCAGAAAGCTGCGGGCATATTTGAAAGGGTCCTTGAGAAAGCTTGCCCTATCTTTCTCTTTCCAGCCCCTGCACTTCCGAATTCTCTCCGCTCATCTGAGGTGAGCGAGTCTGGACCTGATCTGCTCCCATAGGGTCTTCAATCCCTCCTTTTCCAGCCCCTTGGCTTTCCTCCAGGACTTCCGCAGGAGGCATCACTCTTTAACCAACTGGGTGATTTCCCTCTCCTGTCTCCCACTCTGTTTTGGACTGGTCCTCCCCTTGGGCTCTGTTCCAAACCTTAAGGTTCCTTCCTTATAGACAAACATATGAAATCCATCTTTGCAAGACATGGGATTCTACAGATTGTCTGCAGTGACAATGGTCCATATCCTACAGCTGCAAAGAGTTTCAGAACTTTGCAGAAGAATATGATTTTCGACATGTGAATTCAAGCCCTTTGTATGCCTAGTCAAATGGTAATTCAGACAAAGGGGTGCACATAGTCACACACACACACACACACACACACACACACACAAACACAACAGGCCAGAAGTTTGACAAGGTAGTGTATTATTTTTTTTAAATCGGAGGGTGGAACCAAACTTATAGCCTGTATTATGTGTGTAGATTATGTTTATATTACATTGCGGGGACCAAATGTAAGGCAGCTGTTACCATAAATACTCGAAGGATTCAGTTACTTTCAGCTTTTATTACAAGAAAATATTATAAATACATAAAATACATGTAACTGAATGGTTTTTAAGTGTCAACTTACTGTGCATTGTAAGTGCAATGTAATGAATGTGAGTGCCTAAATACATCAAAATAACCACCCTGTGCCTTTATCACAGAAGCACAGATTCGCAGCATCCATTCCAGATATTTTTGGAAAGAACTTGTGTCCAAACCCTCCCAGCATCTTTTCAAACATGCAAACATGCAAAACTTGCTGCTCCAACTCATCTCATGGATGCACTTTCCAGCCTGCCTATAAGGCAGTTCTGACAGGAATGCATGGAGTCTGTCTGTAATGTAATACTGATGGAAATGCATGCAGCCTGCCTGTAATGTAGTACCAATGTAAATACATCCTGCCTGTAACTTAGTACTGAGGGGAATGCCATCGGCATGCCTGTAATGCAGTACTGACGGGAATGCATTCAGCCTGCCTGTAATGCAGTACCAATGACAATGCATCCAGCCTACCTGAAATGCATAATTGAAGGGATTGCATGCAGCCTGCATGTAACACAGTACTGATGGGAAAGCATTCAGCCTGCCTGTAATACAGTACTGAGGGGAATACATTCAGCCTGCCTGTAATGCAGTATGGACATGAATTCATTCTTTCTCTTTTCTCTTCCAGGTAAGCCAATGTGTGTGGCATTTCACTTTAGCAGACATAAAATCATGCTTTAGGCCTGTGTTTGGAAGTCAGGTTTATGGTCTAACATTTAAGTTTGTATGGGTAGCACTGTCAGCCATGGGTCCTAAGCTGTCCTCCCACATTCCAAAGACATGGAGTCTGTGAATTACCCATAAGGTGTCTGGGTGTAACGAGATGAACTGACTCCCCATCTTGTAGTCTCTTGCCTTGTGCCCAGTGACTTCTGGGATAGTTTACAAACACGCTGTAGTCATGGAAGATGGATGGACGTTACGTAGGAGCAAATTCCTACTATGATAGTCATAAAAACAACTTGTAAAAAACCTATTCACGAACAGTTGAACTGTACCATACTTTAGAGATCACTGACATTACATTAGGTTATTAGTGTGTCCAAAATCATGTTCTTGTGGTGTGTGATACTCACAGGGACCAGGCACCAGTGCTACAGGCTGGAGCTTAATAGCTACTGTCAAAATCCCAGGGAATTAAGTGAAAGAGGTATAAATGTACATTATCAAATCAGTGACACAAAGACAAAGCAGAGAATGGAGACCTTTAGGGCAGTATACTTCTGTTTCTCAGTGCTACTCTGAAGGTCAGAGGCATCACTTACACCTCTTTCACCTGCAAAGTGTATCAATAGTGAAGATTACTGTTACATAATTTACACCATTATGCTCCCACAGTGCTTAATTATAATACAATACAAAGTACATAAAAAACGATCGAAACATTATTTTTATTTCATATGGGCATTGTACATATTGCGTGGTGCTTGAATTTTTTTCAACATAACATGTAAATGAAACTTAAAATGCATTAAAATGGCTTATTACTATGGAGGATTTTTTGTGACATATTATATGTGTCATTAATTATCTATTGTCCAATAAATACATCAATATGTCAATACATCATTCAATTTATTATTGCAAAAACACCTCCTTCCAACCATGCAGGTGCACAGCTCCGCCTCCTTCAGTGTTAATCTTTGTTCTTAGTTTCCCAAAATTTAGTAAAAAAAAATAAAATTGTAAATGAAAAGTTTAATAACAGATCAGTTTTTCACTAACAATTATCAACTTTTTTGCATGAACTTTAATGTTATTTCATTTGCAGTTTAGACCAGACATTAATTTCACAAGTGTATGAGATATTCCTACATGAGTGGTAGGAGTTGGACAAAAACACGCAAATAAATAGGAGACTGCAGATCCACAGGTCCAAACTGCAGGTCCATGGTTTAAGCGCTGCTACTGTGCTTTCACAGACCAATCAGTGCAGATCAAATTTGCATATTGGAATCCTTGAAATCGTCAACCTATCTTGCAACGTAACTTTCAATTTATTCTTCAATAAATCTTGCAATATATCATTCCTTAAATGTGTAAAAAAATCATGAAATATAAATTGAAATAAGTTTAGCAATAAAAAATTGAATGATTTATTGACACTAATTACTGATGTATTTGTTGGACAATAGATTGACACATATAATTCACATATGTCACAAAAATCCTCTCTATATTACTATAAGTAATATTGCTACTTATTCATTCAAACAAATCAAATATCAAAAACACGGGACAGAAATCAAGGCGTCATGTAGGAATATCTTATACATTTCAGAAATGAATGTCTGGTCTAAACTGCTAATTAAAATGACCATTAAAGTTGATTTTAAAAAGCTGATGATTTTTAGTGAAAAATTGATCTGTTATTAAACTTAAATTGATTCACTTAATTTTACTAAATTTTGGGAAATTAAAAACAAAGGTTAACATTGAAGGAAGCGGAGCTGTGCTTCTGCGAAGTGCGATTTGGATGTAATGAGGTGGAGCTGGGTATTTAAACCCTGATTATAAGTTATACACATATTCTACATGTATTACTATAGGGTTGGTCACAAGCACCAAAATATTTGTATTGTATCTGCCTAACACAAAGTCAACACCATGACAGTCGTTCGTTTTGTTTTTAACAATAATAAGCAAGGATATAGCATTTGCAGCCTCTGCTGGTTGGACTTCTCAGTGTCCTTCTTACAGACGCATATGTTATGGTTAGGGTTAACCACTGACCATATTTGTCAGAGTGGAATCCCATGGAAGTTGATTTAAAGCTGTAGATATCAGTGGAGCACAGTGACCACTCCTCTGAGTGCTTCAACTATGTTCTGTCATTTCAAGAACATATTTGCTTCCTTTTGCCGAAGTCTTTCTTTCTGTTGTGAAAAAAGTGAAATGTCTGTAATTATTCTATTCTGTTCCTAAATGATACACAGTATTAAAAAAATATGCAAGTACAGAACAACCTTCTTGTTTAAAACACATATTAAACAAATAAAACTATTTATTTTGTAATACTTTTCTTCTGTTGTGCACCAGTGATTTGTACAATTACTACACAAAAATTGACAATGCAATGCATGATTTAGCAATTGCAGAGTATATTCAATAATTTCTGAAACCGTGTGTGTATGGTCATGTATATATTACATTGTCCCCACAATGTGATAAAAACCTGTGATTTTCATGTTGTGGGGACCATGTTTTTTGGTCCCCTTCAGGGGAAACTCAATTTTATAAAAATCTGTGAATGCAATTAAAACACTAAACATTGTCATGACCGATCGTCCAGCCCTTGCGTGTGCTATGCCCACCTCGTTACCCTTGTGTGAATCCAGCTTGTTACCAGCTGTTTCCTGTCTGATCGAGTCTGTCCCTAGAGACCAACGCGCACCTCACGGAGGAGGTACGCGAGAATCTCTTACAGCTGCAGAGGAGGATTACGGAGAGGAGGACCCGGCTGGTATCGCTCGCCGGCGAGCAGCACCCCAATTTGCCAGCAGACCATCCGGAAAAGTCCCACGTACCTCCGCATGCAGCAAGCCGGAGAAAGAAGAAGAGAGGTAGGAGATCAGAGGCTCAGCCGGCGATCCGTCTTCAGGCCACCTCCCTTTCTCTTTCTTTCACCGCCAGGCGCAAGGAGAGGCCCCCACCGATCCTTGACCCAGCCGTGTTTATACCAGAAAGCACTTCCACTGCTCCAGCGTGGTTTCTGGATCCTGCGGCACTGACTACAGCAAAGCGCCTGGCTTCTTAAAGGGGTCTGCACGGTCCTGGACGCAATCCCACATATCCCGAAGGACCTTACAGGGGCAACGCCGCCTGCTGGAGCCCAAACTCCCACTCCAGTTTTTGCAGTCCCTGCCCCATAGGGCAAGGCATTGCTTCCCGCGGTGCCTGATTCTACTGGTTTTGATCTGCCTGTCCCCGTTTTGCCTGTCCCCACGCAGCCTGTTCAGGACTTGCCGGTTCCGGATATTCCGGACCTAGATCCAAAAGGGTTCCCCTACGTCCCTGGTTGGGACTTTCTTCACCCTCCAGGGGCTTTTCTGGAAGGTGCTCGAGGACACGGCGGTGCAGGACTCCCCCAAAGCTGCCCAGCTGTGCATCCAGGTTCAAAAGGAGTTCGATGCATTCACCCTGAAGTCATTGTCACGTGAGCTGCACCACATCGCGGGGAACCTGAAGCGGCTGGCCCAGTTAAGGACGGAGTGGACCTCCTCAACTGTGCTGCCAGCCCAGCAGAACCCGGAGGCCGACGTGCCAGCCCCAGAGTCGCCGTCCTCCGAGCTCCGCCCGAAGCCCCGTATGCTCCGCCCGTCTCTGATCCATCCGTACCTGCTCCGCCCATCTCTGCTTCACCCAAGGCTCCTACCTGTAGGCCTCCACCCACGGCTTCGCCCGAGACTCCTAGGCCTCCGCCCGCTGCTTCACCCGAGGCCCCGGTTCCGCCCGCTGCTTCGCCCGAGGCCCCGGCTCCGCCCGTGCCTTGCATCCCTGCAGCTCCACTTGTTCCTGTCTTTGTTCTGCCAGTCCCTGACCCAACCAAGGCACCTCCTGCTCCAATCCCCCCCGGTTCCAGACCCGGTTCCAACGTCACCAGCTCCCTGGACTCCAGACCTAGTCCCCGAGGAGGTCCCAGACTGTGTGACCATCGCTCCTCCTCCCTTGTTGGATGGAGAGGGGGAGCTCGAATGGGACCCCTCGGGGATCTCACTGATAGCCCTGAGGGGCCCCTCCAGAGAACTGGTCTCTCCTTCATCACCCCAGCGCGGTGGTTCCCGGCCAGGTCCCCGCCTTTCAGTGTCCCAAAAGGGGAGAAGACATAGGTTCAGGGATGGGGTCCCGCCCGCCCTGCCCCGCCCTGCCCCCTGGCTCGCCGTCGGTCCCCTGAGGTCCTGCTCGGCTGTCGCCTGCGGGTCCCCCCACTCCGGGTCGGTGGTGGACGGCGCCTCCGCCTACTATGGCTGCATCACCTGCTACGGCTTCCCCTCCCTCCTCGCCTCCGCCGTGGTCCCCTTCTGCTCCCTCCTCGCCTCCACCGGTGTCCCCTTCGGCTTCCTCCTCGGCCCCTCCGTTGGTCCCTCCTGCTTCCTCCTTGGCCCCTTCGTGGTCCCCTCCGGCTCCTGCCTCGTGGCCGCCCGGGGTCCCTCCAGCTTCGGCCTCTCGGTCACCCGCGGCTCCTCCGGCTGCCACCTTATGCCCGCTGGGGTTCCCTCGGGCTCCTCTTCTTCCTCCGCCCTGTGCCTTTCTGCCTCCTGTTTTGGTCCCTCCTGTTTCTGTTCCTTGTCCCTCTGTGTCTCCTTTGTTCCCTCCTGGTCCCTTTGTCCCTCCTGTCTTTGCTACTTGTCCCTCTGTGCCTCCCGTGTTCACTCCTGGCCCTATCGTTCCTCCCGTTGGTGTTCCCCCGGTGTCATCCTTTCTGGTTTGTCTGTCTGCATTTCCCATTCTTTGTCTGGTTTTGTCCTACTTCTGGTCCCTTTCCAGTTCTGTGTCTCTGTCCTGTTCCTGGTCTCCTGTTGATGGTTTTGTCTTGTTTTCCAGGTCCTGTTTTCCCGGTCCCGTCTCTTCATTCCCCTGGGGCGCACCCAGAGTTTGCGCCTTTGGGGGGGGTACTGTCATGACCAGTCGTCCAGCCCTTGCGTGTGCTATGCCCACCTCGGTACCCTCGTGTGAATCCCGCTTGTTACCAGCTGTTTCCTGTCTGATCGAGTCTGTCCGGTGTATACAGTCCGCGTTCTAGTCTGTTTCCCCAGGTCTGTCATTGACGTGGGTTGCTGTGTGCTCCCCTGTCTGACCTAAATAAATCCCTGTTTACTCGTCTTCATAGCTCTGCTTGCCTGCTTCCCTGCTCGCCTGCACGCTGACATCACAAACATGTTCTGTAAAAAGTCTTATATTTTGTTCATTTACTTGGTTAAGGTTAGGACTGGGTAGGGGTTAAATTTAGGATTTTTCCCATAGAAAATAATGGATGGTCCCTACAAAGAAATAAATACAAATGTATGTGTGTGTGTGTGTGTGTGTGTGTGTGTGTGTGTGTGTGTCTGCGCGTCCGGGTCTGATGACAAAATAAACAACATTGCAGCTACTGGGAGAATTGCCCCTTCAAATACTTTAAAATTAAAGTTTAAAAATTTGATCCAACTCCAGTTCACTGTCTTGTCTGATATACAACAATAAAGTCAATTAAAAAAATGGATAAACGTTATGTGAATCATATGTGGTGACAAAGCAGGACTGAAACAGGTGGGAAAAATAGAACAAGAGCCACATTTTGTGTCTGTGTATGTTGTGTATGGTGTGTTTTCTATTGTGTGCATATAAGGTATGTAAGCTCTAAACTGAGTGTGTCTCACCAAACCGTTGGGGGCGACCTCCCTGGTTTCCACCTTCTTCTCAGCTATGATCTTCCTGACAGACAGCTGTGCCTCCTTAAACCTTGAAAAGACGACAAGCTAATCAGATGAATGAAATACATAAAACACCCTGTCCCTCAAGTGACGGTTCAGGATATTCCACGGTTCATTTTCCTCAAAAAAAATAAAATAAAAATAAAAAAACATACAGCTCTCATGCTAAGTAGGGTAAAATTAAGTTTCTCTGGACAGCTACCTGCCAGCTACAACAGCTTAGCTATTAACCACAAACTCTGATGAATTATTTCATTATTTGCAGTACATAATTATGGAATATAACAAGAACAACATAATAATAATAGCAACAATAATAACAACAACAGTGGAAACTATAGGCTCACTTCTCCAAGCATAACTGCTTTTTCTCCTGTTCCCATGCTCTCTTGACGTCATTGCTGAACTCAAACCACAGCATGAAGATAAAGTTGGGTGTCACCTCCTTCTCCCCCAAGGTGGACTTCAGGTCAAAGTAGCTCACCATTTCCTGAAAGCTAAGGTGAATTCAACAACCTGTGAGCAGGCTTCCTACAGTACAGTACAGCCACCACCGAAACAGAAGACATCCAAACATTTTCAATCCACTTATCCTGGACAGTACCACTAGGGGGAGCATGGAGCCTATCCCAGGGAGTATAGGGCACAAGGAAGGAGTGCACTCTGAAGAGGATGCCAGTCCATCACAAAGCATTTATGCACACACAAGAGGCACTTTGGAACTAGTTAGCTAACCACATAACAGTACTGCGGGGACAAACCAGAGTGCCCAGAGGAAACAGTGCTAACCACTGAGTTGATGTGCTGCCTGTCCTACTATTACATTCTGTGACACTGCCCTACATTGGGGAACATTGGCAAGTATACTTTTTCATGTCACACATATAAGATATTTAATTGTGTGTGTCTGTGTGTGAGCGGGTATACCTTACCTTATGAGGACACAATGTTGTAACGGGGCTTGCCCGTTCCAAGCACGCTAATACACAGGTGCAGGCTGATACTTTTGTCTACTTGTTTGGCACTCAAACTCTGGGTAAGTCTATGGATAATATAGTTTATGGTTGGTGGCATATTTCAGTTGGCCCACTGGAATATGGGTTTTGACATGGAGGAAATGGGTATATTTTAAGGTTTTAACTTACCATTCTCTGGGAAGCAGGAGGGCAGGGTCACTAGTTAAAGGACCTGAGCCCAGGTGGCTACTGGGTAATGTAGTTTGGGGAGCCCTGCTCAGTAGTAATGCGATTTCCCATATGATATTTTGACAGGGGGGGGGAGTTTGAATTTGTATTAAGGTATGTATTAATAGTATGTATTGTAATAGTATGTATGTAAATGTATTAAGGTATGTATTGATAGTTATAAAATGTAATTGGTCAATTTTAGAATATATTTATGGGCGTAAAGTTGATGTTTCGAATAGTTGATGTAGTACTTGTATCATGGATGTGCCTATTGGTAATCATATGGTTTGATCCGGCAGGATATAAAGAGGCTACACCAGGTTACCAAAAAAAAAAAAAACCAGACTGGAACCAGAGGCTGAGGGTAGGGTGCTGGTTCAGTGTGGAGGAAGGATTTAATCCCAGTAATTGAGTGTGGGGGAATGTTGTAGTAGTTAAGTTACTTGATTTTTTTCTTTCTTTTTGTTTTGTTTTTCTTTAATTATATTTGGTTGTTTGGGACCCATCTGCACTTGGAAGGGACAATAAAGTGTGTGCATCTGATCCTGTCTGGTGAGGCTTCAAGTTTGTTTATTGGCCTACGGGCCAGTACCCACAACAAATGTCCCCACAACATGATGAATACCCATTTTTTTTCCCTTATGGGGACCAGTCTCCTGTCTACCAATCATAATTTGGGGGTTTGTGTGGGGAGGGGTGGTAAAGCTTTTCCATGTTGTTACTAATTAAACTATTGTTACTAAATTGCTCCCTCTATCACTATCTGAGCTTTCTGGTAATGGTTTTGTGTCTCAGATTGTTATAACATTTATTAATTCTAGTTAAGACCATTGCTAACAATATTTTGTTCCTTTGATTCTTAGCAAGCATTTCCAACCAATTCTTACAACCTTAGCTGATTCCAAGAAATGGTATGACATCTTTCACTCTTTCTGAAACAGATGAATCTATGAACTGAGAAGGAAATGTGTTTTCAAACCTTTGCTGTGCTGATGTCAGACAGTTGTTTAATTCATTTAGTTCCATGTTTGCTGAAAACAAACAAAAAAAAACAAAGAAAGTTCACTTCATTTCTGTTTGATACATAAGTTAATGTTTAGTAGAATTGGTCCGTAAATTAATTTTTTTTGTATCATACATTTTTCCTCTCTTTTGATTATTACTAAGAATTTGTTTATGCACAACTACCGGACTATTTTGCTTACGAGGAAGTAAGGAGCATGCACTGATTATAGTGCCTTGCCACGCCCACCACACAACAAACCACCTCAAGGATGAGAACCTGAGTGCAATCATGTGGCAGGTGAAACCTCAGCACTACTCTAGTCCAAATGGACTAATGCAAGTTTTTTCCGATGGCTGGAGTGCCAATCCTGCCACCAACCCTTAAGTTTTTCCCTGTAAGTTGAAGGACCGGCTTGCAGGGCTGGATGTAGATTAACCTCATACCCAGGATGAAGCAATTGCAGGTTAAGGGCCTTTCTCAAGGGCCCAACAGAGTAGTATTCACTCCGGGCATTCATGGGATTCACACCACCAACCTTGCTGGCACAGATCCCTAGCCTCAGAGCCACCACTCTGCTGGTTATGAGAATTGACATAAATGTTTTCAGAAGTATATCTATAGAATATATTTTGCTTTAAATAGTTAATAAACCACATATAATTAAATGAGTGGAATGTAGGAATGTCACACAATATGGCCAAAAGTATGTGGACTTCCCTCTTAGAGGGAGTTAAGCCACACCCATTGCTGACACAGGTATATGATGAAACGTAGCTATACAACAAGCATTATCAGCAGAATGGGTGGATTTTTACAGGAGAGGTTAGTGACTTTATACTTGGTACCATAATAGGATGCCACCTTTCCAATGTCTGTTCACTACATTTCTGCCCTACTAGAGCTGCCCTGGTCAAACACAAGTGAAGTGATTGTAAAGGGAAGTTCAGTTGCAAAGTGGCAACCCACAGAAAGGGACCTGATAATCCAGTATCAATAACCAACATGAAACATGAAACCTACAAGCAATGATATAATCTGGTAACCACATATGTTTGGTCATATAGTGCAGATGTTATATTATGACTTTATGACTTGAGCATGTTAGAGAGGGAGGGAATGCGCCTTCTTTCAAAAAAGATTTATGACCCAAAAGGTCAAGAGGTCAAGTGGGCGGAGCCAGGATTAGGGAAAGATCAAAGGGAGGTCAAGTGGGGTCACGATCAAAG